>OY728158.1:965756808-966344670 GCA_963277665.1 Viscum album | reverse complement strand
TATCCCATAAACCAATGAATATCGAGAATCCTGTGTGTTAGTGTGCATGGTGGTACTATAGGCCCATAGAGCATAAATGACCTTGTCTAGCTAACAATTATTTTCCTTTTCCACTATTTTATAGATTATATATTAAAGAGGCTTTTAATGGCCTATATCATTAAATTTTCCACTCCATTCTAGAAGGATGTACAATTATACTTGATCTTGTACTCCTTATATAGTTTCTTCAAATAAAAATAATAGAATATGGTTTCATTTTCCATCAGTGTCATGTAAGGGACATCAAATTTGGTGATAATTTTAGAATTTATGAAGTTGATGATATTATTTTCCCAACTTCCTTGAGTGGTATTTCCTTATCCCATTTAGAAAAAAAATTGAGAGCAGTAAGGATGTAATTAAACTGCTTAGTTGTAGCTAGTGGATATGGCTCCACAATATCCATTCCCCATACAAAAAATGTATAGGAATACTTAGCTTTATGTAAAAACTCTAGAGGTTTAAGGATGAAATTGTCATGAATCTAGAATGCATGAAATTATTTAGTTAATTACACACATCCCGACATCATTGTTTTTCAGTAGTGGCTAAGACACCTAATTTTGTGGTATAGTATGGTTTTACATTGGTGAGTACCACAAGAGCATGCATGGACTTCTTCCATAGTAGTAAGAATCTCTTCTTCTGTAATGCATTTGAGGATGATTCTATCAAATCCTCCTTTGAAGATGGGTTTCTACTTATTTGGACCATACCAAAAGGTGATGTTCACTTCTCAATATTTAATCTATTCCCTTTTGGATCAATCTGATAGGAGGGTCCCATTTTGGAGGTAATCTATTATGGGAGCAATTCATCAAAGGGTGGATGTTGGTTAATCATGCACCAGTGAAGCATTGACTTGATTGATTATTCAATGTCATAGATGATGACTAGTGTGACCACCATTTAGTGCGTAATATAGAAAACCACATCATATTGATCAAAATTTTCTATGACTATGGATACATTGGCCAGTTTTTCAGCATGATAATTTTTTGATCGAGGGACATGATGCAATGTTGGTTTAAAAGGGAGTTCTTCCATCAATCCTTTGGAATAACTGATAAGGGAGGGTATTTCTTTTTTATTTATGGAATAATCATTATTGATCTATTTAATTACTAACTTCATCCCCCTTATAAATTCAGTAAGTCTCTATGACACTATAGGTATAACTCTAAATTGGCAAAAAAGGTCTTGATATTCTACCTCATTATTAGTGCAGACTTCAGACAGTGAGAAAGAGTTAGAATTTTTTTCCATGGAAACAAATATGATCCCTAGACCAAGTTTATAGAGATTATTGTTTTAAAATATCTTAATTTAATTACTTTTGGAGGGTCTACAAAAATATATCTCCTATGTTTAGGGAGTTTTATAGGCATAGAAAACATCTTTGTCTGGATGTTCAGTGTCAACTAGAAGGCTTTCTAGGGTGGGATGTTCCATGAGGAAATAATCCAAGGCATGCCCTTCAACTAATATATGTGAAATAGATTGGATGTTATACTATATTAGGATAACAAACCATTAGTATAAATTCATAGTCAACATAGGGAGACCAAAGAGTTAATTTAGCAGATCAATATGAGAGACCAGTTGGACATTGTGATGATGTTGGTAATTCCTTACCTTTTATACTACAAAGATGAGTGATAAGAAGTTAATTTTGATATTTAAATATTGATTCTCAGTATAAACCATCATTATATTGAGATAAAATATACTATTTTCATTCCTAAATTAATTATTCTATGTAAGGAGAGTACTAAGAGATCATTCCATGTCAACCACATATAGTATAAGTGGATTTCTCTATACCATCATCATCAGGATCGGTGGATATAGTAGGTACTTATTGAGATTCTAGAAATATTATTGATAGTACTCATACCATAAATAGGTGATTCCATTCTTCATTAACATAGTAAAGGGGAGGTATTTTCCATCCAGGTTGTCTTTAAAACACAAGATTTAAACAAGGTTCCCTTGGAGCCCCCTCAGTTCATTACGATTCTAAGGGGGTTGCATTGTTAGGATTTCACTAGTATTTTCTATATCTATATCAAGGTAATGGGGGTGCAACACAATGACAAGGAATTTCCATGAAATTATACCAAAATTTCACTTTAGACAGTTCATCTTTAAAATGTGCGGAAGGAATTTACTGAATATTTTGCGATGATTAGTGAGGTGATAACAATGCTGTTGAGATTTTGTCCCCAAGACATAAATATGACATTCCACAATTAATCCCAAGAAGGTTTTAAAATTATTATCCATGGAATATTGGTAAGTATCTCTAGTTTTAATTAACCCAAAGGGCCTGACCTAGTAGAAAAAAATCCCATGAGGTGCTCTGAAGATAGTGGATTCCACATCTCCAGGGGCCATATTTATCTGATTATATCCTGAATACCCATCCATAAAATAAACAATTTAGAAGATATCATTTTAATTGATCAAAAATTCTATAAATTGTGATGGGAAATAATCATTTGGGTAGTGTTGATTACGGTATTTTAAAAAATATAGATCATAATCTTCCCATTATTTTTCTTGATAGGGACAATGTTGGCAATCCATTTTGGGTACTTCAGCTTTCAAATAAATTTGGATTTGATTAAATATTCAACTCTTAATTCCACATTATTAGAATGAGAGGGGATAATTCTACTGTATGCGTACTTGAAACCTCGATGTTCATTAAGCAAGCCTAAGTGATGGGTATCAACATCATGGTTCAGCTCGGGCATCTCTATACAATTCCAACTGAACACATATCAATGATTCTTTATAAAAGAAATTTACATATCTTACTCCTTAAGATGAATAGTGGAACTAATAAATGTAGGTATTGGGTCTTCTTCTATTCCCAGGTCCACCTGCTTGATCTCATTGATGGTGGTGGAGGTTCCTTCCTTAAATGAGGGAGAAACATTCTTGAGGTCATCCTCTTATTCTTTCATCTCTGTGTCTATAAAGGAATTTCAAAACATGGTGGGTAATATAGGGAGAATCCATATCACTGTTGAGATAAGAGAATCCATGTGAATAGATATTGAAATCCTAAACTTCCAAATTCATTATAGAGAGATTTTGGGGATACTTGTCTTCCTTTACACTTCTACTGGAGTAGGGTTGGTATGGAAATCTTGAGTTACAGAGAATGTATTAGAGGCATTTTCAATTCGTTCTAATAGCTTAAGGGAATTATTGGATCCTGATATAAAATAATTTTTACTTATATTTAATGAATACACTTCATCTGATGCAATTTCTATCATTTGGACCTATTCCAGTGAAGTTTGTGGTTCACGATAGCTTGCTTGGATTGAGTCTGCTGCCTCGATCAGGTTTATAGGAAGCACATAATAATTATTGATCATGCAATAGGAATTCATATAATAATTCCCCAATAAATTGGGAATATTAACCTACATATCATCATCAATAATTTTTTTAAATTTATTTTTTTAGAAATTGGCCTCATCATATACATCTTTGCAAGACTCAATGGGGGAACTATCACCATGTAGTATACTGACCTTTATATTGATGAGGTATTTTAAGAATTGATGTAATGTTGAAGGTAAAGATATATGGATATGAAGAAAAGGTATTATGATAGGGACATTATAATATAGGTATCTATTAATAAACATGAACTCATCATTAGATATGATATCATTAAACTGATCTTTGAGCTTGATCTTTCTGAGATGCCTTTTCTCACTATTTTCGTACCCTTGAATGGTTAGATTTGTTAGAGAAAAATCACCCACAATATATCAAAATATTTGGAGGGTTTGGATTAGGATAATTTTTATCCTGAAACCATTTTCAAACATATCCCTTCAGATATTAATATTATAAATATTTCCTAAAACATACATAGGTCAATATGTCCCTAGATAACTTCTTTCCAGTTTTTCTATGTGAACGAGATGGTGGTATGATATTTCACTAGATAAGTCTCTAATCAATAATACTCAGCTACAATTAATTCTATATCAAACTCATGTGGGATATAGAGGTCTTAAAATATTCCCCTATTAGTTCCTTTTAAATATAAATATCTTCTAGTATTGATATTTCGGTTGGGACTACCACTACTGATTCAGAATGTCATATTTCTGTGCTAGAGGTTTGTGATTCCTGGGGTGAGTTTTTTCCTTATCAGGCTAGTTAGAAGATGAAGTGTTTGAGGTAGATGGTCATAGTACATGGTCATAGTTTTATAGATAATCTATTGAAAGTTCCCTAGATCATTATAGCCTAAGCTTTTACATGGGCTGGTCAAATAATCACACCCCTCCAGTCGGTCATATAAAATGACTGGGATTGGATAACCACTAGAGGGATATAAGGCATATAAATGTTTATAGTAGGATCACTACAGTGATTATACATGTTTCTTGAATATTTATATGGAATCCATGGGTATGCGATAGAAATATTGGGGTCGACTAGGCATGTGTCGTCTCCTATAACCTTGGATTCTACGTCCTCAACATCTAGCTCCCTGTTCAGGTTTGAGGAAATTTTAATCAGGGGTGTATTCATAATTAGAGAAGGGATCTATTAATTTATATATGTTAAAGTAACTAAAAATGATCTATTCATCCGATTAGGGTTCCGTTTGGTAGGTCAGTTCACATTCTTCGGACAATGAAGGAAAGAAATATGTAAGAGTCATAGTTCATGTGGGAGTGGGATATAACTCTTCCTCCTATGTAATTTATTAGGTATGAATATTACTTCTAATAATTATATGTTCATCCAAAGATTACTTTTAACACCCAAGTATATTTTGAAATATTTTTTTTCAAATAAAATTAATTTTCTTAGATTGCTTGCATTACACGCAACACCGAGTTTTAACGAAACACAACATACTATTAAAATATTATTATTTAAGATGATAATTATTTCCTAGAAATTGGAATGTTGGGTATGAATAGAAATAACTAAATTATGAAAATATATTGTTTAAAAATGTATATAAAATTAATTATTTGGTGAAAAATTAATTAGAAATTAAAATAAAAACTATTTGAAAATAAAGGAAATCTTTTTCTGAAAAAATATATTTATGAAAAAATGTATTTTACCAAATTAAATTAAACAAATAACTATTTTTGAATGATTTTAATGATATATATATATATATATATTAAATTCAATAAAATATTTAAAATTCATCTTATTATTTTTCTAGATAATAAATAAGAATAAATCCAATTTTATGCTTAAAAATTGTATTTTTTTAAAAAAGAAGTTTTGTCACCTTTTGTATGGTTATTTTGAAATTAATTTTTAAAAATTATTAAAAATTTATTTTTAAAAATAAAAATATTTTTGTAAACCTACATTTCAAAATTATGTTAGGGTTAATTTTAGATAATTTTCTGAAAAGATAAATTTTGTGATGAATAGTGAAAATACTAGTTTTTATTAAAAATTGTAATTTCTATTGAAGCATTTAAAAACATAAAAAATTGTTTTAATATAGTTTTAAAAGTAAAATTTGTTAAATTATACATCTATTAATATAATTTATTTCATTTGAATAAATTTAATATTGAATTTTTAATTCAAAACATTCTCCATTTATGAAAATTTTCTCTTTGAAAATCCACATTCTCATTGGATTTAGGGGTTTAATTTTAAATTTAATCCTACCAATTATATGAGTGGAATTTAATAAATGGATTAAATGTTTTTAATAATAATAATTTATAGTATATAATAATTTTGAATTAATTTCTTACCTTAATGAGTAGTAAAAAGACTAAAAATTGTTTACTGCGATTAAGGTGAAATTGTGTTTACTAGGGGGTTATACTAAACATATAAGAGGTAAAATGACTTATAAACATGTCCAAAACCCATTTTATATCTATATTCAGATATTATAACCTATATGGTTTGATAATGGCCCATTTGTTAGCATTGTGTTTTGTGAAAAACATGGACACACTTCTTTATTTTTTAAAATTACAAGTGTTCTACTCACCTCACTAATAAAAGGTAACACCCTATCCTCACCACTAATAACTTCTATAAAAAATTGGTTTATAAAATACCTATCAAAATAAAATTCTAAATTTTCTAATATCATCCTAGAAACCTTATTTTAGTCATAAATATAATATAATAAATCTTTTGGTGTAAACCAAAATATGTTTCCGAAAGAAGAGGTAATATCCCTAAACGAGTGTTTTATTTTATTTATTCCTCCACCTAATTAATTTTTTTAAAAATAATGATATAATAATATAAATATCTTATATATAATTAAATTTTATTATGTTAATTTAATATCCCAAATAATTCTCTTATTCCATCAAATGGGATAGAAAATCATCATTTGTGTGTATGGCGAACTACCACCTCACGAAATGATGTTATTCATTTTTCCTCACCACCTTTAAAATAAGGATATAATTATGTATTTAATTTTTATATAGTATATTTATGATATTATTATACCTATATAATTATAATACCACATCTACCTATATACATCCAAACCCATTGGAAAACAATAACATCTCTCGTGTGTACAATGGTCTATTGCCTCACGAACTGATGTGATGTGTTTTTCATTTCTATTTTACATGAATAATAATAAAAAATATTAAATAAAAATATATTGTTTTAGTGAGATATTTATAATTATTTAATTATGACCTCACATATATCTCCTTACTTTCTATTCCATGGAAATACGATAATGTTGCTCATGTGTATGACAGACTACCGCCTCGTAAAGCGTTGTGTTTCGTTCAACACGTACGATTCACATAGAATTTAATAAGGATAGGTTTAAATAAAAATTATTTTTTAATTTTAATATATTATTTAACTTTATTTCTTTAAATCTATGCAGAAAATGGAAACATCGTTCATCTGTACATATGACCTACCATCTCCATAAACGGTGTATATAATTTTCTATCTTGAAATTTTATGAATTATTATAAATAAATATATAATTAGTATATATGGTATTAATATAATGTTTAAAATTCTAGATATTATAAAAACATAATTAATTTAGAAGGACGAAAAATAAAAAATAAAAACATACAAGAAAAACAAAGCGGTTATTATCCAAAACATGATTTAATAAGGAATTGTCAATAAACTGGTAGTAAGAGGTAATAAGTAAATCAAATATGGTATGAAATAAAAAAGCATAGTTTTTTATTAGTTTCCAAATAAAATTATATTTTTTATACAGGAGGTTATAATGTGTATAAAAGAAGTCAACACTTAAGGTAAGGTATTTCCAATCACTCTTTTATTTCTTGGAGACATATGTAAATTCACCACTTGTTTATTTTTTGTGGTATATTTAAAGACACATTGATATGTAATATCATGAATATCCTTATTTTCATGATAATTAAAGTTTTATTTTATTTTATTCTTTATTGTGTATTCTGATTCAAAATATTACTAAAGAGATAAGGGATTTTCATCTCACTTTTATTTTCTATGAGACACATGCTATATTCACCACGTGTTTCTTTTATGAGGTGTATATATTACCTATTTTAAATTTTATATAATTAATATTCTTATATTCATAATATTTTAGGACTCATTTAATTTTATTATTTCATTGGTCTTATGATTCAATTTTCCCAATGTGGTAATGGTTTTATAATACAATCACACTGTTTATCGAGATTGTTTATGTTTATGCTTCCAATAATAAAATATTATAATCAATATATCAATAAAATATTGTAATTTATTATAATTTTATATGTTATTATAATACATGTTTTCAATTCATTTTCCTCTCTTTATGTCATCAGGATTTCAAGGGATTTTTGTAAGAAAAATCATTTTTATTTCTCTCGTCAGTCGAAAACCCGTTTTTCTTCCAAAACCATGTTTTCTAAAAATGTTTTCAATTTTTTTTTACATTATCAAATTTATTTATTAAAGTAATTTTCCCATTTTTAATTTTTTTACCCACTTTTTTAAAAATGAATCTTTATGTCATTTTCCAGATAATTCCCTTTTGTATTTTACTGAAAATGTGAAAGGAATATTTGTTTTAACATGTTCGACACATATGGAATTTTCATTATTATGACCACTAAATGTTTTAAATATTATTTTATATCATTCAAATTTTAATTTCAAAGATAAGTATTTCAAAAAAATTCTATGAGTTTTTAAGTATTTTCAAATAGGAATTATTATTTTCCTTAGGAAATATTTTAAACAATCTTTAATGATATGATTATAAGATTTCAAGGTTATTTAAGAAGAATTGGATTTTGAAAATTATTTATATTTTATAAGGTTTTGTTCAATGTGGAAGTTCTATTTTACTCAATAAATGTTCTAAGTGATTTTTCTTACAAAATCATTTTCTATCTAAGAAGACATCCTTGAATGTTACATGTATTTTTATAGGGATATAATACAAGGATTCCATTATTATTATTTATGTGAATGTGTTATGGTTATTATGTTATAATTATTATAAAACACACTTCCTCTACACAAGTTATGATTTGATGAAATGATGAAATGATTATGAAAACTGTTTCTTTTATATAGGTTATGTTATGATGAAATGTTTATGAAACCCATTTATTTTCATGGTTTGTAATGTGATGAATGTTTTATGATATTATGGAACACATATATATTATTTTAACAATGTGATTGGTTGTACTTATATCTACATCCATTGCATTGGGTGAATATGGACTTGTACTTATATCTACATCCATTTTATTGGGTAAATATGGATAAATCATGAGCAAATATGATATGCATCAATCTGATTAAATGTCTATATTATTATGTTTGAATTTTATTACATGATCACACTATTATGTATGAACATGTATTTCATGTCCATAAGGTTATTCTTGGACCTGTTTGAATGTCCATAAGTTTAGGCATGGTCCTGATTCCATGTATTTAACTTGATTATTGAACTTTTTATAATTATATAAGTTTATAATGTTATAAGATTATGTGTATGCCACAAATCTATGATTTATTCTCATGTTATGTTCTCATGGTTCATATTATTTGATTTAACTATCATTCACATATTATGAACTTCCCTGATTTATGTCATGACTCAAGTTTATGATCTATGATATGAAGGGTATAATTTTCTAATGTTATTATCAGGTATTGATACCCTTATGCTCATGATATGTTGATATATACCTTGTTTAAACTTACTGAGCATATGATCTCACCCTTTAATATATTTCCTTTCTCCATGTTATGATGAATGGTTTTTTTATATTAAGTCTAAGAAGGGTGATAGTTATGAATAACATAGTGGGATATGATATAGATCACTTATAGACCAGTTTTTTTATGTGAACAAGTTTAAAAATGCACTAGACCTAAACAATTATTTCATGGTTCATCATGTTATGTAATTAATATTCATCTATTAATATGTAATATCTATGAATGATAATTTTGGGTCTTTATAGTTGGTATCAGAGAATGGTTTTGTTAACCTTTGGAAAATAGGATTAGAAAACATTAGTGAGATCCCTAAGGACATTTTTAAGTATATTTATTAGGATATATCTAAGGATAATCCTAATGATGAGTCAATGTATAATAAAATGTATTGTAATTTTGGTAAAGGATAGAGTGAGTGGTTTCCAAGAAATTACAACCCTATATGGATACTATAAGTGGATATGGCTCTGGCATAGAGGTATATAGAGGTAATAACTCTGAAAAGGGAACATTGATCTAGACTTGATAATCACCTAGTGTATAAAAATGGGCCTTTCTACACACTTTGTTTGACACACCCAAGGGATATGCTTTGTAAATTCACAAACTACTTACGAACTATCATGAAGGATTTGAATAGTAACTATGGATAACCTAGGTTTAACCTAATGGGATATATATTTTAAATAATGTTTCATGATTTATACATAATATAAATGATTTCCATAATTATTTGGTTTTTCAATATTTCTTTTTTCCCACAATATGATTTTTTGTTTTAGTCAATGAAAGAAACTAGAAGGAACTGGAATAACATTGAATTTGATAGAAAATATGTTGATGGGAAACCAAATGGGATGATGAATGGAGTATAACATATTGTGATAATTCCTAATAAGTTTTCATGATATATGATAAATAGATTTCATAATAACCAATTATCAAACTCACCATAGAAGATAATTATAGAATTTATTAAGAGTTAGGCTAGTAGTGACCATAGAGGAAAGAATATTTAGATTTATATGTGTTGAGAATGTGGGAAGAATCGCCCAAGTGAATTTATTAGAGGAACATGGAGATATTTACAGTGTGTAAAAGAAGGAAACAAATAAAGTAATTGAAAATAAAAAATTAAAAGTTTTATTAATGGAATATATGAGAATAATGGTCTTCATAAGATATCATCAACGATTTAATGTTTAAAAACTGGAATGTGTGGGAATTATGAAAATTGATGTCTGAAGAAGAAATATCATACATATGGTTATACGAGTAATGGTTATATTTTTGATGATAAAAATACTAAAAATGTCATATTAAGGGAAATGATTCTTACATAATAATATGATGAAGCCTGGTTGATGGTGTAAAAATAAAGTGGAATTATTGATGAGTTAATGTATTTGAATTCAAGTTATTATATTTTTATCAGTGGTATTTTGGTTATTATAATCATGAAATAGAAATGGATGGTTTCATGGTATATTTTCATTAAAGAGTTTCAATAATATGTTAAATAGTGCTCATGACCTAGA
Organism: Viscum album; assembly: GCA_963277665.1. Taxonomy (NCBI): domain Eukaryota; kingdom Viridiplantae; phylum Streptophyta; class Magnoliopsida; order Santalales; family Viscaceae; genus Viscum; species Viscum album. Next base: position 966,333,838 of record OY728158.1, on the reverse strand, counting down.
AAAGCGATTTAATGGCAAGGTGATATCTCAATTAAAGGAAAATAACACTTAATATATTTTAGATTTTGAGAAAATGATGTTCAATTTGGATAAAGAGATTATTGACATGAATAATGTAAATTAGATTATATTGATCACCTTGGAATTGATTAATTATTTGATAAATAAATTTTTATGATATTATTTTTGGATTTTACAACACGTTTTTATTTCAGGAATATATTAAATAATTTATGTTTTTATTTAAGGAATGACGAAATAGTTATTCTTTGAAAGCATGTATGTTTTCATTAAATTTTTATGGTAATTAATGATATTAACATGTTTCAAAATAATATATGATCAATATATTCACATATTTGGTATATGAAATTAGAGTTACTTAATGATTTTTGGGGGATTATTGATAATATGGTTTTGGAAATCTAGTGACCTTAATTATAAGTTTTTTGATTTTAATTTTGGACATTCATGGAGGAAACTTAAGGTTAACTATTCATGGAATGGATTAAGTCTAAATTTTTATGTTATTGGGTAACCTATGCTAATAGTTCTATTTTTTTATAATAACTATAGAATGAAGGAATCATTTACCACACTTTTTTGGGTTCTTATGATCCTATAGTTCTTTAGGCTTAAAAAAATTCATCTTCATTTCTAAGAATAAGAGATTAAGTTGATATTTATCAAAGCACAACTAAAGGATGAAATTGTACTTATAATAAAAATAAAATCTAAGCCCTATATATATTATTACCTTTTAAATTTCTTATCATATCTATAGGGTATCATATTGATCGATTCTTCCACCAAACCTCTATCAAGTTCAGGACATGTTCTACATATATCTCCTAAGGAAATACATAATTGATCCTTCACATGTACTAAACTCAAAGTTCATACCATTGGAGCATGATATTTTATAGAAGCAACAAATAGTTGGGATTCTGGATCATATAGAGAAAGTGACACAAATAAAAACCACTTATCTAGTTAAAGTTTTGGGGCAAAACCCCAAGCTCGAGGAAGATATGTGGGAACCTCCAGATGTAATAAGGCAGAATTATCCTTAGTTTTGATATTAAATTATTGAATTTCAAGGGAGAAATTAATTTTGAGGGATTTTTAATGAAACAATTTTCTATTTTTTAAAATATTATTTTCTAATAAACTTGGTTTTCTTCGATAACTTGTGTTACACGCAACATTAAGGTTAACAAAAAATAACATACTATTAAAATATCATTATTTAATATGATAGTTATCACCTAGATATTGGAATGGCGGTTAAGAATACTATTAACTAAATTTTGAAAACATATGGTTTACAAATGTATATAAAAATAATTCTTTGGGGACTAATTTACTAAAAATGAAAATAAAAACTATTTGAAAAAAGAAAATATATTTTAGAATTTTATTTATACATAGAAACATGTTTTATCTCAATAAATTAAAAAAATAACTTTTCAATGATAATTTTAATGAAATTTATATATTATATATTAAATCAAATATAAATATCATCTTATATGTTTTCTAGACAAGCTATAAGAATAAATACAATGTTATTCTTAAAACATATGTTTTTATTTAAAGTAGTTTTGTCTCATTTTACGTACTTATTTTACAATAATTTTTTTACGATTTTATGTAGTAATTTTAAAAAATAAAATTTATTTTTTAAATATATATTCCAAGATTATGTTTGGGTATATTTTTTGATAATTTTTAGAAAAGATAATTGTTTTGATGAGTAGCGAAAATATTGGTTTTTATTAAGAATTTTCATTTCTATTAAAGAATTTAAAACCATAAAAATTGTTTTAATATAGTTTTAAAAGTAAAATTAGTAAAATTATATATATATATTAATCCAATTTAGTTAATTACAATCAATTTAATATTGAATTCTGATATTAAACGTTCTTCACTTTTGAACATTTCTCTTTGAAAACCTACTTTCTCGTGACATATGTGGGTTTAATTTTAAATTAAATTCTTCAAATTATGCGATTTAAATTTATAAAAATGGATTAAATATTTTAAATCATAATAATTTATATTATCTAATAATTTTTACTTAATTTTGACCATATTTAATATTAACAATAGTAAAAAATATTTACCGCGTTTAAGGTTAAAATTGGTTTACCAGGGGTTAAACTAAAATGATAATGTATAAAATAATCTATATACTTATAAAAAATAAATTGGATGGAAATATTTTGAACATATAACCTACCAGGTTTGATAATGGACCATTTTTTATCCTTTTGGAATGTGAAAAACATGGGCACACCTTTTCCTTTTCAAAAATTACAAGTGCGCCACTCACCTCACTTATAAAAGGATACACCCTCTCCTCTCCACTTTACAATTCCAAAAACCATTGGTTTATCAAATAAAAAAACATAACTTCCTTAATTAACATATATAATCTTAGAATCATTATTTTTTCATAAATCCAACCTAATAATCCTTTTGGTGAAAACCAAAAGAAGTTGTCTGAAGAAGAGGTAGTATCCCTAACTTGGTGTTTTATTTTATTTATTCCTCCATATACTACAATTATTATTAAAAAATTATTATATAATAACATTAGAATATTACAAATATTTATATGTTATTATGATAGTATCATAACACAAATCCTCCTTCTATTTAGTCAAAATGCACATGAAATCATCATTTGTGTGTTCTGCGGACTACCGCCTCATGAACTGATGTTATTCATTTTCCATCACCACCTATCACGGATAGATATAATGATGGATTTAATGTTTATATATGATATTTATGATACTATTATACCTATTAAATTATAATAACACATATAACTTCTTACCTCTATACCCATTGAAAAACAATAACATCACTCGTGTGTATGGTAGAAAACCACCTCACGAACCGATGTGTTGTGATTTTCAGTTCTATTTTATATGGATGGTAATAAGGGTATATTAAATAAATATATATTATATTGGTAAAATATTTATACTTCTATAATTATGGTATCACATATACCTCTTTACTCAATGTTCTATGGGAATACGATAACGTCGCTCTTGTGTATGATGAACTACCGTCTCTTGAAGCGATGTGATTTATTATCCATATATTATTTACATAGAAGGTTATAAATATATGTTTAAATAAAAATAATATATATATATATATATATGTCATAAAAATGATTCTGTAATGGTAATATAATATTTACATTTATTTATTTCAATCTGTCGAGAAAAAGAAAACAGCGTTCATGCGTACGCATAACCCAGCGTCTTCATGCATGGTGTCTTTAATTTTATATATATAACTTTTATGGATTACTATAAATTCATATATATTAAATATATATGATATTTATATCATGGTTAAAATTATATAGATAATTTAAGCATGATAAAATTATTTTTACCGAAAATAAAATAACAAAAGAGACATGAAAAACAAAGCGGTTATTATCAAAAATGTGATTTTAACAAGGAATTGTAAATAAATGGGTAATAAAAGGTCATAAGTAAATAATTTATGGTATGATATATATATTAATTTTTCTTTAATATATGTATAATAAACTTATATTTATTATATATGATGTTCTAATGAGTATGAAATAAGTCAAGGCTTAAGGTAAGGGATTTTTAGTCTCTCTTTTATTTCTTAGAGAAATATAAAAATTCACCACTTGTTTCTTTTTTATGGTGTACATACTACCCATTTTACATTTTATATAATTAATATCATTTTTTTAATTATATTCAAAGTTTTATTTGATGTTATCCTTTATTATGTCTTACGATTCAAAACATTTCTAAAGCGGTTTGGTATTTCCTTCTCACTTTTATTTTCTATGAGACAAATGCCATATTCACCATGTGTTTCTTTAATGAGGCTTATATACTACCCCTATGAAATTTTATATAATTAATATCACTATATTCATGACATTTTAATATTAAATTAATGTTATTATTTCATGGGGATTGTTATTCAATGTTACCAAAGTGGTAATGATTTTATCATACAATCTCACCTTTTATTAGGATTGTTTATATTAATTATTTTGATGATGAAATATTATGATAAATATCTCAAGAAACACATGAATTTTATCATCCTATGATCTTTCATTAGAAAACATGTTTTCATTTTATTGTCATCTCTTTATGTACTCTATATTTAAACTGAATGTTTTTAATAGAAACATTTTTTATTTCTCTCTTTGATCGAAAACATTTTATTCTTCCAAAAACATGTTTTATAAAAATGTTTCATTTTTTTTAAACTTCTCAAAATTATTTATTAAAGAAACTTTTACCCATGTTTGATTTTTTTACAAAATATTATGGAATAAATCTTCAGGTCATTTTCCAAACATTTCCCATTTTTATTTTACCAAAAAACGTGAATAAATCTCTATTTTAAAGTGTACTGTTTGTATAGAATTTCCACCATCATGACCACTCAATATTTTAAATATTACTTTATGTGTTTCAAATTTTATTTTCAAATAAAATTAATTCCAAAATGTTTAATTTATTTCAAGTTATTTTCAAATTGGAATAGATATTTTACTCAAGAGATTTTTTAAATGGTCTACAAAGATTTTTTTATAAGATTCCAAGGTTATTTTTAAAGAAATGGATTTTGAAAAAAAATTATATTTGAAAAGTTTTTTTTCAAAGTAGAAGGTCTATTCTCCTCAAGAAATGTTTGAAGTGATTTTTCTTACAAATTCATTTTCCATCTAAGATTACATCTTTTATGGTTACTTATGTTTTACTAGGGATATGGTCTAAGGATACAATTATTGTTATTTCTATGAATAGATTATGATTATGATGACATGATGCTTATTAAAACTACTTTTTTATATGTTATTATTTGATGAAATGATGAAATGATTATGAAACCTCTTTCTTTTCCATAGGTTATGTTATGATAAAATGTTTATGAAACCCATTTCCTTTCATGGGTTCTGATATGATGAAAGTTTTATGATCTTATGGAACACATATATATGGTTTTCAGTATGTTACGGGTGGTACCTATATATTCCTCCAATGCATTGGGTAAATATGAATAAATCATGAGTGAATATGATAAGTTTGAACTTAATTACATGTTTACGATGTTATACACCAACCTGATTATATGTTCATAGTGTTATTCATGGACATGGATTTCATGTTCATAATGTTATGAATGAATAATTTTTCATGTTCATAAGTTTATGAAAGGTCCAGATTTCATCTCCTTAACTTATTGAGTGAACATGTTTCTAATCATACATATTCCCAATATTATAATATTATGTGTATGTCACAAATATATGCCTTATACCAATGTTATGTTTGCATGGTTCTTGTTATTTGATTCCACTATTATTCATGTCTTATGAACTATCATGATTTATGGAATGACCCATGTTTGTTATCTATGATATGTAGGTTATAGTTTTTCAATGTTATTTTCATGGCCCCATACCCTTATGATCATGATAGGATGATATATCTCTTATTTGTCCTTAATGATCATATGATCTCACCATTTTATATGTTTCCTTTCCTCAAGTTATGATGAAGGATATTAGGTATAAGAAGGGTGATAGTTATGAATAACATATTGGGAGATAGAATATATCACTTATGGAACAATTTTTTACATGTCCAAGTTTATAAAGGCACTAAACTTAAATGATTCTGGTGTGGATAATTTTGTTATGTAATGAATATTCATCTATTAAGATATAACATCTATAAATGGGATGTTTAGTTCATTACATGCCTCCCTATATATGAGAATCATTAATGGTCTATGAAGCTACACTCTTAGTGTTTCATGAAATCAATCACTTACCTTTTAAACCATCCAATAATCAATATTATATCCAAACTTCACGAGAACTCCATTCTTGTCAGCCTCTTCTTCTTGTTGTGTGAAATTTTCACAGGTCACCTATGTTGGGTCTTTCCCAGCGTCACCTAAAAAGAATAAACCATGATCTAGAGGACCTCTTTAAAGACAAATAAGTCTTGTATAGTGAAGACTTGTCTTCTATGAAAAAGGAAGTTGTCAGGACAGTCAGTGAGGTTGACCTCATTGAGTTTCATGGGATTTGGTAGCTTAAAAAGGTTACTTTCCATAGATATGAGGAAATAACCAAGGACCTATTCATTATGTAAGTAGTACATTTTATTCACATATTCCACAAATTATGGGAGACCTTGATATCTTTTTGCTTATAGATAAGGGAGATTTTGTTGCTGTTGTTTCTCGGTGGGAGGATATAGACGATTTGAGGCCTGATTGGGTGTTTGAATGGGAACTATTATAGGTCTGCGGGCAGCAAAAATAGTCTCTTCTTTACCATTACTTTTTCCCTATGTCATGGGCGTGGGTTGAGATTTGTCTTGGGTTTAATGAATGGCATCTTTTAGGCATTGTTCCATCTCTATGAACATATATAATCCACCTGAATACTTAACTATGATCAAACGTGTTTGAAACTTATCCAAAATATTCTCAACAAAGAGTTCCAATAATTGTTCTTGTGAGAGTGGGATTCTAAGTGAATAGGTTAAACCTTTCCATCTAGTGATGAAGTTAGAAACCATATCATTTTAACAATTTTTTTCAATTTTTGAGATAAAAAATCATCGTTTTTTTAATGTGGATATGAACTTATAAAGGAATTAATGATGAAGGTCTTCTTATCCAATGATGGACCTTATCAGAAGGCTAAAATACCAAAATAAGGAAAGAACAATAAAATTATGTACAAAATATATAAGTCTGGTCTCCCTCTACTCGTCTCAAGGGCCCATCATCGGGTCACATCGAGACATGAAGTTCATGATATTCTATTCTGGATCTCCCATTACATCGAAGGTTGAGAAGATATGATTTATAAAATTTGTTGGGGGGAAATTTTCATTAACCCATTTGGGATACAAATTCATTTTAGGATGCATGGGGGTGAACCATCCTTCCATGCAGTCCATTTGATCATCTAGGAATTAATGGTGGTGAGTAGTTCTGGAGGTATCACTATTTGGATAGCCTCCCATCTACAACGAGTGGGTGAGTCTTAATGAGGTGGCCCCACTTTTATATCCCACGGATTCTCAGACTATCCTAGGACTAGATGATCCCCCTATTAGGGCAGAGGTTACCAATGTGATGAGGTAAAGTCATGACCAATTTCCTCATTTATGTAGACCTATTTCCTAGATTCAGAGCTATCCAGATTCTCAAATGCCTCCCAAATAGGCGGATTATCTCTCTATTGATATGTGTTAGTGTAACACCCCGAGATTTTATGAAAAATATTTTTTTTAATTTCATTGATGTATTCTGTTTTATTCTACACCAAGATTATCTTGCGCTATACGCAACACCGTATTAGCCTGCATTATACGCAACCTTGACTTGGCTTCCATTACACGAAATCGCGACCTTCCTCGATAGCGTGTGTTGTACGCAATACCGGGTTTTTCTAAACAACGATATATTTTTATAATATTATTATGAACTAGCCGTTATAAATAGTATTAACTAAATTATGAATTTTATAACATTATTATTCATCTTACATATTTTCTAGAACATGGTATGAGAACAAAATAAATTTTTTCTGGTAAAATAAGTATTTTTCAAAAAATGCAGTTTTGCTGCCTTTTGATTGAACACCCACTTTAAATCTAGTTTTTGAAATTTTTATAAGTTTAATTTGACAAAATAAAATTCTTCTTTGGATAAATTTTTCATATTATTCTGATAACTTTCATATTTTAATGAATAGTAAAAACACGCTATATTTTAATTAAAAACAACTTTTTTCATCACAATAATTTATATGTTTAGATTATCTTTTTAATTGGTTTTAAAGTGTAATTAGAATATATTTTTACCATTTAATCCAATGTTGGTCATTATAATTAATTTCACTTTGAAATTGGATATAAACAAGTATCAATCTTTTGATAGTTATTATTTCTTAAAAACACGCTATTTGTTTTGATAACGGGAATTAATTTTAAAATTAATTAATGCCACTTCTATGTTTTGAATTTGAAAAAATAGACATAAATTTTGAATTTGGAATATCAAATAATACTAAGGCTGAATTTTTGGTATTTTTCTGAAAAACTGCAATTTTCGATGAATAGTGAAACCACTTAGTGGTAGATAAAAAACTGAATTTTTCATTTAAATAAAATTTTTCCACTTATGTGAATTGAATTTCGAAAATCCAAGAGACATGGTTAATATCAAGGACTAAAATGTGGTTAAATGAGATGAAAATATTTTTTGGTGGATAGTAACTTTTTACTTTTATTTACCACGGTTAAAAGTAAATAGGATAATTAAGGGTAAAAATGATATTATTATTATCCTAAACATGTCCTAATTCTATTGGATAAGTTTAATTCAACCAAAAACAACATTAGGAATAAAATATGACCATTTAGGCCCACTTGGATTAGATTAGAACATTTAATATTAATTTATTTAAAGAAGGGTTAAAATAGTTAAAATCAAAGTTTAATAAGTAAATAATTTTTAATATAGGGTTATACATAAGTTAAATTAGACTATAAATATTAATTAGAAAGATAAAACAATTTCCTACATAATGGTATTTTATTTATAATTTTTAGACATTAAATAATTTAATTTATTTATGACACAAAGATGATGCAGTAATTATCTTATTAATGAAATATTGACATAATTGATGTTATAAATACCCAAATAAATTAAATTTGAGACTTTTTATGATTTTAAATAATTATATATGTCAATATGACATGTTAGTATGGATTTAATTAACTTTTTTGAACTAATCATTCTGTTATAATTTTCACAAAATTCAATTACCAAATAGTGTCAAAATTGACATAAAATAGTTTTTAAAACGAATATTATATTATTAATTACTATTATATTCATAAAAATCTAAGGTTCGTCCAAGATACTTATATCATGATAGGTTTATCATTAATGGACCACTTTGGGGTCTCTTGGATGTATATGGTAAGTTTATTAACTATATAATATAAAAATAAAAAGTGACATGGTAAATGTCAATCTAATTAATTAAGAGTTAAAACTAAAAGGTAAGGTTAATATAATGGCCTAAACTTGTCTAAATTCTATTGGATGAGAGGATTTAGACCCATAACCACCTTAGATTAGAAATAAATCAATTTTTAGCTATTAAAAACCGAATATGACTTTATAATAAAATAATTGTTTTAGTTTTTCCAAAGGTGCCTCTCTCCTCCCTTATAAAAGGGCACCTCCTCCCTCTTTTCCTCACACCATTTTGAGCCTTTAATCCCGGCCAAACTCTGCCCATTTCACATACCCACTTCCCTAGAAACTACCTAGAGGTCCTGATCTTCTTTAAAGACCAATTTTAGTGCCCTAAGAGGAGGTCTCAAAGAGGAGATTCAAAGAAGAGGTAATGTCCATTACCGATTCTTTGAATTTTATTTCTTCTTCTACATCTTCTTATTTAGTTGTTTAATTATGAAGTAATAAAATAAGTATCACTCATATAACGATATGTTATTATATGTATGAAACAACCCTATTTCACCATATATCCATCCTATGGAAAACGAAATCACCGCGTGTGCGTACATACGGAATACCGTCTCCAGGACGTGGTGTAATCTATTTTCCACCACCACCTTACTTGGATGGGTATTATGGTGTAAATAATGACTATATATGATTATTGTAAAGTTATATTTATTCTAAAATAGTATACATACTCTCCAATACAATTCCACAATCATGGGAATGATATCATCGCTTGTGCGTACGTACGGACTACCATCTCCACGAACGCGATGAGATTCATTTTCCATGATTAACCAATCAAGAATGATTATAAAGTTTATATAATGAATAATAATGAAATATATTACATAATAATTCTATTGGATTTATGTATATATATATATATATGCATTTCATCTATTAAATTTCATTCAATTCAATAAGGAAACAAAAACAGCGTTCATGCATACGTACGGCCTACCGTCTCCATGAACGGTGTATTTCATTCCTTTTATCAATCTATAATATATATGTATATGATGAATATATATTATATATAAATCATGTTTTAAATTCTGGAATTATTTAAATCATGATATAAGTAATAATATCAAGAACGACAAGTCGAAACACATACGATAAATGAAATGATTTTACCCAAAACACTGCTCCTACATGGAATTTACAAAAGAACGGGTAATATAAAGTCATAAGTGAAACATATATGATATCATAACAATTAATATGATTATGTAATAAGTCAATGACATTATTTAAATCATTATATAGGAGGTTTGGATCCATACGAAGCATATCAGACCTAAGGTAAGGGATAACTTTTCCAATCTCATTCTTATCCGAGATTGTTTATTCATAAGTATTTACTGGGGTTATTGTTCTCATCCATGTACATGCTTCCTAAAAATGGTTTCATGTATGTTTAATGTCCTTTTTACCCATTTTTGACTTTTACTACATGGTATGTATGGAATATTTCTTTTACGAGGTACTTTTTGACTTTTCCAGCAAAAGTACGAGAAGAATGTTTTTTTTAACTTATATGGAACGAACAGATTTTTACAGTTTTATAAAGTCTTATTTTCATGAAGCTTCCTCCAAAAGATTTCATGAATATTTTCAACAAAATACTTTTATTTTAAAATTGCATGACATATTGTGAAAAGAAAATGATTTTGAAGAAAAAAGGATATTTTCCTCAAGAATTCATTTCAACTCTTTTATCAAAACCATTTTCATCTAAGATGACATTATTTCACATGTGCATGTTTCAAGTATCATGTCTCTATGATTTACATGGTTTCAATTTTCTAATGATGAAATGATATCCATTTTTCTGTATGGATTATGTTATGATGGAATGATGTTTATGAAACCCATTTTATTCTTAGGTTATGATGAATGATTTATGTTTATATTGTGGCAGAAGAAAGAATGATTTCAATATGAGATGGGTGGGACCTATATCTCCCTCTAATGCATTAGGTAAAGATTTATATCTCATGAGATAGACATGGCTGGAATGGTAAGTTAATCCGGTTCAGTAATACAGGACTGGAACGAGGAGTGAACTCGATTCAGAAAGGGACTTTGTCCACTAAGATGGTCTTGGAAGCAATGCCTTGGCTACTATGGAAATCATATCATGTGCTTAATGTTTTTCTACAATTACAATTTTTATTTACAAGATATTTTATCATGATTGATGTTCTATTTTGATCTATGCCTTACGTACTTCCATGTTTTATGTCATTGCACAAGATTTCGATGTTTAAACATTATGTACATGTTTTTATGTTCAAATGTATATGGTTTGTTTTATTTTCTCCATTCTTACCCTTAATGAGAATTTGAGATCACCCTTTTTATGTTTTATTTTCCCAGGATATAAAGAAAGGTTTTAGGTAAAAAAGGGGAAGATCTTTATAGGAGATGTTGAAGATCTTTCACCACGATTAGAAGATTACGTTCCAAGTTTCCAAAGAAACTAAACTATTACGGTCCTTGTGTGTCTGTTTTTGTTATGTACTAAGTTTTCTGCAAAAGTAATGTAATGTCTATGTACGCCAAACTTTGGGTCTCTACAGTTGGTATCAGAGGAAAGGTTTAGTTAACCTTTGGAAACTAGGATGCGAAATATTTAGTGAAATCCCTAGAGATATTTCTACAGTATTTCTAGGGATGTCCCTAAGGTTAAGTATATGTATAGGTTATAGTCCTAGAATTGTGCTAACGATATTAGAATTAAACCTAAGATGTTAGATATTGAAGATAATCCCCCTTTATTATGTTGTTTTCCCTAGCGTGGTATTTTCCTATCACACTATTATTTTTGAGTTTTAGACGATGGATGGAACCTGAAGGAACCGTGTTGATCAATGTAATGGAAAATGAAATGATTTTTACTCCTGACCAAACCAATGTCATGGGAGATGGAGTGAACAATCTTATTTCCATACTTACACAAGCTATGAATCATTCTGGATTTCAAAATGAGCAGAGAAAGGAGAAACATTCTGTTGAATCCTTCATGAGGCAGCGTCCACCTTCATTCAGCGGGTCTTCTGATCCCTTAGTGGCTGAACAATGGATCAGTACTACTGAAAAGATATTTTCAGTTCTACAATTTTCTGAGCATGATAAATTCATCTTATCAGTATATAATTTGGAAGGTGATGCTGATCAATGGTGGAATCTTATCAAGAATACAAGGCAAAGAGATGAAATTGAGTCCATGGAATGGGACAAGTTCAAGAACTTGTTTTTCAGTAAGTACTTACCTCGTATTCATCTAACAAAGATGGAAAAGGAGCTTCTTAAGCATAAGCATAAGGATGATGAATCTGTTGGTATATACGAAATGAATTTTACAAGACTTTCAAGGTATGCATCTGGATTTATCATCCAACCTGAAAGTAAAGTTGATCGATTTTTCAGTGGCTTAAAACCAAGTCTTCGAAGGGCATTAGCTATAAGAGACTTCAGTAGCTATGAAGAAATTGTGCATTGTTCTATCAAGGTAGAACTGGAAGTTGGTGTAACATATCCATCTCATTGTTTTGACAAGAAATGAAAGATGGCGTTCAAGGAGAAATCTCAGAACAATGGTGAAAAGAATATGAATGTTTCTTTATCCTCAAAGTGTGGAAAGAAGCATGGTGGAGATTCCCGAAAAGGTACTAGAAAATGTTTTAAGTGTGGAAAAGAAGGTCATAGAGCAGTTTATTGTCTAAGTAATGGGAAAAAGGTTTCTAATGATCTGAATAAAAAAAAGACTGCAAAGAAGGCACCACCAACACTTCAATGCTTCAAGTGCAATGAAATGGGGCATTATTCTAATAAATGCCCTAATCCAAGGGTTAATGATGATCAATGTGAGCAACCTATTAAGGAAAACGATAAAGGGAAGTCTCATGTGATCACTATTTGTGATGTTGAGTATGAAAATGATGTTGTGTAATGATTAATTCTTTATGTAATGGGATTTCAAAATAGTATCATGGAATCTCATTTATGGTATTGTGGTATTTTGGAATATCTATGTTTTGGTTTTCAATAATTATGTGGTACTGGTAACCATGAAAATGTGATTGTAATATTTTTAGAAAGCATATGGAATGCACATAATGAAGGGATATGGAGAAAATAATATGATAGTAATCATGAGCTCATGACTGATACAAGGACTAAGTGATATTATGGTTTGAGTATATAGAATTTTTGGGATTTTGGTGCGTGGAAAGTGTTAAAATTTAACAACATTAATGTTTTATATAAGGTTCAATGGGTATTCATTCTTCAAGAGAATACATGATTACGATATTCACATGTTTTTAATTTGACCAACAAGATATATCTTATGATATATGGGGGATAAATGATGGCATTCACGTGATTGTTATGTGACATTTCAAGTAATCATTTTCTTTATACTATGAGCTTGGACCGAAGTATTTTAGATAAGCCTAAAGATTGGAATGGATTTTGTTGGACATAATTTAGTTAGATATTAGTGATGGGATGTTATAGTAATGTAGTTTTAGAAAAAGGACAACCTGTAGGACATGCAACAACCCATCGCGTCAGACAAGGCTGTGGGAATCGAACCCACAACTGAAGTGTGACTGGCCTTAATCTCCTACCACTGGCCTACAAAAAGTCCCTGGTTAGTAGAAACTAGTTTTATTTTATTAAGAAGTATGATATATGAAGTATAAGTTCATTTTTTGAATCGTATATGATTAACCACACCATAGATGGACTTATGTATATTTGATAACTTTTGCTAACCTTTTGTTTGAAACAGATGGAATGACCCATCATTCTATCACATGATCTGTTAACACTTCACGAATAACAAATTCAACTTCATTTCTTTAAGAGATGAAGTGGAAATTGTTCAAAGCACGAACAACAGTGAGATTGTACCAAAATCAAGCATGTATTTCCTCTAATTCAAAATTTTCAACTTTAGGGAAAGGATATTGAAAACCAAAAATTTTGTCCTAGTGCTCTTATATCTGATGAATCAGACGGTACCTTAGATCATCACAAATCTATGGCTTTGTGATTTTTGTCTTTTTTATAGCCATGTTCTCTACCACCCTCCATCAGAACTTGATGGTTATATTTTTCTTCCATATCCATATTTTCACCTATGTTCTCATATATGGAAACCCAGTGATGAGTTACTTTGGGTAACCGTTACGTTTCATACTTTAGTTTTTAAGTATTGGTTTTGGTATTCCTTTTTACGATGTGGGTTTCTATTAAAGAAACTCTCAAGTAGTAAACCATTTATAACCCCGACGAATTTTGAGGGCGAAATTCATTTTAAGGGGGGAAGAATGTAACACACCGAGATTTTATGAAAAATATTATTTTTAATTTCATTGATGTCTTCTGTTGTATGCTACACCAATATTATCTTTCTCTATACACAACACCGTATTAGCTTTCAGTATATGTAACCCTGACTTGGCTTGCATTACACGAAATTGTGACCTTCCTCAATAGTGTGTGTTGTACATGATACCGGGTTTTACTAAACAACAATATATTGTTATAATATTATTATGAACTAGCAGTTATAAATAGTATTAACTAAATTATGAATTTTATAACATTATTATTCATCTTACATATTTTCTAGAACATGGTATAAGAAAAAAATAAATTTTTTCGGGTAAAATAAGTATTTTTAAAAAAATGCAGTTTTGCCGCCTTTTGATGGCGCACCCACTTTAAATCTAGTTTTTGAAATGTTTATAAGTTTAATTTGACAAAATAAAATTCTTCTTTGTAATCAGGAAATAAAAATTTAATTTGGATAAAATTTTCATATTATTCTGATAACTTTTATATTTTAATGAATAGTAAAAACATGCTATATTTTAATTAAAAACAATTTTTTTCATCAAAATAATTTATATGGTTAGATTATCTTTTTAATTGTTTTTAAAGTTTAATTAGAATATATTTTTACCATTTAATCCAATATTGGTCATTGGAATTAATTACACTTTGAAATTGGATATAAACAAGTATCAATCTTTTGATAGTTATTGTTTCTTAAAAACACGCTATTTGTTTTGATAACGGGAATGAATTTTAAAATTAAATAATGAAACTTTTATGTTTTGAATTTGGAAAAATAGTCAACAATTTTGAATTCGGAATATCAAATAATTCTTTGGCTGAAATTTTGGTATTTTTCTGAAAAACTTCAATTTTCAATGAATAGTGAAACCACTTAGTGGCAAATAAAAAAATGAATTTTTCATTTAAATGAAAATTTACCACTTCTGTGAATGGAATTTCAAAAATCCAAGAGACACGGTTAATATCAAGGACTAAAATGTGGTTCAATGAGATGAAAATATTTTCTTGGTGAATAGTAACTTTTTACTTTTATTTACCAGAGTTAAAAGTAAATAGGATAATTAATGGTAAAAATGATATTATTATTACCCTAACACATGTCCTAATTCTATTGGATAAGTGTAATTCGACCAAAAATAACCTTAGGAATAAAATATGACCATTTAGGCCCACTTGGATTAGATTAGGACATTTAATATTAATTTATTTAAAGAAGGGTTAAAATAGTTAAAATCAACGTTTAATAAGTAAATAATTTTTAATATAGGGTCATAAATAAGATAAATTAGACTATAAATATTAATTATAAAGCCAAAAAGATTTCTTACATAATGGTATTTTATTTATAATTTTTAGACATTAAATAAGTTAATTTATTTATGACACAAAGATGATGCAGTAATTATCTTACTAATGAAATATTGACATAATTGATGTTATAAATACCCAAATAAATTTAATTTGAGACTTTTTATGAATTAAAGTAATTTTATATGTTAATATGACATGTTAGTATTGATTTAATTAACTCTTTTCGAACTAATAATTCTGTTATGATTTTCACAAAAATCAATTACCCAATAGTGTCAAAATTGACATAAAATACTTTTTAAAACAAATATTATATTATTAATTGTTATTATATTCTTAAAAATATAAGTTTCGGCCACGATACTTCTATCATGATAGGTGTATCATTAATGGACCACTTGGGGGTCTCTTGGATTTATATGGTAAGTTTATTAACTATATAATATAAAAATACAAAGTGACATGGTAAATGTCAATCTAATTAACTAAGAGTTAAAACTAAAAGATAAGGTTAATATAATGACCTAAACTTGTCTAAATTATATTTGATGAGAGTATTTAGACCCCTACCCACCTTATCTTCGAAATAAATCAATTTGGAACTATTAAAAAACGAATATGACTTTATAATAAAGTAATATTTTTGGTTTTTCCAAAGGTACCTCTCTCCTCCCTTATAAAAGGGCACCTCCTCCCTCTCTTCCTCACACCATTTTGAGCCTTGAATCTCAGCCAACCTCTGCCCATTTCACTTCCAAAATTCCCTAGAAACATCCTAGTGGTTCTGGTCTTCTTCAAAGACCAATTTTAGTGCCCTAAGAGGAGGTCTCAAAGAGGCGCTTCAAAGAAGAGGTAATGTCCGTTACCGATTCTTTCAACTTTATTTCTTCTTCTAATTATTCTTCTTTAGTTGATTCATTATGAAGTAATAACATCAGTATCACTCATATAATGATATGTTATTATAAGTATGAAACAACTCTATTTCACCATCTATCCGTCCTATAGAAAACGAAATCACCGCGCGTGCGTACGTACGGAATACCGTCTCCACGCCGTGGTGTAATCTATTTTCCACCACCACCTTAATTGGATGGGTATAATGGTGTAAATAATGACTATATATAATTATTTTAAAGATATATTGATTCTGAAATAGTATAAATACACTCCAATACAATTCCATGATCATGGGAATGATATCATCGCTCGTGCGTACGTACGGACTACCGTCTCCACGAACGCGATGAGATTCATTTTCCATGATTAACCATTCAAGAATGATTATAAAGTATATATAATGAATAATAATGAAATATATGACATAATAATTCTAATGTATTTATGTATATATATATATATATATATGAATGTCATCTATTAAATTTCATTCAATTCAACAAGGAAACGAAAACAACGTTCATGCATACGTACGACCTACCGTCTCCATGAACGGTGTATTTATTTCATTTTATCGATATATAATATATATGTATATGATGAATATATATTATATATAAATCATTTTTTACATTATGGAATTATTTAAATCAGGATATAAGTAATAATATCAAGAATGACAAGTCGAAACACATACGATAAATGAAATGATTTTACCCAAAACACTGCTTTTACATGGAATTTACAAAATAACAGGTAATATAAAGTCATAAGTGAAACATATAAGATATAATAAAAATGAATATAATTATGTAATAAGTCAATGACATTATTTAAATCATTATACAGGAGGTTGGGATCCATAGGAAGCATATCAGACCTAAGGTAAGGGATAACTTTTCCAATCTCGTTCTTATCCGAGATTGTTTATTCATAAGTATTTAATGGGGTTATTGTTCTCATAAATGTCCATGTTTCCTAAAAATGGTTTCATGTATGTTTAATGTCCTTTTTACCCATTTTTGACTTTTACTACATGGTATGTATGCAATCTTTCTTTTACAAGGAACTTTTTGACTTTTCCAGCAAAAGTACGAGAAGAATGTTTTTTTAACTTATACGGCACGAACAGATTTTTAAAGTTTTATAAAGTCTTATTTTCATGAAGCTTCCTCCAAAATATTTCATGAATGTTTTCAACAAAATAATTTTCTTTTAAAATTGCATGAAATTTTGTGAAAGGAAAATGATTTTGAAGAAAAAAGGATATTTTCCTCAAGAATTCATTTCAAGTGTTTTATCAAAACCATTTTCATCTAAGATGACATTATTTCACATGTGTATGTTTCAAGTATCATGTCTCTCTGATTTAAATGGTTTCACTTTTCTAATGATGAAATGATATCCATTTTTTTGTATTGATTACATTATGATGGAATGATGTTTATGAAACCCATTTTATTCTTGGGTTATGATGAATGATTTATGTTTATATTGTGGAACATGAAAGAATGATTTCAATATGAGATGGGTGGGACCTATATCTCCCTCCAATGCATTGGGTAAAGATTTATATCTCATGAGATAGACATGGCTGGAACGGTAAGTTAATCCAGTTCAGTAATACAGGACTGGAATGAGGAGTGAACTCGATTCAGAAAGGGACTTTGTCCACTAAGATGTTCTTGGAAGCAATGCCTTGGCTACTATGGAAATAATATCATGTTATAAATGTTTTTACACAATTAAAAGTTTTATTTACAAGCTATTTTATCATGATTGATGTTTTATTTTGATATATGCCTTACGTACTTCCATGTTTTATGTCATTCCACAAGATTTCGATGTTTAAACATTATGTACATGTTTTTATGTTGAAATATATATGGTTTGTTTTATTTTCTCCATGTTTACCCTTAATGAGAATTTGAGATCACCCTTTTTATGTTTTCTTTTCCCAGGATATAAAGAAAAGTTTTAGGTAAAAAAGGGGAAGATCTTTATGGGAGATGTTGAAGATCTTTCACCACGATTAGAAGATTACGTTCCAAGTTTCCAAAGACAATAAACTATTACGATCCTTGTGTGTCTGTTTTTGTTATGTACTAAGTATTCTAAAAAAGTAATATAATGTCCATGTACGTCAAGATTTGAGTCTCTACAGTTAGGATGGATATGCATCTATTTTTAAAGATGATACCAATTAGTAATTTTTCCATGAAGTAGTTACACAATGATTTATTTGAGATTCTGTATCTCATTCTCATATTATTCTAGTCATTCCTCTATAGAGGGGATTTCAGCTCCTCTGGGAGGTGAGTGGGATGTAGCCACACCTTTCCTTTTATATTTGGTATAGTTCTTCCAAATAGGTAGAAACTCATCATTTGGATGTTCTAGGATATGGAAATTTTTTTGATTCCATGTATGTGCAGCTTTAGTTTGTGCACTCAGATCACATACCTCTTAAGACATGGTTTCTACACTATGCCCCTATGAATTTACATCATGGTCCACTTCATTTTATGGATTAATTATGACAATTTTTATTGATTTTTATTAGGAAATGGTATTTATTCCATCACTCTCCATGAAATAGGGTTGTTCTATACCATTTTATCCTCCTATGATAGTGGTGTCAACTTTAACCCCTAGTCATATTGGACTATCTTGGATTATGAACCTTATGGGGTTTTACTACCTTTCCCATTCATTCCCCCAATATAGGTATGTGAAAAGTGACCTTAAAAGAGTTTCCAATCATATTTTATGATCAGGCCCCAAATTAAAGGGGTTTGTCTCATGGTAGGAAGAATACTTGGTAAGATGACAATCAATATTTACCTCCTAACCTATAGAAGACTGATTCTTTCCAGGGTGACAATAGGTATAAAAATAATCCCATCACTGTGGGTTATGGCTGATTTAGGGAAACTATTTTCCTTTTATGATCTTATTATTGAGTATATGAAAACTCCTAGGTAAAAATTGTGATATAAATTTTTCCATACCTATGATATGGGATTGATTTTGAATCACCACCAATTTCTCAAGGACCCTCTTGGGGTTTTATGACCTTAATGGTGGTGATCGAGATAAAAATCCTCCCATCCATGGAGGTTGGGTTTGTTCTTGGATGAATTTCATAGAATCCAATATTGCGATTCACCTAATTTAGGGTAATATCGTTTATAGTTGGGTTGGGTAAAATGGATGATCTTGATGTGATTCACTTCATATGTGAAGCTATCAGATAATCTGTAACATTGGATTTCATCTTTTTTATGTGTTCCCATTTTATTGAGATGCCTAACATATACGTCTATTGGTGGCCCTTCCACTCTCTGTTCACATAGTCCTTTCATTCTAAAAGTGGTGGAGCTTAATTTTATTGACCAACTATCACACAAGTTACCTATTCCCCTAATCTATTTTTGTAGCTACAAAATTGTAGGCTATTGTATCTGAAGAAATTTTCTACCTCAAGAAAAAAGTGAAGTACAATTCTCCATACTCCCCCATCTTTGGATATGTATATCCGACATGGAATTGTATGTCATAGAATTATCGTGATATAGAGGTAAATTTTCTATAGTCATTTATCATGTTCTCCCAATATTGGGTCTTGATCCATAAAGAATACGAGCATGCCCAACTGAAAAGAGAGTGTATTTTTGATTTAGAGGTAACCCTCATATCCTTGATAAGGGAGGTGTTTAGACTTTAACTGATAATGAGTTTCCCACAAATTCCAGCATATTTAAGGCATGAAATCATTCTCTCAGTCATCTAGGATCTCATTCTCGGAAGTGGGGATGGGATATAAATGGGTGGGAGGTTGTTTTCAAATAACTATCTCCATATATCCATGTTGGACTCTTCTTCATCAGGGTTTTATACCTCCACTTGGTTAGACCACATAGGTTTCTTCTCTATGTCACCCTCTGACCAGAACAAAGTAATGATGATAGTTGAAAGAGAACTATATATGGTTAACCCCAGTGTTTCGAGAACCTATCTACATGAAGGAGTCTGGTAAAGGGGAGTATTTTCTTATTTTGGAAAGTTATTACCCTGGAGAGGTTCGCCATGGAAGATATCTAGAGTATAATCCCTATTATCCATCTAAATACTACTGCTAGGACTATCAAGGTAGTTATCACCTTATACTTCAGTTGAATATTTGATGAACCCTTGAGGTATTGAAAATATGCATCGTACAACCACAAGGAAACTCATATTGTAAAGATTAGAGATATGAGCATCATTTTGCATCATGATTGGAATATTCTAACCTATATTTTAGGGTTGAGAAGAGATATGAGTCTACTTCCTGATGGTCACCATATTATATTAATAACTATCTATTTTTTGGGGGATATGAGCATGCTACTAAGAGGTTGATGGAGTATATGAGTTATATTTGATATCCTCAGAGAGGATATGAGCCTACCTATGTGTGGGTTTTCGAGTATGTTCATCAATATTGGATGAAATGGGAGTATGATCCCAATTCAAATATGCATTACCCATCATAATATGACGATGGACCTATAGAATTAGAGAATGGATATGAGACTCCTCATGTATTGAATCTGAAGGATGATGGTGCAGTCATTCATTTTCAGAAGTAGGGATTTGAGACCAGCTCCCATAAGTTGCTAAAATATTCCAAGTATCTTAATTAGTAGGAATAAGAGCCTACTGTGAGGTGATTACCATAATATCTAGACAAAACCTCAATTAGAGTGGGGGTACGAGTCTTGTCATGTACCTTTGGAGTATGCCACTATCTTTCATTGGCATGAATGTACACCTATCATGAGGCATATTCCAAACTAGTTTGTTGAGACCCAATCAGAATGATAATATGATCTTGGTCCTATGACTCATCCTTTACCTGAATATACCAATACTACCTTTAGATAGGATAAAAATGAGATCTTTCTATGGAGTAGCCACTTATTCTTTCTGACAATGGTGATATGCTACTATGGCTATTTGGATAGGGATATGCGCCTATCCTAGTATTTTTAATAGTGATAGAATATTCCGGTAGAGATATTTTACTATTTATAGAGTGTAGTGGAACTTAATCAGAGTTTTTATAGGAATATAGTCCTACACATTCTTGATCTAGAATGAATACTAAAAGATGTCTTCAATTGAAGCAGGGACATAAGAGCACCCCTATACTCCTTGTTTCATCAGGACATTCTAATGGGAATTATACATGGGGGTGGGGATATGTGCCCCCATAATTTCTATAAGAATATACTAGAAAACATAATGTGGGAGAGTTGGGATATGAGCCTTATCATTCCCCACCACTAGAATAAGCTGATGGGATTCATCAGTGGATGAAGGGATATGAGCCCACCCCTTTTATATTTAGATTTCCATTCATAAATAGATCTTTTTAGTACTCCAGCATGAGTATCTAGGGTAGAAACCTATCAGTTGGTTCCCTTAGTAGGAGACTAAGGGACACTAGCGGGATGATGCTGGTGATGGTAGTGGATAAGATCTCTCTTGGGTTTCTCTTGAACCAAGATGGATCCATGTTCAACTCCTTGATTAACATTCCTAAGGCAAGGAGGGTGCTGATTTTCATACTCCGGTGATAGGATTTGGGAGCGGTTAGTAGTGGTGATAGGAATCAATGATTTCATTAAATATTTTCTTGAATGAGTTGAACCTTCCATCTTTAATATTAGAAAATAACTATGTGTGGTGTCAAGGGTTATGATCATACCATGTCAGTAGTATTCTCAAACTATTGATTTCACCACTTGAAGCTGAAGGCATTAGGTGGGTGATATTATTTTATGACTCATAGATGTTGACATCACAGCTGAGGTTCCAGAACATTTTCTTGATAAAGACATGATCTCTGGTCAAGGTGGTGTTTCTGAGAATATTATATGATTCCAAAAAGACAACAAAGAATAAGGAAACCAATCAGTGTATCATTGTAAGTATGAAACATAATCAATTAGGCATGTATAGGTAACTCAAGTATTCATCGTTGTTTTCATTTCTAAAATTTCCCTCATGTGCAATGTACACAAAAAATGTCCTATTTACTAGGAACCTTAATTATGTTTTTTTGAATGATCTCAGATTATGTGAATCCTTTTTGTTTGCACAGGGGATGAGAAAAATGGTCTGATGTGTGTTCAACCAATCATTTTAATTATTTGAAAGATTCATATAGGGTTCTCCATTTTTTATTGGGATATTCTCTCCATGTTTGGTAAATTAGATGGATGACACCTATTTTGTTTTGAGTTATTCTGTTTTCACATGCTTTCATGTCAGGTTTACTATTTTTGTTTTGATAAAAATTTGGGCCCTTTGATTTATTTTGGGGGTTTGGGTATGGTTTCACAATCAACAATTTTAGTGGGGTTTATCCATAGAAACACCCAATGTTTTATAATTCTATAATGAATCTAGGCCTTTTTTCCAAAGGTAGGTGCTTATTTGGGGATTCAAAAACAATGACACTTAGGAACTCACATTTTTTGGGAGGATGGGTGGTCAAGCTCATCAAACCCTTTTAGGGGGAATTATTTCCTACTATAGGACTCTATTATATATTTAATATATGTTAGTTAATCTCTCCCAAATCCTGATATGAGATTTGTTACCCGAATAAAATGACAAGGTGTTGAATATATCTTTATGAAAAATGGCTCCATTAATGACATACTTCATATATATTAGAGGTGATCTGTCTATTTTCTATTATTTCTTAGCAATGGGAAGCTTTTATGTTTTAAATATATATGACCAGGCTCTCTAGAGTTTAGAACCATTCAAGAAGGTGTTTAGTGTTTCGAGAATGGGATTGAATCTTTAGGAGGCATCCTACACATCCTATGAGAAAAATAATAAAAACCCATGTTGTTTGTTTGATATAGTTTAAGGTTGAATGAGGGGAACACATCACGCTGTTTAGCATCATGCAACAAGAAAATACATTAGGGTGATTAGGCATTGGGTATGGAGCTCAGGCCTTATAAAGTAATATTACATATCCTGCTTGTAACAAGAGTCAATGTCTTCATATTTCGTTTTGTTCTCAACCCACTGATGGGTGGGGACATATAATTAATACTGATGAGGATTATTAACCAAAATATTATCAATATAGGAATTCATTTATGACTTACACTAAGGTGGATTCTCATGTAAAGAGGTATTTGTATCATGTCATTGAACAAGCTCTGCACACTAAGGTTACCCTTATTGGGGGTAATTTATGGGGCCAAAGATATGATAATTTCAAGTTCCTAAGATCATGTGAGTAACGATTAGTTTGAGAAACAAGGGATAGAAGATAATTGGACATACAACATATAGGAACATGACATATAAATTGGGGTGGCCCGGATAAAGTGTTCGATATGGAGCTGAGACCTTAGGAAGGAATCCTACATATCCCTTTTGGACATGTATTAGAGTCCTAATAGTTCAATTAGTTTCTCAATTTTTTGATTGATGATTAATAATGACATAACCATAGGGAATGGGTTATACAACTAGATTAAATAGAATATCAGGGACTTACATAGATGTGGATGACCATTGGAAGATATCCAATTCTCATCCTATGATATAAAATGAGTGGGGATTATGAGATGTTGATCGAGCATGTTTGGATGGCATGAGGATCCCATAATACCCATAAGGTTCCATGAGTGATCATCGCTACCCCATTATGTATACTTCCCATTTTAAGGGGGGATGCTCACCAAAAAATCCATGGATGGGGGTTCACTCAATTCAAGGGTATATACTAAAGTATTCTTTCTCGACAAGGTTAACATGTTTGTGGGTGTCTACCTGATATGTCAAGAGAGTCTTCCTAACATGTACATGGGGTATTCTCGACAAGGATGATATGTCTAGGGGGTCTTCACATTATCGAAACTGACATGTCGAAGGTGCTTTGTATGATTGAAGCTAACATGTCCAAGGTACTTCATGAGGACAATATGATATGTCCAAAGGTCTTCACGTGACTATGATGATATGTAAATAGGACTTCGTGTGACTTGGTATACATGTCCAATGGTTTTCACGTGACATGGATGACATGTCCAAGGGTCATCGCATGATCTAGATGAAATTTATGGAGGACTTCGCAGGAATTATATGACATGTCCAAAGATTGTCACATAATCCATCTGATATATATGAAGACTATTGAATGAACTAGAAGACATGTCTATAGGTTTTCGAAAGGTAGATGAGGATGGAAGGTCAAGAGATTCTATCTCTTCGCAACCATGGCATCCATGGATCGATGCAGATGGATTTGCCTTTATCGGCTGAGTTCTTCCTCTCTCATGGATGTTTGGACAGCCACAAGCCCATCACAACTGGTAGGGTTCGTGAGAGAAAATTTCATGGCAGGATGACTACAGATGCTTCATGCCCACAATTTGGATTGAGCCGATCTATCTCTTCATTCAAGGACTCTAGAATGGGGTCTTTGGCACAAAGTTAATGTTTCACACATGAAATATGATCTCGTTGCAATTTTATAGAGATTAGAACTTGGTCAACACTCCATTATCGCTCGTATTATTCATCCACATGGTTCAATTCCATGGAGAATGGGGGATCTGATGAAGCGACTTTCATAAATTTGGGGTTTCGAAAGTTAGATATTCATCTCTTTAGGTTGTGGATTATTCCACTTTCTTTTCCCCTAAAATACTCTGAAGAATTGTGATTTGGGTTTCAAATCCGTGTCACTCAAGCCAAGAACCCTTTACATATGGGAATGGGACCGCAATTTCAATCCAAATGAGGTACACAACTCCTCTATTCAAGCATGGGTTAAGGTGTATTGGTTAAACATTGTGCTTTTCCATCCCAGAATACTACATGACATTGCTCTGGATTTGGGTATTCCAATCAAAATGGACAAGGAAACTAAATTGGAAAGGTTTGTCCACTTTGCTCATTTTCTTGTAGAAGTTGATTTGAGCTCTATTCTTGTTTATAAGGTGATACTTACCACTGATGAAGATGATCTTAAATTGAAAATCCCTAGATTTTGTGTAGTTTGCAAAGTAATTAGGCATTAAATCTTAAACTATAAAATATCAATCACCTGTGATTTTTTTTTCTACTAGAGGGAATGATAAAAGAATTTATTTTTAAAAAATCCAAGAGTGGGAAAAATTATACATGGAAAGTAACATCACTCGAAGGGAGGGAAGTGATTGTGGTTCACAATGGATCTCAAAGAAGGGAAAACATTGCATTGAGGGAAATAAATATATATTCACAATAGGTGGTCAACTGCTCAGTGGGAGTCTCTTTCTGTGATGTTCTTGTTGCAGGACAGAAGAGCCCTTGTGAGAAGATTCTTGGTGATTCTAATTTAGAAATAAATATGCAATGAGAGGCTGATTCTCAATTTTTCAAGGAGTAGAAAGTCTCATCTAGAAATAGAAAAGGTTAATTAAAATTTTATGATTCAATGTCAAAGATGCAGGTGATATCCAATTCTAAGGATAGGGGCTTGGCATGTGATATGGTCCCCAATAAGACTTTCCAGGCACTTCTCCCAGTTCAATAGAGGGATAACATTCTTATGAAGGTACATCCTTCAACCATTCGGTCCAAGGAAACTATGCTGGAAAGGGTGAATACAACTCTTTACTTCCACTTAAAAAGGATGGGATTGCACAGTCTGGGTTGCAGGTGAGTCAAGAAACTCAATCAATGGATCAGTCCAAGTAAAATCATATTGATGGCGATGAAAAATGATCATCTCTTCTTTTAGATACAATTATTACACTCACAGGTGAGTAGGGCATCAACATAGAGGAGTACTAGGCGCTACATGTTATAATTTTCTCAAAAGGAAAGAAAGTTCTAGAATCTGATGACTTAATAAAGACTAGAAACAAAGGGACACCGCATGGGGTGACGCCTCCCATGCAAGTATCAGACAAAGAGGTGACAAAACCAAATTCATTTAAAATTCTTGATTCACATGGAAATGCGGGGCATGTTTGTGAAATCAAGGATGGTGTTGACCTTCATCGGGTAGCTACCGGTCTAGATGATCTGCGGGTGGAAGAAATGTTAGCAAGAGAGTTAGTTGACGACTCATCTTCCAAGGTCCCAAATAAAGTAGAAGAGGTGGAACCGGAAGGCACTTAGAATCAAGTTAAGACATGGAAACATGGACGTTGTCTAAGAAATTGTGGAAGAGGACATGGTCGTGTAGAAACATCACATCCAAAGGAATTTGACTCAGATGGTTCTGATATAGAAATCCAGTTACCTCAAGAGGAAAGCATAAGAGAATATTATATTAGGGGTTGTGGGTGTGTTCTTGGTTGAGGAATTAATTGGAATTCCTTGTAGGAGGAAGAATGTAGGATTGGGATCCAAATTAGGGAAATGTTGGGTAAGTGACTGTTATTGAGTAGGGAATTATTTCCTTATCTGAACCTGTTACTCCCCCTTCGTTGGGCTCCAGTTTTTTTACTTCAATAAAAGGTACTCTGTCCCAATTTTTTTTTAAAATTTCCATAGGTTGTCACATCATCTGTGTGACTATCACATGAAATATGTGACCCACTCACATGAAAATTATTATATCAATATTTGAATGAAGCTTACATAATTTTCATCCTTTATCAAATAAATTCTTCAACATCAGAAACTGGCCTATTGAGGCATATAACGATCAAGTCAATACCCCCTTTGCATGATCAGGATTTCATATTGGAAGTCCCTTGCATGATTAATGTATTGATCACGCAAGGCACATATATTTACTATGTAATCCCTTAAGCCATTACCATGGTTTACTTGGTGGAAGACTCTTGTGATTGCATGGTTCTCTACTTTGAGAAGTATGCTTTTACCTCTTCTCCCATGCATGTGTTTTTTCTATGATGGTGGATGGGGGATTTATATAAATTTCTTCAAAAAATCTATTCCACTTCACAAGAAGCTTAAATCACATATATGGTCTTGAGTTGGTGGAGGGAGCGTTGCATCACACGTTTCACGTGATTTTGTAGTGGGATATCCATGACATCATTTTTTCATCACGTGATAAACATATATCACATGATCACTCCATAATTAACATATTTATTTAAATAATTTTTTATTTAAGGGACTTCATATGATCAAATTAACATTACGAAGGTCCTTCGCAAGATTTGTCTAACATGTATGGGGTCCTTCATAAGATAATGTTTTCATGTTGGAGGGCCTTCGTATGATTGGTAAACGGATCACACGAGTCACATAACCCATTCAAATGAAAATAAATGTCACTTTTATTCCCATAAAGGTATTGTATTTTTTATCTTTAATTTTATAAATAATATAGAGTTTACCCATTGGTTGTTCATCAGGGAATAACATGATAAAAAAAACATGTATGAGATCTTTCAAACAATGAAGGTGACATGTAAAGTGGCCTTCACATGAAAAGGAAAATATATCCCTAGGGATTTTTCATGATCAATAGACTAATCAGGTTGATAGTATCCTCCCTTCATATGAAAACTAGCATAACTACTTTCACTTGAAACTTATGCATTTTTCATCTTTTCTTTCACAAATGGATTAAGATATTGTCAAGAAGTTGTTAGTTGTTATGTATCATGATAAAAATAATTATCTAAGGGACTTCTCATGATTTATAAGGCTATATTATGGGGCTTCACATGATCAATAGGAATTTTTGAAGGGTATTCTCATCATTAGGTATTTTTAGAGGGGATTCATGTGATCATGAATATATCACAAGAAGCGCATAATACTATAATGTAATGTTCCTAGGATCATGGGATTCATATGATCCTGGTACCTAATATCTATGTAGTCAAGATTCTCATTTTTTTTCTTTGCATATAAAATAATACCCATGCTTGGGTTTTTTTTTCAATCCTAAATTTTTTTATTCTCATTTTCTGGGCATCTACATGATTGTTTTATTTTAATTCAACCTCTAAATGTTGTTAATGTTATAAATCCTATAAATGATATCACAAAGAACCACATCATGTGTAATATTATTGAAATTCATAGTATAACACAATATTTACTAGGTTATTTATAAATGTATACTCCATTCAATGTTGGTTAGGCACTCAAACAATAATTCTCTACTATATTCACAAGTGGCTACTATAGTAGTTTGTTAAACACCATAAAATTAATATTACAACAACTATTTAGACACTTTAGTTATTATTATTCTATACAATAATTGGTTTGAAAAATAAATTAGAAAATATATTTAAATGATTGGTTAGACACCCCAACCACAATTCTCTTTCTACTTTGACATATTATTAGAATGATCTATACCTTGTTTATGGCTCCATCTATGCCACATGATATTGATATTCCTCTATGAGCATACATGAACTAGTTTTACCATATATAATACATTAAATATCTTAATTATGTTACAATTTTAATCAAAACTACTTGTCTCAAAACTCTCTCTTCAAACTAGGAATGATATGATTCCTCATTTTGATAAATTATAAGGGTTTCAAGACTTATTCTATACATAAGATATCATGGTTTTATATGCAATATTTCTTCAATAAATTGAATTATTATGCTCTCAATAATTATCTATCATTAATTATTTATGAGTTCCCATATTTCTTCAATCCTATTATTATTTCATTATTATAGTTTTTATATTCATAGAAATAATATTTTTACAGATAGTTTCCAAAACATAATTTTGGAAACTCCCTTAATCATCTATTGCAGTTGATTTCTCCCTTTAAATCAAGAAATTAATTTTGAATTTATTTTTAATTAATAATTATTATAACTTTAAGAAATATATTTCTCTTAAACTCACTTAAGATTTGAAATAATTTCGTTCTCTTATTATACATGAAAACCACTTCAATAAACCATATAAAATCTATACATGCATGATGTCATGCATATATTCCAAATGGTATTCCTACTTATGGAATTATTCTCATCTAAGAAATTTCATATGACTCAACATACTCAGTATTTTACCATGTGTTGAAGATATATGAAAAATATTATGATTCCATAAGAAAATGAAAAGTCTTAAAAAAATCCTTCTAAAATAATATGGAAACTCAAAGTCATATGATTTCATTCATTTTTGAATTTACACTTTTATATGAATTCATATGATCCACTTATTTTCTTATGTAGGTAAATTAATACAATATCAAGTAATATGATTGCTCAACATCTTAATAAACCCTTCAGATGTCTTATGAAGATGAAATTCCCATTGTCTTATATAAATAAAATGTTATAACAGATCATACTCAATGTTATAAGATTGGATCTAAAGGTTTATGCCCAAGCCTTTTAAATCATCAATCAGAAGACATCAAAAAATAACCCCCAAGTATGGAGTAGAGTGTAACCCTCACTATTTTTCATTTCATGCATTCTTTTATAATAAGATACACTGTGGGAATCTCCATGAAAGAGTTTATCATGTAATTTTTGATTGAAATATAAAATTATTTTATCATTCAATTTACTCAAAATATTAGTATGTGTAACATAAAAAATTTGTTGATCCTGGTCGACACATACCCTGCTAATCATGGAACACACTAAGGCTGATTTCACACATAATATCACTATCTGATATCAAATTTCAGGATCTTTATATATAAATTCATTACATGCATAAACTCATACTAATTCTCCTTATACCATTGTTATCCTTATTAATCAAATCAAAACATATTCCAAGATTTTGTAGATTGTGTCTCCATGTCTACGATTATGTTCATTTAGTTTCCATTTTAATCATCAAATTTCATACTGACACATTATTGCTTTCCAAAAAAGGTCCTAAAATAATATAACCAATATCCACCATAGGTTAAGTTCTTAGCTGTATTATCAAGCATGACATCTATAAAAATTGTCCATGCATCACAGCTTCTTGAACCAAACACATATTGAATAATTGAAAATAAAAAAAATCCTCTAATGAGTGCTTCAATCTACCCATTTTGATTTTATTTTCAATATACCCATGTCAATATATATTATTCCATTTACCCTATTTATAGAAAAGAAACATAAATACAATATTGGTGGATTCACATCTCATCTACCTACTAAAAAAACAAAACTTTTTCCCCATTTCAAAATATAAATTACAGATTGATCCATTTATGGGATATAATTTAGCACCTTATTCCCTTAGAAAATATCCTTTAGTCAATAAAAATTATGTATATATAAGAAAACTAATTGTAGAATAAAAGAGTGAATAATAAAGGTTTTCTATGCTTCCCATATACATCCACCTATGTGATTCCATACTCAAAACTCATTCTAGTGGTTTATAAACAAATTATTTATCTTGAGAAATATGTAACATGAAAACTAAAAGATTATTTGTTTCAAAATTTTTCATGGGAATGACATATAATTTTCCATTTTTCTCATTTTTTCCTTAATAAAATATCCCTATTTATAACACATATGAAAAAAATCAAAAATAGGGTTTGTAAGTGTGATTGAAATACTTTATATTTATTTTTATTAGGTTATACATAAATTCTACACTACATGGATTACTTTATTTTTGGTAATATCTAAATATTTTCTCCCTATTAAAGGATGAAATCAAATTATCCTCTCTAGGGTACGTGAAATACTCCATGAATAATTACTTCATTTCAATATAGACTGTACAATAATAATTATATTCCTTAAATTATTTACAAGTTATAATAAATAAATAATAATATTTAATAATGTGTAACCTATTGATTTCATATAAGTAACATTGATTTTGGGGGTCTCCCCTCAACGAAGACCTATTTTTTTCCATAACTCTGCTTGGGATTTATTCATTAGATTACCTTCTATATTGTGAGTCATAACAATTGATTTTTTTATTAACCCTTTGAACATCATTTTTCTTAGAATTAGTTTTATCTATATTTGATACCAATGTAATATTATCTTATTTTATTGAAAACATCATCAAATCTTCTTAGGAAGGAAGGATAATAATACAAATCATTAAGTTACATCCATCCCGATCTCATAATTCACTCATCCTATTTTAATTTTTAAGTCACAAAAATTATATTACTCATCATGAAAATTAGTATTATCTTATATCACATCATTATTTCCTTTAAAACACACCACAAATTTTTCCATTATACATTTATTTATATCTGGACAATTAGTTTGGTCAGACTATAAAGATATTTTTATTATTAATCATTACTCTCTTAGTCTTATCAAGTGTATTTTTTATAGAATTAGGAGTAAATTACTTCCCATTTACATTATAGTAAATCTCTCTAGTGAGTGAATAAATGAAATCATCATTTTTTGACCACATTGTGCACACTAGAAATACATCTCTTCCAAAAAAAATTATTCTAAATGGAAATATTTTTTTAAGTTCTATTCATATATGGATACATTTTTTAATTAGGTATAATTTTCATATAATATCCCCCTTTATTATTTACTCATTCTTATAAATGAAATATTATATCAACAAAAATAGTCACTGGGTATATACCTTCTACAAAACCAATAATAACCTTTAATTTTTTTTATCCTTCCTATATAGAACATCTATCTAGAAATATTTTTGGGTTTCCTTTTATCAATATGAGTCTTATATTTTCAAATGATAATTATTCTTAAAAGTATATTCTTTTATTCCATTTATGTGGAGGATTTACTTTATGTATTCTTACACACAATATCCTAATAATTTCTCTTAGCATCGACATTGTTAGAAGTACTGGATGTAATTTTTAATTAATTAGTTGTTGAGTTACATTGTTCCCTTGGACCCAAATTCTCACAAACATGAGAAGACTTGACTATAACTTCAATAAACATAATAAATAATCATCTGAATTTTTCCATCTCAACATAGAATAAGTGAATCATGGATTTTTTTTCTTGCCCAGTTATTCTTCCATTGCACCCAACATTACAGAAATACCACTTGTTATCTTCTCATGTACAACAAAATTAAACCTATTATTTATTTCCTCATAAAAAAGGGATATTTATATTCTATCATACTAAAAATTTTCTACAATTATCTTTTTATTTTATTTACCCAATTTTCTATTTTCTTCCTTAAGCTTTGTATCATTCTAAATAGCTACTTGAAAATTATCTTTTAGTATCAATTCATGTTCAGTTATTTCCAAAACAACATTATCACTATTTTAGGAATCACATAACTTTTCAATTTCATCATGAAAATCAAATTCGTAATTTAAATAGATACTTGAGAATGAATTTTCATATCATGTTTTATCAAAAAATTCCACTTTCTACTATAAGAATGAAATTTCTTCTACTTAACCATTTTATTGTTTTCTATTTTTCTCATTTTCCACATAATAGTCAGATTTAGAATCCTTTTTCTTTGAATATTCATTGGAAAATGGTGAAAGTCATTCAAAATTCCAACACATTGGGAATTTTTTGATTATTTTATTTTCCACATCCCCATTCTGAACACTCTTGTTTTTAGATTAATGATTACAGTATGATCTTTATCACCCTTAACATATATATTACATGATTTTATAACCACTATTTCCTTAAATTTTCCTTTTAAGATGTATTCAAAGGATATATAATCTTTTACCTTCTTCTTGAAAGTTGGTTCCTTTCTATTTTTGGTAAGAAAGGAGTATATCATGTAACTAATTTACCAACATATATTTTTTTTCTTCAGAGGATGGTGTTTTTGGATCAAATTGATCTAGGAAATTATTGATAATAATTCTGAAAATGATAGAGTCATCCCAATTCTTAGAAAATTATCCAATATTTTCAATTATCTCACTCACCTTCAGGAAATAATCATCAATATTTTCATCCTGAAACTTTTTTATATCCTCAAAATTTCACCTCTGAACATAATGTTTTGAATCATTGACTTTGAAATTACTATTATAGATGCCTCACAATTGATAAATGATCTCTGTAGAATTTTGGGGACCCATTAACTTTTTGTAAACATTTTATAATGGATAAATCAAAAATAAATTTTGATCCACTCTATATTACTCATAATTTCTCTTCAAATATTTAGTCATAGTAGTATCATCGGTAATGGGTGAAAAAACCACTATTATAACATCTCTCTCTTCCAGGAATAGTGATAGTAGCTATGATATCATCATATTCATATAGATTCTGTAATTTATACCATCAATAGCCATAAAAACCATGATTCTCATAGATATATGATTTTTCATTTCTCAGTAACTTATTTTGGATCTATAAATGAAACCGTTACTCTGATACTAATTATAGAACCCTAGGTCATATTGACCACTGAGTTGGAGGGTAAAATAGTGGGATTATTTTATGAATTATTTTATTTTAATTAAATATCTATACTTTTCTATGGTTATTGATCAAATGAATGATATCTCATAGCTACACTTCATATACAGTAGTAATGAAAGAGAATAGAACATAATATTGAAAAGGTTTGGTATAAAATCCTTCTCCTTTCCATGTTAGATAGTTACCCCAACACCGATTCTCAATTAAAAAACATTTGGAAAAAATATATATTTATTTGAAACCATAATTTCAATTTTCTTACAATGGGTTATACACCCCAGTTATGTATCTCTTACTCTATAATTGGATACATACCATAATTGTGAACTCTAATCTAGTGGCTTGTTAAATAACCAAATAATAAGTATCTTTTTTCTTTGATCCAATGATAAATGATCTTCACCTTAATAAGCGATGATTCTAAGATAGATGATAATGACCTTTCTCTATGTGTATACAAAATCTATTTTTCCCATGTACAACACCAACAAGTGCTGTAGTAGGCAATAATGGTGATCACAACTGCATGTCTCAAAATTCTCTCCCTAGATCATGAATGATAAAGATCCTCATCTTTCTTAATACATGGAGATTAAATTAGATTTATAAGTAATATATCCTAAAATACAGTTTATATATATATATATATATATATATATTTGTTATTGGAATATATCATGCTCTTAACAACTCTCTCAAACATAGTGTTCATGATATTTAACTTATAATCACTTTTATATAACTTTCATTATTAAACCATTTATTTTCATAAAAATAATATTTCGAATGATAAATTTCAAAATGGAATTTTAGAAACTCATTTAATCCTTAGATTCAATAAATCATATAATTTAAATCAGTTAATAAATTTTGGATTTATTTTCCATTAAATATTATTTGAATTTCATTTAATATCATCATCCTAAATTACCTGAATACTCAACTTGATTTTTTTCTTTTATTCACTATAAAATCCTCTTTTTTAAACCATTAGAAATTTCCACACGTGTTTCATTATGCATAAATTACACATGGTCCCCCTTCTTGTGATGTGTTTATTATAAAAATATTTCATATGACTTAAAAAATTATCTAATTGTTTAAGTTATATAAAAATATTAAGAATTCATATGAAAATAAGAATATTATTAAAACCCTTAAAAATTATTAAGAAAAATTAATGTTAAATGAATTCATGCTTTTTTGAAATTCCCACATCATGTGAAATCAAATGGTCCACTTAGTAATGACTTACTATCCTAGTTCATATGATTTCTTGAAGAATTATGGAAATCCATTAGAAGGAATACGAAAATTACTTTATCATTTTCTCACCTCAATCCAATGTCATACAAATTCTTCCACAATGTCATGAAATCTGCTCAAACGAATTATGCCGATAAAATTTTCATTTTAAGTTAGAATAATTTATAAAATGACATCTATCAATGGAACATATCATATTCCTATCCATTTTTCATGTTATACTTTTTTTCTACAATACGAGATACCTAATAAATCTCCACAACATAGTTTATCATGTCATTTATCAATGAATTATGATCTTCATTTTTACTAAAATTTTCCATGAAATTTTATATTTATAGAATAAAACTTATACAAAGGTCGGTTGACACATAAAATGGTATAGAAGACACCTATACAGGAGGATTTCAAACAAATGATTTCCATCCATTATTAAATTTTAGTGTCTTGGTCTAAAAATCCCATAATTTCTTTAACTCAATCTAGGGTCTACAAAAATATTATAAACCTTCCTTAATAATCAAAAATACCTTTCCAAGATATTTTAGGTAGTGTATCTATAGTGATCCATGATTTCCATACATATATTTTACATATTTCACATGAGTATTCAATACATTTCACAAATAAACACCTAAGGACCGTAAAGGTTTAGTTTATTTGAATACTGGATAATCATTCATCTTATTTCATGAATAATATTCAAAATAACCCAAAAATATATCCCTATTTACTAATCCTCATAGACATAACATACTTAAAAACCATTTTCATAATCCGAGGAAAAGAAATATAAGAAATTGTGATCATAGATTCTCAGTAAGGGAAATAATAAGAGATATCAATCGATTATCATATGAAAGTATAAGATAAGAATACAGGTATGATATCATGAACATAACATTAAAATTTCACACCCAATCAATCAAAAATCATAAAAAATATTCATGGAATAATTCTTTATCATTTTAAATTTCATGAATCATAAGAGTGATAAATCATCATAAATCAATCACGATACATAAGTTAATGTCATAAAATCATGGCACCATAATAATTATAGAAACCATTTCATATGTCAATGTAAACTACCAAGACCATAAAATCACAGCGGATCATAAATTACTACCTATTTCTTATTTCATAACTGATTGGGAATCAAAACTTTCCCATCATAAAGGATCAAGAACATTGACTTTTTTCTCATAGTGGATCAAGTAAATCGACTTTCATCCCATAACTTTATCATGATATATAAAACATTTAAAAAGTTATTAGAGTGATATATAATTATAGGTCTACCCATAA
Organism: Viscum album; assembly: GCA_963277665.1. NCBI lineage: Eukaryota > Viridiplantae > Streptophyta > Magnoliopsida > Santalales > Viscaceae > Viscum > Viscum album. The sequence goes on along the minus strand of OY728158.1, from coordinate 966,297,187 downwards.
CATAATTAAAACCTTACATATGTTTTCTACATGATCATAAAATATTCATCATATCATCACATCATAACCCATGCAAAGATAATGAATTTCATAAACATTTCATCAATTCAACATAGCATAACCCATAAAAATAAATATGTTTAATAAAAATATCATAATCATATTCATAAAACATCCAAATAAAGAATAAGGAATTATATAATTGGATCAATTCTCCAGTAAACATAATTAACATAAAAGGATTTTTTCATGTATTAAAATTCTTTTAAAAAATCACTAGAACATTTATTTAGGAAAAAACACTTTTAAAATTAAAAATAACTTTTCAAAAATTGAAATATTTCTAAAATATTATGGATGTTTTTTCATTGAATAGAAAATTGGAAGCTTTTAAAGTATGCTATGATATATTACGTAGTCATGATTGTAGAAAATTATTTTTATGCTGTAAAGTAAAAAATAAAACATTCCTTTCACTCTTTTATAGAAAAAAACAAAAATTACCTCGCTTGAAAAATGAAATGAAGATTAATTTTAAAAAAATTGTGTAAAAATTAAATAATGGGTAAAATTTACATTAAAAAATAATTTTATAATATAAAAAAAATTCTTGAATTTGTTTTAGAAAACATGGATATGGAAGAAAACATATTTTATAAAGAAGAGAGAAATAATGTTTGTTATCCTTATAAAAAGTTTGTTGATATCTGGAATATGTAAAGTGAAAAAATGAAATGAAAACATATATTATCGAGAAAAAACTAAAGGATAATAAAATTAATGGTATTTATCATGAAAGGATTATATATTTTCGTCAATATAAATTCAATCATAAATAATCTAGATTAAATTAGGATTGAAATGTAAATACCTTACCACAATGGTAGCTTTTGAATCATAAGACCCATGAAATAAATAACCTTATATGGACATGTAAATCCCTATAATTTTCATTATAATAGTAATAAAATACATTCATGGAAAGTATATACACTTTATTAAATAAATAAATGGTGAATATGACATGTGTCTCATTGAAATAAAAGTGAGACGAAAATCCCTTACCTTTAGTGAAAATTACAAAATACATGTTTGAAAATCCTTTATAAGAATAATAGATTTATTATAAATATATTATAGACTATACTCATATATATCATACCATATATTATTTACTTATAACCTTTTATCACCCTCTTATTAATAGTTCTTTATTAAAATCATTTTTCCATGTGATAACTGTTTCATTTGTGTTATATGTTTTGGTTTGGTAGTTTTTTTACCTTGCACTTTAATAATGGTCTCATAAACTCAATAATATTAATAATGATATAAATATAATATATATTCTTAATATATATTTACATTAATTTATAAAATTAGATATTGAAAAATGAATTTCTCTATTCTGGGAGATGGTAGGATGTAAGTATGCATAAATGATGATTTAGTTTTTTAGATGGATGGAAGAAAAGAAAGGTGAATAAAAATTTACCTTTAAATAATAATTTTTATATCATAGATATCGTATATAACCATTAAATCTGTCCTTATTACTATTCATGTAAAAATAAGTTGAAAAACATATCACATCACTTTGTGGAGGTGATAATCCACACACATGTATGAGTGATATTACTGTTTCCCAACAGATTGGAAAGTAATAAGGTAGATAAGATATTATTATTACAGAATTATAATTATTTAATATATATAATTAATATATGCTAAATCCATAATCATATATATATATATATGAGGGGTGATTATGGAAAGAAAATTTCATCGATTCGTGAGGCGGTAGTCCATCATACAAACAATCGACAATTTCATTTTTCATTTGATAGAATATGGGATGAGTTTTTCCATTAACAAAATGAAATATTAGAATATGAAGAATTCTGGGGTTCTTATTTCATCCTAGATTAATATTATTTTAAGGATTTATAAGAATAAATAAAATAAATGTTCCTAGTTAATAAAATAACTCTTCTTCGAAAACCGTATTTAGATTTATACCAAAAAACTTGCAAGGGTTGTTTTATGATAAAAATAGGGAATATAAGGAATGGGGAGGAATTTAAATAATGGATTTATAGAGGCATTGGATTAACCAAAAGGCTCTTTAAGTGTGGAGAGCAGAGGAGAGGGGGTTGCCTTTTATAGTTAAGGAGAGTGGAATACTTGTAATTTTTCAAAGTTTTAAATAATATCATGTCACTTTATTAAAACCAAAGACCCAAAATGGATAATATTTATATATTTTTAGGTTTAGTTATAAATACAACCATTCAATGGGGTTTAAAAAAAATTTATATTATTTTAAAATTATTTGTTTAGTCTAACCCCCTAGTAAACCTGTTTTAACTTTTACCATGGTTACATATATTTTAATGTTTTTATTAACCATTTTGAAAAAAATTAAGTTGAAATTACTACCTAATATTAGTGATGTGATTAAAAATATATAATCCATATAATCAAATTTAAGTTATATAATTGGTAGAATTTAATTTAAAATTTAACCTGTAATCACTTCGAAAAGTAGATTTTCAATAATTATTTTCTTTAGTATAAAAAGTTTATATATAAAAAATCAATATAAATTAATTACCATGATATAAATTGGATTAATAATATCATAATTGAACAAATTTTATATTTAAATTTTTAAAAAATGGTACTTTTTAAATCCTTTAAACTTAAAGATATTTTTTAAATAAATTTTTTTATCTTTCCCTATTCATCGGAAGATTAATCTCTTCAGAAAATTCTCAAAATCTCACTATAAGATAATTAGGAAATTTTGATGATATAAATTATGTTAATTTTTTCAAATAAATTTTCTAAACGTTGTAAAATTAATTTCAAAATAAGTTTTCAAAACACATCTAAAGAGCTTTTTAAATAAAATATATTTTTATGCATAACACTGGATTTATTCTTATCCCATGCCTAAAAAATATTAAATGAAAGTATAAAAATTAGATTGAATATATAATATATAAATTTATTTAAAATAATTCACCAATAATTATTCATTTAACTTATATAGATAAACACACATTTCAAACATAAAAAATTGTTTTTTTAGGAAAACCACTCCTTTATTGTAAATTAGTTTTTATTTTAATTTTTAACTAATGGATAACCAAAGAATTTATTTTATACATATGTAAACCATATGTTTTTAATAACATAGTTAGTACTATTCATACCCACCAATCAAATATCTTAGAGATAACTTTCATATTAAATAATAATATTTTAATAGTATATCGCAATTTGTTTAAAATTGATGTTTCATGTGACACAAAATATAGAAGAAATTACATTTATTTGAAACAAAGATCAATTAATTCTTGGGGTGATACATTATACCCCATTAAAAATAATTTCCCCATTGAAATTTCATTAATATGATACAAAAAACTGAGGATACTTCTACTTCATCATATCCTTAGGTTCCCATGTGGTTTCCTCAAATTGGCGGTTTCACCAAAAAAAACTAACCAGGTGAGTGGTCTTGTTTTATATCACTTTCTATCAATGATCTAGAATCTATACTGGTTGTTCCTCATATGATATTTCTTTCTCCAGAGGTATGACCTTTGAGTTTATTATATTTAAAGGATCATGTATTTTCTTCCTTAGTGGAGATATATTGAACACATAATGAACTTGAATGTTGTTCGGTAAAAGTTTCAAATGATAAGATACCATCCCAACTCGATGAAAAATATCAAAGGTGGAAATATACCTAGTAATTATCTTTACTTTCATCATTAATATCATAATAATTTTTAATAGAGAAATTCATAGAAACACATTGCCACAAACGTTGGACTAAAGATCTCACCAATGATTTCCAGTATAACTTTTCTATATGATTTGTGTTTTCCTCATGTTTTTCTCAATATATCTAACATTATCTACCATTTCATCATCTAGATAAAGTCATAATAAAATTTTTCTCCAACTGTATTCCAACACATTTTAGTTGTACACTTCTTTTGGTATAGGTCTTTATAAGGATCCATATGAATTCTAAAGTGAACACTATTATTATAAGAAAAATTGACTAGAGGAATGTGTTAATCCCAACCACCACTGAATTATAGAGAAAAAGATATAAACATATCCTCCAAGGTTTAAATGGTTCTCTCAGACTAACCATCCGCCTAAGGATGATAGTAGAGTTGAAACGCTTCTCCATATCTATATCCCACTGAAGACTTTTACAAAAAATTGAGGTAAACCTAAAATTCAGATTAGATATAATAGAATTTGGTACTCCAAGAAACCTTACCACTTATTTAATTTATATTCTGAAATGATGATCAAGAGAGAATCCTTCTCTAAGATAAATGAAGTGTGCTGAATTCATAAGATGATTGAATACAACCTAAATATAATTATATCCTTTAAATGTTTTGGGGTGTCCTATGACAAAATACTTAGTGATGTTTACCCATTTACATTATAGTTTGGATAATTTTTGTAACAAACCATTAAATGTTTTTTATCAACCTTAACATGTTGACATACAAAGAACCACGACATATATTTTTCAATATCTCCCTTTATTTCATCCCAACAAAAATACTCTATCATATCTCTATAAATCTTCGTACTTACAGTACGAAGAGAGAATGATGAACTACGATCCTCATCCAAAAACTCAACCTTCATATGTAGAACTAACATAATACATACAAGGTTATTTATGTTTATCATTCCATCATAATCAAGATTAAAATAATGAACATTTCTGACATTCTCTTATAGTTTAGAATCTTCTTTTTACACCTACAAATCCTCACAAGGATTGTTGGTTGAACAATCATGTGAGAAAGATAATATTTCTCCACTTCCTTCAAGATTTCAAGATCCATCCTCTGAAAATCTAGAAATACTGGATCTTTTTTTATCCTAATCATAGAAGAGGTTAAACAATCCTTTTGACTCAGAAAATTTTCTACATTGTTTTCTTTCTTAGGGTGGTAATGTATTGAGAAATCAAAATCTTTAATCAAATCCAACCATATTATTTGGTGCATATTCAATTATTTTTGTATGAAAATATACTTTAATAAATTATGATGAATATATATATCACATTTCATCCATTATGATAATTCATCTATATATTTAATGAAAAAATTACGATTTCTAACTCCAAATCAGAAGTTATGTAATTTTTCTCATGCACCTTCAATTTACATGAGGCATAAACTATAGCTATATTAAGATTCATGAGAATACATAAAAATATCTTTTTGATGAATCAATTTATATTATAAACCTTTCTCCACTACAGGGTAATATAATACCATGTGTGGTAACTAACCACCTCTCAGTTCCTTAAAATTTCCCTGACATTCATCTATCAGAATGAACTTGCCTCTCATCAGAGTTAAATTGTCTAGTGGATTAAAATGTTGTGATAAATTATCCAAAAATCATTAATAATATATATAAAAAAATAAAAAAACAATGGATCTCGATAACCATGGTCAATATGGGAATTTTCTCACTATCTTCTATCTTTTAATGATCCACCAAAATACCCACACATGATATTATATGACCCAAGAATGAAACATTATGAAGAAAAAATTAACACTTGGTAAATTTTGAATATAAATTATCCCTTCCCTGGGTCCTCAGTACAATTATCAAGTTATCTTAATGATCTTACTTTTTCATTGAATATATAATAATATCATCTTTAAGGATGACCAAAAACTGATCAAGGTAATCTATAAAGACGATATTCATCAAATCCGTGACGATAACATGGAAATTTTTAAGACCAAATGGCATAACTATAATACATAATTTCTATAATAATAGTTCCAGGCACAACAGAAGCATGGTTGGGATGGAACCCACCTTTTATTTTTACCATGATCAATGATTATTCCGGGATCAATACGAAGATGAATTCCAGTCTCCATAGAATATAATCACAGATTTAGATAAATAAAGAAGAGGCCCTGAAACCTTTAGAGAAGATCTTGCACATCATGTATATAATTAATTTAATTAATTTCATAAAGAAAATAGTACTTGGATCTTAGGTATTTTCTTCATTGATGATATTGATCGTCCGTAATAACCCTTTTGGATTAACTTGTTTCACTTGCAAAGATCCAAACTAGAATCCCTCTAGTGGTGATCCACACATGCTCCGATGGACACCGATGGACACCGCTCATACTCCGGGTGCTAGAGTGGCGAAGTGAGTGTCTTTTTTCGGTCGTTCTTTATTGATTGTTCTTTGTCCTTGAAAAACTTATCTTGTTATTAAGAGGGGTGGAATGGAAATTTGAGAGGGAAATTGTTTAGCTCAACAATTCGCAATTCATCGGGTGTGCGGTTCTATACCTGGAACAATAGACATATGTGTCTATTTATTGACATGGGGCTTGAGTTACAATATTTAATCATGTAAAAACAATTAAATACATTCATAACCTTAGAAAAAACACATCCTATTATTAATAATACCACGTCATTATTTATGGTGTGCCAACTTGCTCAAAACAGAATTATAAATAAAATTTCACGTCACAAAATAATAGTAGAATTATTTTAATTTGTGCCAACTAGTTAAATAATTATTTATGGTCATGCAAATAATTATTTTAATACTATACCAGCCTTGATCTTCTCAAAATCCACTTCCATTTATTGAACACCCAAATAAATAAATAAATAATTTACTACCTTAAATAAATATTTTATTTAAAAACTAGTAAATAAATATTTATTAAATATTCAATAAAATAAATAAATAAATTTTACCCACAATCCAGTGAATAAATATTTATTTAATTTATCCAATAATTTTAACTTGAATAAAAGTATTCCGTTATCTTGAGAATAATATTTATTAATTAAATTCAAATAGAATTTAACCAAGACCACCAGAAACACTTAGTGTGTGACCCTCTAGGAATCTTTATCGTTGGGATTAGGTGGGAATTCCTAAAGTCCAAGAGCATTGTCTAGAAATGGGTCAATGAACCAAAGATAAAGAACTTAAAGTCGCAACAATGACATCCTCATACGTAAACTCACTGTGTAATATAATCTCTTTATCGCAGTATCTCATTAAGCAGGTTTCATGATAGTGTCATCAACTTTTATGCTTGATACGTTGTTCTTTGACTACCTGAAATAAACTCATAATTACACCATGGACATAAAATTTCACGTGATGGTTCTATTTAAATAAAAGGTCCAAGATATCAACTTCCGTAAATAGAAGGGACACATCCTTCCCCAACTTATCCATTAATAACATTCCACTTGTGATGCACCCAACATACCCCACTTCCCGTCAACTGTCTACATGACAGTTTTCATCATTACATCAAAGTGCATGAGTCTTGACACGTATTAATTGTAATATTAAAGTATAAAGATCATTATACACACTCACAGATAGAATTATCTGATGACACCAAAACATGTGGAATTGCTACTGGTAGGTCTGTTCTCATAATCTACTGTCTTAGAGATTACCAAGTGCAAAATTTATGAGAAGAAGTCTCATCTTCTTACAAGTACTCACACCGGATGGTATGCATGCTATGTATCCCATCATTGTATGTCATCCAACCGTAGAACTATATTTAAAAATATTGTTATAGAATTTCACGTTTCTCATCATAGCGGGGAACTGCCATGACCTTATCAATGCAACAAATACTCTAGGACATTATTACATCATAGTCAGTAAGAACACTGAAAAATATGTAATAAGATGTTTAATATTTAAATACATTAAATTTACATGTAATAAAAGTACAACCAATTGGTTCTAGGACACCAACTCTTACAAACTCTCACTTGGACTAGAGCCAAATGCCTACGACTCTTAGTTCGCTAGACCTCACATAGTGATCATGTTTCTACTGATTCAAGGCTTTATTCAAGGTTTCCGCCATGTTTTCTTCTGTGGAAATACTGCTCACTAAAAATTCACCTCTCTGATAAAAATATCTCAAGAGATGATACTTTCAAAGTATGTGCTTCATCCGCTGATGTGTCCTTGGCTCTTTTGCGAGGGCCTCAACTGCAGTATTATCATAGTATAGTGTGATGGGATCATTACTACTAGGTATCACATCCATCTCCTGGACAAATCTTCACATCCAAACTACTTATTTAGCTTCCTCATAAGTTGCGATATACTCAGACTCTGCTGTAGAATTTGTGACCACACTCTACTTTGAGCTCTTCCAGCTCACTGCACCTCCATTCAAAGTGAAGATGTATCTTGTTTGTGACTTCATGTCATCTTGATCAGTTTGGAAACTAGTATATGATTATCCTATGATGACTAGTTCCTAATATCCTTCATAACCCAAAAAAATATCCTTAGTACACCTCAGATACTTTAGGATAGTTTTGACTTCCATCCAATGACGATCACCTAGGTCAGCTTGATATCTGCCTAACACCCTCAATGCGTAGGTGATATCCAGCCTAGTATATAACATGACATACCTGACTGACCCAATCGCTGATGTGTATGGAGTCTTTGACATTATCTTTCTTCCACATGTTTCCGAGGACACATTTTCCTAGAAATATGAATGCCATGTGATGCTGGCAACAATCCCCTTTTGGATTGTTCCATATTGAATCTCTTCAGTATCTTATCAATGTATGTACTCTGACTTATGCCCAACAATCTATTGGATCTATCATGATGGATCTTGATCCCAAGAATATATACTGCCTCACCCAAGTCCTTCATGGAGAAACATTGATTCAACCATGCCTTAACAAACTGTAAGACTGGTATCTCTTTTCCAATAAGTAATATGTCATCAAAAAATACTATTATGCATGCACTCCCACTAAACCATTTGTAGACACAAGACTCACATTCATTCTTGATAAAACCAAATTTCATTATGGCTTCATCAAAATGAATGTTTCATGACCCAGATGCTTACTTTAATCCATAAATGGATTTTTGCAACTTGAACACCTTATTGGCATCCTTTAGAGTCATAAACCCTTCAGGTTGTGTCATGTAGACATCTTCCTAAAGGTTCCCATTAAGGAAGGATGTTTTGACATCCATTTTCCAAATGTCATAGTCATGGTAAGTGGTAATGGCCAATAGAATTCTGATGTCCATCATCATTTCAATTGGTGAACAGGTTTTGTCGTAGTCAATATCTTGAAACTATTTGAACCCTTTTGCAACCATTCATGCCTTATAGGTTCTGACTTGTACTTCTATGTCCATTTTATTCTTGAATACCCATTTGCAACCAACTACATTTACATCAACTAGAGGATCTACCAAAATCTGAACTTGGTTTTCGTACATGGAATCCATTTCAGAATCCATTTCTTCTTTCTACATGGAAACATCTCTTCAACTTACTACTTCCTTGTAGGTTATAGGATCATTATTATAAACTAATAAGGACTTTCCATCATCTGTAACTAGAATACTATACCGTTATAGTTCTCTATCCTCTCGTGTACTCCTACGCAGCTCTTGTGTCTCTGGAAAAGATCTTTATTCCACAGAGCTTTGTGGAATCAGTTCCTATACCAACTCTTGTGTACCTTGAATCTCAACTTCCATGAAGTCTATCTCACTCCCACTATCTCTTTTAGAGACGTGATCCCTCTCAAGGAATATGGCGTGTGTTGACACTATAAAATTTTTGTCTGAGGGGTTGTATAGGTAATATCCCCTTGTTACTTTGGGGTATCCTATAATAGTACACTCTGTGCCTCAGGGTGAACATTTTTTGCCCGAAGAGGCCTTAACAAACACATCTCTTCCCCACACATGTAAATTCAATAATATGGATTTCTTCCCACTCTAGAACTCGTATGGAATACCATTTATTGATTTTTTTGGTACATGGTTTAGGATGTTCACTGCTGTTTGTAACGTATATCCTCAAAAAGAAAATGAAATACTCGCATGACTCATAATTGATCTCACCATGTCCAATAGGGTGAAGTTCCTCATTTCTCTCACTTCATTCCACTGGGGAGTGTTTGGAGGAGTGAGTTGGGATAAGATTCCAAAATCCTATAAGTAATCAATGAAGTCTTGATTAAGATATTCTCCACCTCAGTCTGAGCATATTTTTCTTAATCTTCTTACCAAGCTAGTTCTCAACTTCATTCTTGTATTCTTTGAACTTATCAAAAGAATCCAACTTATACCTCAATAAATATATTTATCTATATCTACTAAAATCATCAGTAAAAGTTATGAAGTATGAGTACCCTCCCCTTTCTTCAACTGGAAATGGTCCACACACATCGATATGAACCAATTCAAGAATTTCTTTATCCCTTTCACCTTTCCCACTAAATGGGGATTTGGCCATTTTTCCTTGTAAATATGCATGACATACACCAAGTTGTTTTAGTTCGAAAGAATCTAAATATCCATCTTTATGTAACTTTGTCAAGAGTTTCTTATTTAAATGACTTATCTAGTGATGCCAAATTTCGGTGTGGTTTGAGTCATGTGAAGTATCTTTGTTATCAATTTCCATTACATGGTTTTTGTAATCCAACACGTAAAGAACATTGTATAAATGTTCCCTACCAAAACAAATGATATCTTTTTAAAAGAAGAAAATTTCATTTCCAAACATGAATAAAAATCCATAAGTATCTAATATGGATATAGAAATAATGTTTTTAGTAATAGATGGAACATAATAACAAACCATTAACACCAAAATCATCCCAGTTGTAAATGTGATGTGGTAGTCCCTGACAGCTACAACAACAAGTCTGGATCCATTGGCTGCTCATAGATCTACCTCCCATCAGTCAATATTCCTAAATTTACTTGGTTCTTGTATTTGGATACATATGTGAGCACCAAAAGTTGTTTCTAATAACAAATTTCTTGAAACATATATATTTTATTTGATAAAAAATGCACCTAAAGGTTCCCCTTGATTCTTAGGTTGGGTGCAGTTCTTCTTCCAGTGTCCCTTCTTTCCACATGTGAAATAAACAGCCTCCTATTCCCTTGCCCCCCTTTGATCTTCCTTTTCTTGGAAGGTCTTGAATAAGCTTTGGGCTTAAAGCTCTTCACCTTCCCTTTCCTCCTATTCACCATAAGAACAGAAGGATTTTTTCACTTTATATCTTTGTCCATAAGGCGAATGAGGATAAGTAGATAAGATATAGTCTTCTCAATGTTTTTCATATTGAAATTGAATACACAGTTAGAGAAGATCTAAGGGAGTGATGTGAGAATGAGATCGGTGCCCAGTTATTTATGGATTTTAAACCCTAGAACCTATAGGTGCTCAATATAGCCAATGAGATTCACTACATGAGGCCCAACTTGGGAACCTTCTCCAAGCTTACACTGAAAGAGTGCCATAGAGATCTCAAACCTTTCATGTCTTTCTCTCTCTTGGTAAAGACCATAGAGGTTCTAGAGCATGTTATAATCATCCATGTTTTCATGAGACTTCATGAGATGACTAGAAATTAATGATAACATCAAAAATTGAACTTTTACTATGTCATTCATGTGTTTCTCATAGACCAGGAAATCCTCATCACTCACCTCTTTGGCAGGCAGATCATGTAATGCTGACTCCAATAGGTAAGACTTCTGTTCATGGCATAGGATAACCTAAAGGAGTCTAAAACATTATTGGAAGTTAATGCCGGTGAGGATTTTTTCTTTATCCATAATTGATCGCAGGGATAGTGTGGTTGACGAGCTTTTCATTTTTATTCTACAATTAAAAGAGCAGATCATTATTACTTTCTTGATTACATTTTATGAGAAATAATAAATATTTATGAAGTCTCACACTATTTTATCAAGTAACAACAACCCTCACCATTGAACTCATAATGTCTAGTTTCCATGACATTCTAGTAGAAATGATCCATATTCCACTTCACATAACCCCAACAAGGGTTGGTCAAGCTAGTAGATAGTATTTAGGTAGGCAGGTCTTTGCAAACTATGGGCTTGCAGCTCCTTGATCTATTGATTAGGCTCCCCAATATTGAAATCATTACTTTGGATTTCCACAAATATTGCCTCCAATATTACACCAAGTCTAGTAAGGGATACTCTTTTTTATGTAATATGGTTAAGTCAACCCGAAACCTTTCATAAGGGCTTCCTGTATTAAAGTAAGTGTCCCAATAAGGGTTGGTCAAAAACGTTTTTTATTGAGTTTTAACCTTAATCAAGTAACTAAAGGCTTGGTCTGACTTAATATTTTATTTGATAGATTTTTATCTCTTATACATGAGTTTTTTATTGTCATTATCACATTCTTGTTAATTTTTAGTGGAACCTACTTAAGTGATTAACCATGTCTTGATAATATTTATGCATAAGTTTGTTTTATTTTAGTTATATATTGTATACTTGTTTAATTTATTAATTATGTGATCATGAAAAAACATCCATAATGATAAACCATGAAACTGACAGAAATAAAATAAAGAGAATGATCATGAGCTTTTATAATGGTTAGTTTATCTAGCGGTTGATAAAATAACCCTGACCTAGGGGAGAAACATATTGAACCTTTTGGGTTCGTGTTTACAACTTTCCACCTGTCCACCTTTGTGTCTCCTGGGATTGGTTTTTCCTCAGCTTCAACTTGAATCACCTCCACTAGCTTGAGAGTTCCATCCATTACATATACCCCTTTTTTTAAATCACATGCAGGTGAGGGTTAAAGAGGGGTTTTACAAAAAAGAAACCTTGGGAACGCATGCCCTACATATTAATAACGAGAAGGCTCGTAGGCCAACAAATTTAATTTAAATAAAAAAATTAAAATAAACCATCCACATACAAAGGCATTCATCTAGCTCATGATCACCCATACATGCAATGATATTTAAGAATATATAAAACCACCATTCAATTATTTAAACGTTATTGTTTAAGATAAATCATGCTCGAATCAATTAATTATCATCTTTAATTAATCAATCCTTTTATCTTAAAACCTTTTCTGAATTTTCTTGAGATTCTCATCCATCACAATTTTAAACAAATAAATTCATATAAAATTATATTTGTACGTAACTTTCACCTTGGAGGAAAACCAATGAATTCCTATTCATAACTACCCATTGAGTATAAATGAACATTGCACAGATTTTTAATTAAAAACACATATAAAAAACACCTATCACGTGTTGTGCATCAGCTTTACGCCTGTACAAAGGTACATATATCAAGGGTTTGTATAATATAATAATAAATTTTAATAAATATGAATAATTTGGATGAATACATGGAGTGTAGTTCCAACTACACGGTGTGTACTATTTTCACCATCCATCCGAAGTACACACCCGGGATACGTTGTGTGAGTGTAATTTAGAAATCCTCAGAGTACACAGCATGTCCAGTAGGCCAAAAACTGTGTAGTTCCTCGTTACATGGTATCTAGCCGGGAAAGCCATGTACGGGGTACACGGTCCAACCCTAACATTAAGGGACTACACATCATGTCCAGTGGGCCACACGACAAGTAATTTGAGAACCATGTGCCATCTGTTCTTGGTCAACACACAGATTCATTAAGACCTAGACAAACTCCAATGATATGACTTGGTTTGGCATACTAGAACTAGTGCATTGAACCTTTTCTATACGACGTGTACTACCGAATACACATCATGTGTTCTTGTGTTTTACGACCAGGAACCTTTGGAACCTCTGGATGGGATCCTATATTTTATTTTAATCAAAATTAAAAGAAAATAACATTTTTTTAAGGTGAACGAGAAATGAAAGAGGAGGAATATATCTCAAGATTCAGATTTACAAAATGATTAAATTGAATTGAAACAAATGAATTATTAAATGCGCAAATCATTAACAAAATATTTAAATAATTATAAACTATGATGTAACTGCTCTGATACCGCTTGAAGGTTTTGGGTGCAGCGGAAGCGTGGTTGGGAAGAAACCCAAATTTGATTTTTACCATGATCAATGATTATTCTAGGATCAATACAAAGATGATCGCTAGTCTCCATGGAATATAATCAAATATTTAGATAAATATAGAAGAGGCCTCTAAACCATTAGAGTGGATCTTGCACACCATGTTTATAATTAATTTAATTAATTTCCTAAAGAAAATAATACCTGGATCTTCGGTATTTTATTCATTGATGATGTTGATTGTCTAGAATGACCCTTCCATATTATCTTGTTTTTCTTTTATGTATCCAAACTCGAATCCCTCTAGAGGTGATCCACACATGCTTTGATGGCCTCCGATTGACACCACTCATTCTCCATGTGGTAGAGTGGTGAAGCTAGTGTCTTGTGTCAGTCGTTCTTGATCGCTTGTTCTTTGACCTTGAAGAATTTCTCTCATTCTTGAGAGGGGTGGGAAGAGAATTAGAGAGAGAAATTATTTATCTCAACAATTCTAAATTCACCGGGTGTGCGGTTTGGTACCTTGCACAATAGACATATGTGTCTATTTATTGACATGGGGCTTCAGTTACAATATTTAATTGCATAACAGAAATTAAATACATTCTTAGCATTATATAAAACCCATGATATTAATAATAATACCGCATCATTATTTATGGTGATCCAACCTATGCAAAACAAAATTATAAATAAAATTCCACGCCACAAAATAATAGCAGCGTTAATTTAATTTGTGCAAGCTTGTTAAATAATTATTTATGGTCTTGAAAATAATTATTTTACTACCAGCCTAGAACTATCGAACTCCACTTCCAGTCATTGAACACCCGAATAAATAAATAAATAAATTATTCTCTTAAATAAATAATTTATTTACAAACTAGTAAATAAATATTTATTAAATGTTCAACAAAATAAATAAATATATTTTACCCACAATCCGGTGAATAAATATTTATTTAATTTATGCAATGATTTTAACTTGAATAAAATTATTCTGCTGTATTGAGAATAAAATTTATTAATTAAATTCAAATATAATTTAACTGAGACCACCAGAAACACTTAGTGTGTGACCCTATAGGAATCTTTCTTGTTGGCATTAGGCAGGCTTGCCTAAAGTCCAAGAGTACTATCTAACAACGGGTCAAGGAACCCAGAAGAAAGAACATAAAGCTGAAACAACGACATCCACATATTAATGCTCACTGTGTAGTATAATACCTTTGTCACAATATCTCATCAAATAGGTTTCATGATAGTGTCATCAACTTTTATACTTGATACGATGTTCTTTGACTACCTGAAATAAACTCATTGTTTCACCATAGCCAGGGAATTTTGTGTGACTGTTCTATTTCAATCAAAGGGCTGAGATATCAACTTCTATAAATGGAAGGGAAAAATCCTTCCTTGACTTATCCATTAATAACATTCCACTCGTGATGCACCCAATATCCTCTACTTCTCACCAACTATCTTCGTGAAAATTTTCATCAGTAAATCAAAGTGCGCATGTCATGACATGTATTAATGATAATATTAAAGTCTAAGGATCATTATACATGCTCACAAATAGAAATATACGATGACATGAAAACATGTGGAATTCCTACTGGTGGGTCTATTATCATAATAGTCTATCTTGGAGATTACCAAGTGCGAACTTCCTTAGAGGGAGTATCACCTTTTTACGAGTACTCACACCTGATAGTTTTCATTCTATGATTCCCATCATAGTATGTCATCCAACCGTAGAACTATATATAAGAATATTGTTATATAATTTCAAGGTTCTCATCATAACAGGAAACTAACATGACCTTATCAATGCAACAAATACTCTAGGATATTATTACATCATAGTCATGAAGAACAATAGACAATATGTAATAAGATGTTTAATATTTAAATATATTAAATGTCCATGTAATCAAAGTATAACTAGTTGGTTCTAGGACACCAAATCTTACACATAACTCATAAAGAAGCCTACCTTGGGTATGACTTCACTTTTTACTGTCAACTGATAGTACCCAGATCAAAGATCAATCTTGGAAATGTATTGAGATTGTTATAATTGATCAAACAAATCATCGATGTGGGGTAGAGGATAGTTGTTCATGAAAGTGATCTTATTATGTTTTAGATAATCAATGAAAGGTCATATTGTTCCATATTTATTTTTAACAAAAATAACTAGTGCACCCTAAGGTGACACACTTATATGAATAAATCCCTTATCAAGATTATCTTAGAGTTACTACTTCAATTTATACAACTCAATTGTCTCTATTTTATAAGGATTATTTGACATAGGTGTAGTACCAGGTATGAATTCTAGTGAAAACTAAAATTCCTGACTTAGAGTATGACCTACAAATTATTCTAGAAAGACATAACCAAAATACAAAAAATAAAAATATACATGATGTTGAGTTTCTACCCAACCATCTAAAATTTTCATCATTAACAGATATTAATTAAGACCCAAAAGATATATGTAATTTCAATTAGAAGATTTTATTAATCATCACACTGATAAATGAACATGGGTTTATTTGGAATAAGAAATGTGACTTCCCTTACTCAAAAATTGATATGGGATCCATATAAAAAAAAAATTCAATCCATTCCTAGAATCCCATCAAATTCAAATGAAGGGAAAATCATAATATTTTATTGAAGCACTTTCCCAAAAAATTCAATCAGATAGAAAATATAGATTTGAGAGGTGACCATTTTTCAATTTGAAGGATTAATCTCTAAATCAATGTATAATTGTTGAGATATTAATTAGATAGCCTTTGAAAATTGAACAAAATTTAAAAATTGGATAAAGACAAATTAAAATAATACATTATTTGTTCTAGTGTTGATAATAAGTGTACTTTCCACCACATCATTCTCATAACCCACTTCTGTAGTCATGATCATAAGATATTTCCATTTTTTTAAATTAAGAGGCTTCTAATTATGATCATCATCATAAACCTTCAGATTCATACATTGGTTGGAATAATTATCATAATATTTTAATTTGAATAACTAGAGCATGGGTTGTGCATTAGTTGGCATCCTATTCTCTTTAATTGCATTAATAGTCCCATTAAACACATTTTGATATTCATGAGATTTATGAATTACCTTTACACATTTAAATAACCTCCCGGTTCCATTCAATCAATTAGTATTATGCTTCTCCCCACAATATTGGCATGTGATGGATGTAACTTCTTTCCACCCTGCGATTCATTGGAGTTTTACCAAGACTCAATCATCCTTTTCTTATCAAAATCAAGGGAATGGTGGGAATTTCTAATTTTCATTTCTACCTTGAGTGAACATCAAAAAATTATTCATATATACTAAAGTCTCTATTCACGGGTTTTAATCCACCATATAATCGATCAATTTTTCTTCTAGGGATAATGATTGAGCCAAAATCTACCTTACAAGCCCTATAAAATTTTACACATGAGTATCAATGGATTCATCAGCACTTACTTAATCTCAAGGAATTCCCTCTACATCTTTATGTATAGAATAAATGGAAGTTACTTACCCAAAAAATCCTCTTAAACTAATCCCATTCTATATAGTCAATTTTTTCATCTTTTCTCTTATTCTAAATAATGGTCCAGCAATGATCTACTTCTTCTTACCAAAAATAAATGGCTAGGATTACCTTTTCGTGTTCAAAGAACATTAAAATAGAAAATATCTTCTCTATGGTGTTGATCCATCACACATCTACTATTGGATCATAAGAAAAACTAAAATAAGGTAGATTTTTTCTCATAGAAGGCTCAATAATATGTTATTAACACATTATATTGTTTGGAATATCAACATGATTCATGGATTAATAATGTTACATTAGCATAGAAATAAGATTCTATATTCCATACCCCACAACTTTTTGTTGTTCAGGTGGGAAATCATTACATTGCCTATAAAATTTGTTGTTAACAGGATGTATTCATTTTCTATCCATTATATAAAACCAAAAATAAAAGAGTGAGAAACAAAAGTTATAATGGGAAACAACATAATCATAAAAATATTATGGGATGTCTAAATAATGACACATTATTTTTATCCTAGGAATCCTTAGGATTAACCTAGGCCATCCATGGAAAAAATTTATTCAAATCCATTATAATAGTTTGTAAAGAAAATGTTAATTAACCCAAGAATATCCTTAGAGAGTGTCAAAATAGGTGCATAGAAAATACACACTCACCGTGCACAATAATGATGGCTGATATATACTCAACCAATTCTTTCCATGGTTGTAACCCGGAGATGCATCTTTTTAAAAAACACACACACTTATAGTATCCGGACATGGATTTATTACTATGAAAACCATATAATCTCTTTATTACCAAAACATTATCATGTTATCCTATATGTGGAATTGTCCCTAGGGTTTTTAAGAACATTTTATTACTATAATATCCAAATATTGAATAAAACCTCATCTGATACCATTTAAATAAACCCTGGCTTTTAATACATAAATATTACATCTATTTAGATGAAAATTAAATATATTTCACAAATACATGCCTAATGAATGTTAGGGTTATCTGTATTTGGATACTAGACACAAAATATTCTTATTTTATGAATGATCTTTAACATCACCTAAAAATATCTCTATAATTTAGTACTCTTCATAGACTTTTCATACTTAAAACATTTCTTCATAAATTGAGGAAATGAAACATAAGAAAGGGTGTTCCTAGATTCTTAGTAAGGGTAAACATGGGAGATATCAATCGATGGTCATATGAAAACATATGATAAGAATAATGGTATGAAATCATGACAATAACATAAAAGTTTAATACCCAATCTATCGAATATCATAAACATGATTTATGAAATACCGCTTTATCATTTTAAATAACGTGAATCATAAGAGTGATAAATCACCATATATCAATCATGAAACATAAGTTAATTTCCTAAAAGTATAACACCATCATATATATACAAAATAATTTAGTTATCAAGGTAAACTACCAAGACCATAAAATCATAGTTGATCACAAATCCCTACCTATTTCATATATTATAACATAGAAGGAATCTCCACCTACATCATATAATGGATCAAGAACATCGACTAGTTTTCTATAGTGGATTAACAATATTGAATTTCATCCCATAATGATCTCATGAGATATAAGACATTACCCAATGTAATGGAGAGATATATAATTCTAGGACCACCCATCACATAATGAAAACCATACATATGTGTGAAATAATATTAAAAACATTCATCATATCATCACATGATATCCCGTGAAAATAAAATGAGTTTCATAAACAATTCATCAATTCAACATAACATAACCTATGAAAACAATGTGTTTCATAAACATCTCATCATCCTAATCACCAACCATCCACATAAATAAAAATTATGGTATCATTGGATTATATAACTTGTAAATCATAATTAACATCAAATTATGCTATTATAGATGAAAATTCCATCAAAATATCACTTAAAAATTTCTTGAGGAAAAAACCATTCACTTTGAGAATCACTTTAAAAAAATAAAAAAAAAAATCCAAAATACTATGGATTTTTTTGGAAAATAACATTAGAAACTTATAAAGGAATATTCAACTTACCGAGTGTTCATGATATAGGTAAATTATGTTCATTCTATATAAGTTAAAAGAAAAAATTTCTTTCACACTTTTCTATAAAATGTCAAAAGGTAAATCTTTCGAAAAATGAAAAGAAGTTTCCTTTAAAACCATATTGTAAAAACTAAATTGTGGGTTAAAATCACATTAAAAAATAATTGGATAATATTAAAAGAATTAATAAAATAATTTTTAGAAAATATGGATATGGAAGAAAAATTATTTTAGTTTTAAGAGAGACATAAAGGGATTTTTTTCTTTAAAACACTCTTTCTATCTCATGAATACATAAAGCGAGGAAAATGAAAGTAAAAAATATATTCTCAATAAATAAATTAACTAAATAAATTAGAGGTATTTATCATATTAATATCATATAACTTATTATACATAAATTCAAGAATAAAAAATCCTATTTAAAATAGGATTAAAGCATAAATCCATTACCACTTTGGTAAATTTTGAATCATAAAAGAAACCAGTGTTTAATATGACATGTATCTTATAGAAATAAATGTAAGACAAAAATATATTACCTCAAATATGAGTTCTTTAATAAATTTATAAGACTCTATTATAATAAATTTATATTTATTATACATATATTATATAACAATACTCATATATATATATCCTTTTATCATCATTTTATTAAAAATTATTTATTATAATATATGTTCTGAGTGATAACTCTATAGTTTTTCATTTACATTTTGGTTCGGTAGTTTTGGTAATTGTTCCTTGATTGTAGTTGCATCATATCCAAAATTTGAATACTGATATAAATATCTCAAAAATTAATTATATACATATTTACAGTCATATATAAAAGTAGATATAGGAAAATGAATTGCACCATTTATGGATACAGTAGGTACGTACGCATGAACGTTGTATTCATTTTTTTGACACATGGAAAGAAAGAAAAGAAAATAATAACCTACCATTATAGAATCATTTATATATCCTAAATATAATATATCATCATTAAATATATCCTAATTACCATCCATGCAAAAATTAAACAAAAATGTATCACAATTCTTCATGGAGGTGGTAGTCCACACATACGCCTGAGTGACATTATCATTTTTCAATGGATTGGAAGGTAATAAAGTAGATGCGATACTATGATTTAGAAAACATAATTATTTCTTAAATAATATATATATATATATATATTTATATTTATATATAGTAAATACATTATTATATCCATCCATGAGAGGTGGTGATGGAAAACAAATTACATCAGTTCACGAGGAGATTGTCCATCGTACACACGATCGATGGTTTTGTTTCTAATTAGATGGAAGAAGACATGGATAAAAGTTATAACTTTAATATAATAACGTATCATAATATTTAATATTCTGATTTTATTATTTTATCATAGTTTAAGTATATTTTAATGTGGTATAAGAAGAAATAAAACAAAAACACATTGTTAAGAACTATACATCTTCTTCAGAACACTTATTTATGTTTATACCTAAAGCATTCCTGTGATGTTTTTATGATAAAAATATAGAATATAGGTCACGGTTAGGGATATAAGTAAGGGATATGGTTAGTTGTTGGCCAAACCAAAATACCCTTTAAGAGTGGAAAATAGAGGATATAGGGTTCCCGTTTATAATTATATTAAGAGGCACACTTGTAACATTTCAAATATTTAAAATAATGTAATGTCAAATTCTTGGAAACAAGTATAAAAAATGGATCATATTAATAGGTGATAAAGGTAAGGTCTAAATAAAACTAACTAATGGGGTTTTGGAAATTTTTTAGTTCATTTTAACCCTTATCCTTTTAGTTTAACTACATGTAAACATGTGTTAACCTTAACCATGATAACATATTTTTTAAGGTTTATACTATTAATCATGAAAAAAAAATAAGTTAACCATAATATTTAATATTAATTATTCATATTAAAAATATTAAATCAATTTTATTAAATTAAATTCATATAATTAAACCCGAAAATGCGTCAAATATAGTTTTCTAAAAAATGTTTTCTTAAGTATAAAAAGCTTTAATATAAAAATTCTACATAAAATTAATTTTAATAATCTAAAATGTATTAATAATTAAAAATTTATATAATTTTAATTTTAAAACCATTTTAATATAAAATATTACTTTTAAAATTCTTTAAGAGAAAAGAATTTGTTTAATAAAAATCAGTATTTTCACTAATCATAAAAAAATCAATCTGTTTAGAAAATTTTCAAAAATTTACTATAAGGTGATTTTAAAAATGAAGTTATTTTTTTCAAATATATTTTACAATATTGGAAAAATTAAAATTTAGAATAATCATGTAAGACATGAAATAATAGTTTATTTGGGAAATGAATATTTTGGCATAACATCATATTTTTTCTTATGCCATGACTAGAAAAATATTACATTTAAATTAAAACTTTTGATTGAATATAAAATATGAAAATTTCAAGAAATAATTCTACAATAGTGATTAGTTTAATTGATTAAGAAACACACATTGAGAACATAAAAATAGTTTTTTATAAAAAAATCACATATATTTTCAATTGATTATTAATTTCATTTGTAATTAATTAGTAACAAAATAATTTTTTTTATTAATATGTAAACCATAAGTTTTTACGGATTTATTTATTCATATTCAAACCCTCAAATCCAACATCTTGACGATAACTATTACGTTATATAATAATATTTTAATAGTATATCGCAGTTGATGTTGTGTGTAACACAATCTATTAAAGAAATAAATTTTATTTGAAAAAAATGGTTCATAAAATCTCATGATGTTATAATCTATAAATCTAATAACATATGTTTTTCCCTTAATGATCATTGCATCAATCATCACATTTCAAGATACTACTTTAAAGTTGTTGAGCCAATGTCTTCAAGAAATATCACCAATTACCATCTCATGTTGTGTGATTTATTTTTTTATCAAACAAGATATCGATAAAAATCATTTATAAATTTCCAATTCATACACCAATCAAATATTGAAACATGGAAAATTAATAAAATTATTTTAATGGGAACTTCACTATGATCTCTTTTGGTGATTTACTATATTTCTCAAAATATGGAATTTTTTCTATTCTTACATTTCCATCTAAGGGATCATATAGTTAATATCTAACTTTCTCTTTAGGATATTTCATAAAGATATATATTTTTACTTTAGGTGCATGTTTTTTGCTATAATTATCCTAAAAAATTCTTATCCCTCTAACATGAGCTAAACTTTTGTTAAATTTCATCTATTTTCAATGATAATTAACTCCCTAACTCATTTAATCTGGAGTGACTAATTGATTTTTTAAAAAAAATTTAAATATGGACTTAAAATATAATAAAACATAAATATTGGTAATTAATTATTTATTCAATTTTATGTAAATTGTGATACCTCTTGTGGATCTTAAAATTTTAAATTTAATTATTGATTCTATTTAATGTGTAAGTGCTAAAATTCTTCTTTGAAAATTAATAAACTTTTACACAAAATATAATTTAAATTGATGATTTAGAAATAAATTTTGATTTGTATATCTTGAATTCAATTGTAAAAATAATGATTTTAATAATAATTAATTTTATTTTATTGAATTTTGAAATGTATAATTTTATTTGTATTTTACTTGGATTTTTCATTTAAGAAAATGATTGCACATAAAAAAAATATATTTTTGTTGTGTGCACGTAATACTAAATTTTTTAAAAGGCATGGATTGACTGTGTGTTCTCTTCTTATAGTTGATCTAAAGAAAAAAAATGAAATTCCATAATAAACCACATAATATATAATCTACTGCACCCCTACTGTATCTATGGTACCTAACAATTGAAAATGGAACAGATCGACCATGCCATCTTTTGGCCAATTGGATGTGGCTCCATATCCTCAAATTTTTACAAAGGAAAGCTACCATGATGCTCTTGGGTTGGAAGTGGATTAAACAAAGAATAATGATTCAATTATGATAAAAAATTGTGAGATTTTCCAATATAAACAAAGCACAAAACCAAATAGTAGAAAAATAGTGGCATGAAGATTTAATGTGGAAAAAACCTCCAATGGAGAGGATTAAAAAACTATATGGAAACTCTAAGAAAATACACTATGAATCAAAAAGTAAAAAAATCCATGTTAAACCAAAGACTTGAATTGAAAAATAAATGTAGAATAACCTATGTGAAAATCCACACCTTGATACACCTTCATCACGTCTTTGACAATAGTCTCATGTCAAGATGTCACCCTTCTAAGATCAAAACTGAACACATGACGCTGTTGTAGTACCTCACTGCATAACCTTATTTTTCCCTACTTACTACTTCCAATGACCTAGAAACATTGTTTTATAACCTTCCCACCACATTTCTGAATGCCCCTTACTACGCTCTTATCATGAATATCTACCCCTTGGTATTCCCCTATCATTTCTTTTATAGGATCTCTAGTGAATCTCATCCCATTAAAAATGAGATATAAAAAATATCTTGTATCTTTTGCACATCCTCGTTAAAAAAATATCAAGATAACTCTTGTATCAAGATAACTATTAGCATAGGTTACCCAATAACACCAACTCTCATCCTAGGCAGAAAATATGACATCCCTCTTTTGTATCTATGATAGAAACTTGAAATCCCCATTATAAAATAAATATTATTCCAAAGTCTTTATTATATGTGTGTCTAAAATGCCTTTCTGAACAATACTAGAACCAACACTTGGCTCCCCCATAACTATGATCATCACATAATATATAGAAACAATAAGAATTAACTGCTCTTACTGCTCAACATCCTCCATGTAGTATGAAACTCTTAGTGAATCACCCCAATATTTAATTTTAATTAATTATTCACTAGTGATACTATTTGACAAAACATAATTAGGTGTAAAACATGAAACACACGACCTGAGTTGCTTCAGATTCCAAACATTTTCCAAATCAATCAATAATCTTTAACTAATGTGCGACGATCAACTGTGAAAAAAATATGATGAAGTCCTCTCATAATTGAATTATTCACATCACAAAATTCATTTACATCAACCATATAAACATTTCATCCATTCCGCCTCACAAAAAAACCATTGATCTTCAGTATAATGTCCAAATACCATTGACAAATGAACTCTTGAATCCATCAGTATCAAGAGTACAAGAAGATAACAAATTATTAAGTAAACCTGAAACATGTTGCACATCCCAAAACATCAGCGTACGAATTTCATTCATAGTGATACAAATATCACCAACAGAAATGAAATCAGGATAATATCCATTGGTCATCTTAAATATACAAAAATAAACTTCTTCATATGAAGAAAATGATTCCCTCTTCTGTGTAATATGGCATGATGATTTTGAATCAACCACCCATTTGGTGTATAGATCTGACATGTGATAATCAACACCAACTAAAAGTAAATCATCCTCACCCTGAATGACACTTATACCAGTTACCATAGAATCTGTGCTGTGAACCAACTTTTTTTCCTTAATATTTTTCAAATCATATAATTTTCTATGCACATGACACTCCTTATCACAAAAAATCACTTAACCTTCCTTTATTTCATTAATTGACCTCTTTGATTAATGTGTCCATAAGCCATAACTAGAATACCACTATTATCTAAATATTCACCACCATTAGTATTTCATTGAGTCTCATTCATCAAAAATGATAAAATCACATCATATAACTTCAGTGAATCATTCTTAAACAATAATTTAGTGATGAGATTATCATATGAATTAGGAAATAAACCCAAAAGAAAAAATTATTTGACTTCTTATTCCATTCCAATAGATAAAATATTACCTTTATCATTGATATTTAATGTTACCAAGGACAGCTCCATCATACGTTTGATGAAATAATCTAGAAATATATATTCTCTGGAATTCACAAATGATAAAATAATTTTTTTAGATTTAAAATATTTTTGATGGATTTGGTTATACACATTGTTTCAAGCTTCGCCCAGATATCCTCTAGATTTCTCAGAATCATCACTTTCCATAGAGTATTTTCATCCAAATACATCTTAATTGTGCTTGTGGTCAACTATATCACATCATTTCAATCATCAATGATCATTGTCTTCAGTTTCTATGGTTTTTTCTTCAATGCCTTCATAATATTGTCAATGATTTTTTTTAACTTTTTCATGCCTCAGAGTAGAATCATTTTTCCCATTAAACAATTCAATGTGGGCAGAAATTCCCCTGGCGGGAATCACTCATATCTAATCAGTAAGAAAAATGGATAAATCCATTTGATACCAGTTGTTTGGATGAAAGACGATTGGTCCCAGGATAATAATTCAATTGTTATTTTTTTTGGTAATCTCCAACATAAATGACGCGTAAAACCAAATAGAAGAAAAAAGGGAGACATATATATTTAATGTGAAAAAACCTCTATAATGTAGTGGATTAATAAACAATGGGGAAACTCCGTGGATATCCACTATGAATCAGAGAGTATAAAAACTATGTAGAAAACCTATGTGAAATTCCAATCCTTAATATTCCTTTTTTCATCACTATTATAATAGTCATGTGATAAGCTGACATCCTTTGGATATCAAAACTAAATCCACAACATCATTGAAATACCTCATTGCACAAAATGATTTTGCCGCTGCTCATTACTGCCTGCGCCTTAGAAATGTTGGTGTCTAACCTAACCACCATGTCATTGTAGGACCCTTACATCACTCTAATTGTGTATATCTTCCCCCCTTGATGTTCCCTTTACATTTATTTTATATGACCTCAGATGAATCTAATCCCATTGAAAAATGAGATATAAAAAATTTCTCGTATCTTCTCTATGACTTCATTTAAAAAAAATAAAGATAACACTCATATCTCAGGTGCCTCAAAAACGAATTTGGAAAAACAAAAAATATTTAAATCTTAAAAAACTCCCATGATATGTGGGATGAACACCATTAGAGGATCCCTCTATACACAACCATCCTCTCTATGTCATTGATCTGCACCGTTGAAAATCTAGTTAAGGAAGATATTGATGGCATGCTTCCATAATAATCAAAGGCCACAATGATCCGTGACTCCTCCTCCATGTGAAATTGACTGTAACTAAAAAAGTTCCACAAATTCATGAATCAACTATGTCACATCAATTGACTGTACCCTTCACCTATATCGACTACAATGAACTTCCCTGATCAACCACACTATATTTCGGATAAAGAAGAACCCACCCATGTCATTGATGATTGAATCTTACACCAAAAGTTATCTGAGTCCCACCTAATCATATCATAGAAGATGAATGTGTGGTGACTGATTGAAAATTGAATCTGAAGAGGATGACACCATCCATGGTCATGTTGAAGAAAAATATCACAAGGGTGAATAATGGAAATTGTGTTGGCTGTCAGGAGGGAAATCAATTTGTGGATACCTTAAACTTACAACTGAAACCACATCACAAGGATACATGATAAAAAAACTAAAGCTCACATATTAAAATTAAAAAATTAAAACCCAATATTGAGAAGAAAGAGTTGATGTTGTGCCACTTGAAGACTATGTTTTGATTTTTACGAAGCTAGCTAATTCTCCATGACACCACCTAGGATCAACCTTAGATGTTGACCATGGAGAAAAGGCACATTACCACACCCATGAAATTCCAACAACATCCCTGTGAAGCACCACGCTGCTGGTGTTTAGTGTTTGAAGAAGCCAACTAATACCAAGCACAGTGATTAAATTTTTTTTAACCTGAATTCACCATTTCTACTTAAATTTCATAAGCTTAATCATTGATCGAGAACCATATGTGATGAACCATTGGAGGCTGAAGTAAACTCTCCATAAATAAACCTAATATGTTTTCTAATTAAAAAATAACCCTTTTATCAGCACTCATAAAATTGATCCTTTATCCCTACTTTTTTCTAGCATTGATAAATGTATTATTGAGTAATTTAATTTATATATAAATATTTATATACTTTTAAATAATATTTATATTAAAATATGTACAAATATGTAAATATAATGTATAAATATGATTTATCGACTTTTAACTAAAAAAGAATCATATTTTAAGAATTATATATATATAAAATAATTAAATTTATATATTATTGAAGATGTTTAATAGTTTTTTATATACGTTAATTACGAAATATGTATTTAATTAAAATATATATAATACATTAATATTTTATTTAAACTTATATAATATATAAATGAATATATTTATATTGATATTAAATAATTTAAAATATATTTTCATTTATAACTGTATTTATGTTTATGTATGTGTGTGTGTGTGTGTAAATGTGTATGCATACATATGTATGTATTTCATATGTACATGTATGTATGTGTGTAAATTTGTTTATTGATTTAGTATTATTTATTCTTTTTCAATATCTCTAAAATTTTAGTATTTTTTTATTTATTCTTTTTTTTTTATTTATTTATTTTTAATATACTTTTATTTTAATATATCCATGAGGAATATATATGTTTGTGTGTTTAATTTAATTTAATTTAATTTAACTTAACTTAATTATTAATATTTTTGCATAGTTAATATGATTCATTTTAATTTTTTTAACTATATAAATAATATGTTATATTTATTCAATTTTCTTCATTTTTTATGTATTTGTAATTCACATAAATGTTACGAATTCACTTTTTAATATTTTTTGTAATTTTTGTAATTTTATTTATTCATTTATTATTATATATTCATTTATAATGTTAAAATTTTATTTAATCATTTTTCAAAATTTATTTATATATATATTTATTTACAATAAATAAAATATTTTTAACATGTTTGTAATTTATATGGAAAATATTTATTTGTTTTTCTATGAAGTTATAACATTTAAAATATTTTTTAAATTTATATAATTAATCTATTGAAATTATTTTTTTTATAATTTAGTAATTTAAATATTTAATTATACAATTATAAATAAATACAATTGAAAAAAAGTATTTATAAAATTATAAATAAATGAATAAATTTAAATTTGTTATAAAATTATAGAAAATATACTTAAATAATAAATATATTTATTATATTTATAACTATATATGTTTACATATTAAATATATATATATATATATAATTATGTAAATATATATAATTAAATATATATATATATATATAATTAGATAAATAAATATAATTATATAAATATAATTATAATTATATATAAATATTTATAAATACATGTATTTATAAATATAATAATAATAAATAAATATGTATTTAAGTGAATAAAAAATTATAATAAATATACTTATTATATTTATATATTAATAAATATATAATTATATAAATATATATAATTATATATTAATAAATATATAAATATATATTAATAAATATATAATTATATATTAATAAATAAATAAATAAATAAATATATATATTAATAATTAAATATATAAATAATTTTTAAATTATAATATATATATTTATTATATTTATAATTATATAAAATAATATATTAATAAATATATATATTATATAAATATATATTTATAATAATATACATTTTTTGATGGCTTCTCTCTCTAGTGGGAAGTCTTTCTCTCTAAACTTCATTGGAGATTGTCCTGACGATCTCTCAAATTCTATCATCAATGAGAATGATTGAGTTTATTGTAACTTAGTAGGGCACTATGATCTCTTTTCACTCTACTTCCCATGAAAAAGGGCTGAGGTACATAAGGCTTATGCTGAATCTAGTGGAAATAACGAGTCAAGGAAGGGTGAAAAAATTTGCCTCTTATTTCAGGGACTTCAATTGACTGAACAACTTTCAATCAGTAACGATGGGTTGTGTGGGTGACAACGTGTCATGCAGATGTTCAAAATTGTAGGGGTGACATCTGTCTGCTTCTGGTTATAGGCTGATGATGGCCTTACTTTGCTCGATGGTAGAGATGATGATTGGATGTTGGATGGTGATGGGAGTAGGCAATAATGGTTCACAAGAGATGAATTCTGACTATATCGATGAACTCAGGTTGCAAGCTGAGGAAAGCCCAAAAAATTGTGGGATGCAGACCGAAAATGCGGGCTGGCGATGGAGGCATCCTATGGTGTGAAAGACTTGGGATCCTGGTGACGATGAATCTGTTGCGGTGCAGGGTGGAGATATTTTTCAGCTGCGAGCATTGATTGCATTTTGGGCAATGCGTCGTCCATGGGGTGGTGTGCCGATAATAGAGAAGCATATGATGATGTAGAGAGTGGGGTGGGGATGACCTCATTTTTCTTTTTCCCTCTACAGTGGGGATAGAAATGAGGATTTGTAGTGATGAATCCGAGTTAGCTGGTAATGCCTTCGAATGATGGATGGTGAAGAAGGGCCTTGGGATATAGGTCTTTGTTTGATGGTGACAGTTGGAGAATACCTTGAGTCGAGGGGAGAAAGTGTTCTCAGGACGTGGGGTGGAAATCAATGATGACAACTTTAGGGAAGGATACGATGGGTAGGCTGGGGACATGCTAGTGATATTTCATACAAACAGGATAGTGACAACATGGGAGGCATTGTGTTGGTGTGGCTAGTGATAGGATAGAAACTGGAGGATGGTGTGGCTGGGCTCAATTAAGGCTACTAGCACCACCTTCTTGGTGTTTGGACCCAAGACAAAAGGGGCCCAGTGATTCTGGCCCAAATTAATAGTGAGAAAAAATGGGCCTGCGGGCTATATGAAGTCTTTCTTTGGACTACATTTTATACTGGCAGGGTTGATAATGCTGGCGGCTACGATATGACCTGATATCGGGTGTGATGTTCTCGGGTTCCACAGGCTGTCACCGGTATGGGACACCGATGGTGATTAACTCCATCTAATTACGTGTTGACATCAATATCTCTACTGAAGGACATTGGAGATGATCTTGATTACATGGGTGGCCCTCAGGTGAATTTGATGATTTGTCTAATATGATGACCTCGAGTGGAGTGTTGGCAGTTATCCTTATTGATACGGTCGGGTGGGCGAAGAATTCATGTTTGACATATGTTGGGTTTTTCTGCGATTTGGGCCTCTATGTGTGGGTTTTAGGGCCTTTTTATTGTGATTTTATTGTATTTTAGTGGTATTTTTCCCACTTTTCTAGATTGGTGATTCCCTTTTTACCACATTCTTGTTTGATGCTATTTATATATTTTTTTATTTTCAATAATAAATTTTAGGTCTGAGTACGCTTGATATCCAAACCTTCTTAATGATATACAATTTGTTTTAAATGTAATTAGAAATAAATAAATAAATAAATAAATAAAAATAATTATAAAATTACACTGAAAACAGCATGAACCATGGAGTATAGCCCATGATTCCATAATTTATTGAAAAAAAGTACAAAGTGAAAAGCGAGATGGTGTGTGGAAAACATTGACAAACCACTACCACAAATATGTTGTATCGTAAGAGTTTATGAAGGCTACAAGGGGGGAGGGGTGGTGAATTGTATCTTAACAAATTTAAACTAAGAAAAAACACCGATCCTATTAAGTAAAAAAGATTAGACTCACAGATCATCCGATGATCAGAGTAATATAATCACATCTAATAAGTATCCAATATATCAAAGTACTTATCAGTAACACAGAAACAATGATAAATGTAATATTAGAAATATAAGTGAAAATTATCTTTCTAATGTATATGAATAGTGTTGAAAATATAATGGTTAAAAACAAGTAAAACAAAAGCATGCAATGGTATGAATGAATTACAAGGTTTATAAAAGAATTTACACTTTTATATTAAGAGTTAATGATGTTAGAAATCCTAAATTAAGATAACCACCATTTAAATACATACATTAAAGGTTTGTCATTGCATATGAGGAAAGACCTTGATATGATGATAAATATAGATATATCTTCCAATCCCTATAATCCCTCGATACAATGATCAACATCCATCTTCCTATCCACTAAATCCCTCGATCTGATGGATTAGATTCAACCATCTTCCTATTCCTAAAATCCCTCGATCTAACCATGATTAGAATTTTCGAATACAGGAACAAAAGTTCCGAGGAATTTAAAATCCTCTCAAGGATTCATTAGAACAAAAAATTTCTAAGAAATTAAAAATCCCTTAGAGTGAGATGTTCAAGTAGATAAAAATCTCAGATGAATTGAGTTGTGAATTCATTAGCTTCCACCACTCCAAATGAACTCATATTTTTAGACAATTCTCCAACAGTCATATTTCTGAGTCGGTTGCAATTGCCCCAGAGAAATTTCACTTTGAAAGCTCATAATGATCAAGATCTTGATTATTGAATGCTAAGAATGAACTGTATTTTTTTTTGGAAAACTTCAATTTTTTAGCACCATTACAATGTTATTTTGGATTCGATTCGATAGAAACAAATATATATACTCTAATTATATACTTTGTATAGTCCGATAAACTATACTATTGATTTTCAACCTGATAAACCAAATAAAGTATAGTCCGATGTATCATTACTAATATACATCCGATGGTCATGAATTTCATCAGTTTGATATACAATACATAAGTCTAACCACTGGTTAGAACAATAGTTGGCCTGATGTATCAGACACACCTTCAGTCTTATGGATCAGATTAAATGTTATAAGTTTATATTTGTTTAATATTTAAACTATTTATATGTTATGTATAAAATAATGTTTTCTAAAAAAACATACTAAAATACTTGGGATATAAAATTTTAGTAAAATAGTTTTTTAAGAAGGTTCTTGTGATTTCAAAAAATATTGAGCGGAAAAATTATAAAGTCTAACTTTGACTAAAAAATATCACCCTTTTTGGAGAGCAAAAACACAACAATTGAAAAGAAAATTTAATTTTTTTTAAAAACTTGAAATCCTTTGTTCATTTAAGACCTTAAACGATATACATCATATCTTAACTCCCTTGGAGTTTAAGACTTACTTTATAATCTGATGGAATGTGTTAATTCTTTAGATTCTCATATTTTTAAAAATTTTATTTGGAAATATTGTCATCTAAAAAATACCTTTAAAAATTCTCCCAAAAAACATCCAAAAGACATCTCCCCATTTTTAGAAGTCCCCCCCTTAAATATATCTCCTCAAATATTCTCCCCCTTTGTAATTTTCAAAAATAATAGGGAAAGTATATCACATGAAATGTTAGAATGTGATAAAATAAGAATGAATTGTATGTGAATGAACTAATCATCCAAAAATTAAAAGAAATAACATACAACAAAATTTATTATAAGACATTCATATATATGGATAAAAAGTTATTCACAGTAACCATTCATTCAAAAAGTCTCAATATTACATTAAGATTTCAAATAAAAAATGTTCATTATTTCTTTAACAACTTTTCCAAAATTTCCCTCACCTTCTTAATATCATCATTATCCTTCTGATCTTCTATGTATGAGGACTAAAGTTTTATAATCTTGTCCTCCATGTCTAATTTCTTCCGAGCCTATGCCTTCAAGATTTCAATCACCTCAATTATCTTCTTATTATCTCCCTTTATAAGGAACACCTCATATTCACATGTTCGGAGTCTATTGTTTTCCAATTCCAAGTTATGCAATTTTTCTTTAAGAAAATTTACTTCATCATACCAATTGTATGTCATCTCTTTGAACTCTTGAATAAACTTAACTTGGTCTGAAATATCTAATGTGAAATTATCAAAGAAATCATCCATTTTAAGAGAAATTTTCTTCACTTTTAAAAATTGATCATCATGGTCCAAAATATCATTATCAACTTAGTTTGACCATTTTACCTTATGATTATACGATCTCTTTTATGACTTGGTATTTTATTTGAATGATTTTATGTATTCCTCAATCTAAACAACTAATTCTATCAATACCTTTAGTGAATCTCATTTTTTATTCAGGATGTTCTAAATATGTTTACATCTAGCTTCTATATTTGGAAGATAGGGTATTGAATCACTTTACCTTTTGAAATTATGGAAAATGGAATCAAATCCATTCTGAGCTATTGTTTCTTTAGAGTTTGATGATCTTCATAAAGACTTAAGAAGCATATTGAAAACTTGGTCCAGTGCAAATAATATTTTATTTTGATTAATCTTTCACATCTTTTGACATTTTTATAATATCTATTTATTTATCTAAATTCACCTTTTAAGATACTTTTGTTAGATATTGCTGGTCTTATTTTTCTTATTTAGACAATGAATTTAATTCTTATGAATTCTCTATGTTTATATCCTTATCCTATTGGGAAGGTAATGGAGTTGAAGATGAATATGACACAAATTTAATTTTCATTTCATTTTCCCTTCCTCATTTTTTTCTTCTTCAGCAAAATCATCTTCCTCCTCCTCTTCTTCTTCATTTTCGTCTTCTACTTATTCCTATTCTTCTTATAACTCTTTTTCTATTAGTCATGCAGTTTTGAGAAAACTTTTAGTGAAATTCTTAAAAAAATTTGGTTTTCCTTCTCTACTTTATTCTATATTTGTATTGGGACTAATATTGCAACTTATTTAACAACATCTTTACCTTTCCCCTTATCTGCAACTATTGGAACTACTGGTGGAATAACTGATGTTTCTACAACCTCCAATCAAAAATATATATTTTTTAGATTAGTATGATGGATTTTTCCAAACTGGTGTGTTGGTTGCACTACTGATAAAGGAGAAATAGATAGAATCAGGTTCTCTGAATCTTTTTTAACGTCTTTCAGTAAATTATTTACTTTTTTAGCCTCTGTTAATGACCTTTTCTATTTCTTTGTCTTCTCAGATTCTATTAGTTTATATTCAATTTGAATTTTCAAAGATAAGGCCTCATCCTTATCAAGCCCAAACTCAGGATCACTAGGATTATTTTGAGCCTTATGAGTCATGAGCTTCTTAAACTCATCATTTTTATTGTCTTTATTTTTTTTATTTTTTGGAGGGAATGATTCAATGTTTTTCTTTTTTTACTAAACTTCTTTCTCCTTCAAAATTTTATTTTCTTTATGAGGGCCTGCATTAGACAAATTTTTTTCCACTCTATCAAATCAATTAGTCAACTTATTTTCAGAATCTAACTTCATTCTTGATATAGTCTCTTCAACAATTAGGAAAATAATTTCCCTTATAGGATATGTATAATTCTTTATTTCAAATATTTCCATGCAATTCATAGGAATTTTATTTATAAAACAAGGAAACATTAAGATCTTCAACTTCATCAAGTCTTCTTAATCAATTCAAATGTAATAAAAACAAATTTCACAAGGTTGATTTGCCTCCTATTAATTAGGTATTCTAAAAAAAGATGTCAGATACTTTGAGAGTATCTTTATCACCCTTTATCAGTATTAGATAAACTTGCATCCATAAAGTGATGAACCTTGTATATGATGTGAGATGATAATCCTTTTTATCTTTCTCAATTTATATGAACAAGGATGGTTCAACCTTCGACTTCAGAAAACTTCCAAGATTATTATGTAATTTATGAGATTGAATATAGGATTAACCTTTTAGAGTTACTTCAACTAGGTGAAATACTTGTTGATAATAAATATTATAACCAAGAGGGTTTGGTGGTCTTTTCTTTCAATGCTTTCTTTGGTACATGTGATTCCATCTCGGTCGAAGCTTCTTCCACATTGAAGGTTTTAGAGTTGTGCATCTCACATGGCTTCTTGCGGAATGGTGTGGAAACATATCCCTTTATTTTGAATGGATCTATTAGGAATGTTTGTCAAATCCCCTGGTCTATCATTTACACCATGCGCAGATGTATAAGCCTTATTCATAGTGGTATGGAGTTCACTCATACTTGTAAAGAGGGAAACATGGTGGATAACTTCCTCACCTCTCGGGCCTCTCCTAGTAGTCCTTGTACTATCTTTGCCTATCCTAGTTACCTTCCCCCTGGTTGTGTTTCCCTTGTGAGGGATGAGGCTTTGGGATTTCATTATTTTACACCTCCCTAATTTTTTAGGACTTTGTCCCTATTTTCAATAAAAATTCTTAACATTGGATGGATGGATGTTTTTAAAATTCCTTATCTAGTTTTTCAATGAAATTTCTTCCCATCCTTGAAAATAAATGATCTTTTTATGAATTGAATCATTATTTTTATACCAAGTTCTCTTGATGAGTCTTTCTATGAAAACATCTCCTTTTGAAAAATCTTCATCCTTAACCATCATACTATGATGGTGGCAATAAATAGACGAATGGAAAAATATTAGAGTGAGAACATAAAGGGTTGGTGAGAGTTGGTGCAGAAATATGAAAAAACAATGTGGGACATACGGTGACCAACCTTTATAAAGGCATGAGAGGCAACAACTTATCTTCACAATAAGTCAATGGTTGATATTGAAAACATTATTATGATCCGAAGATCGATATTTAATCAAAGAATGATTTTAAATATAAATATAAATCTTAATTTTTTAAAAAAAATACTTTTATCAGAGTAAGAAATATTCTGATTAGAATGATTTACATTTTTAATAAAATGACTTTTGTAAAACAAAACTATTTTTTTACAATAATATTTTTAAACTAATGTAATGAATAAGGAAAAAAACTAAAATAAGAATGACTTTTTTTAGTAGAAACGTTTCATTGTTATGAGTAACCTTTTATTCTTGGTTTTTTATTAAAATTGATTATGACGCAGTTTATAATAAAAATGTTGTCTGAAATATTTTTATAAAAAACTTAATCTGAAGATATATTGAAACACATTTTGATTTTGAGAAAACATTATGTCCATTTTTTTATAAAAAATTTTATTCCGATAAATTAATTATGAAAAACAAAAAATTAATTTTATTAGAAAACTAAGAGTTTATAAAAAACTAAGATTTTAGAAAAAGTTAAAATTTTAGAAAAATAAAAACCTATGTACTACCACTTTAAAAAAGAGTATATTAATGTAAGAAGATTGGAAAAGAGTAGATATGGATAATCATTTGATATTGATCATTCCTAGATTGTGTTTAATTTATTCAAATCAATCATAACTGATGGGTTTAGTAAAAATATATAAAAGTTATTCTTTACTTACAATGAACTGTTAAATTATATCTCATTTTTGTGTGTAATCTTGAAGGAAATGGTGTCTTATATCTATGTTTTTAGTACGTGAGTGATGTGTTGAGTTTTCAATTATGATAAATGGAAATTGTGTTGTCACATAGTATTTGAGCTTTAGTAAAAATCATGCCATAGTTAGTGAGTGTGTGTTGCATCCACAACACATGAGCACAATTGCTTTCAACTTCCACATATTGAACTTCAATAGTGAAAGGTGATATTGAGTGTTGTTTCTTACACGACTAAGAAACTAAAGCTTCTCCTAAGAAATGAAATATTCTGGATGCAATTTTCTTATCCATTCTATATCCACCAATGTCAGTATCCGAAAAACATTTTATTTCAAAATCATTTCTAGGGGAGTAAAAAATCTAATCCATAGTTTCCTTAAAGTAATGATAAATTCGTTTAATATCTTTAAGATGATAATTTTTTATATTTGATTGATATTTAGCACATAAGAATACTATAAAAATTAAATCCATATGACTAGATGTTACATAAAGTAAGCTTCCAATAACACCTATAAAAGTATTTTGATCAACTGGTTTCCCAGCTTCATCATGATCTAAAGTATTTGAGGTTTTGATAGGAGTTCTAAAACTTTCAGTGTTGTAATACCTGAATTTATTATGTAAATATTTTATATAATTATACTGAGATATAATAGTTCTTTATGGTTTTTATGAAATTTTAAATCCTAAAAAGTAGGTTAACTCACCCATTATACTCATTTCAAACTCATATTTCATAATATCCACAAAGGAATATACTAATGTTTTTTGAGTTTAAACAAATATAATTTCATCAAAAAATATTTGTAAAATCATAATTTTTATATTTACATCTTTTATAGAAATATTTGAATCCCCATATCCCTTAAAAAATTGTTTTGTAAAAAAAATCCAAATAATCTATCATACTCAGATCTAGGGACATGTTTAATTCAATATAGTTCTTTAGTAAGTTTATAAAGATCTTATGGATGTTTTTTATTTTAAAAACTAGGTAGTTTTTATACATAAACTTCCTCATAAGCATAACCATTAATGAAATCACACTTCACATCAATTTTAAATAGTTTGAAATTTTTGAATGCTTCATAAGCTAGAAGTATAACAATGACTTCAAGTCTAGCGACCAGAGCATAGGATTCTTCATAATCTATTCCTTCATTTTTATTATAACCCTTGGAAAAAAATTACATCTTTATTTCAAGCTATTATACAATTTTCATCACATTTGTTCTGAAAAACACATTTTACTCCAATTATAGAAGCATCTTTAAGTCATTCAACTAAAGTCTAAACTAGGTTCCTTTAAAACTTATTGATTTAATCTTATGTTGCCTTTATTCAATCCTCATCACCTAAAGCCTCATCAGTATTTTTAGTTTATAATTGTTATAAGAATAATATATGTTCAATTTCATTTCTCAAAGAACTTATAGTATTAACCAATTGATCTACTTCACTAATGATATTATTACCAGGATGAATCTTAAGAAAAAAATAATTTATTGGATTTGTAAAAATCTATTCTTAAATATTTGGTTGAAAATATTCTTGAGGAATAAATTAAAAAATATATTCTTCAGTTGTTTTATCATGAAAAAACATTCTAAAATAGGTTGAAAATCAGTTTTAGAAATAACATCAAAATATGTAGTTCAGAGTTGTTTGAAAATAAAGATACCAGATTTATCAAAATTAAAATGTAATGTTTCCTTAATAGTACTTGAATTTTTATTAAAAACTCTATAAGACTTACAAGTTGCAGAGTAACCTAAAAATATCCCTTCATTGGATTTTAGGAAAAATTTATGTAATTTATCTTTAGTATTCAGAGTGAATACTTTGCAACCAAAAAAATTAAAGTAAGAGAGATTTGGTTTTCATCCCTTCCACAAATCATAAGGAGTTTTATTAATAAAAGGTATAATTAAAACTCGATTTATAGTATTACATAAAATACTAGTTGATTAAATCTCAAAATGTTTAGCAGTTGAGTATTCACTTAGCATGGTTCTAGTAATCTATTGAAGAACTCTATTTCTTCTTTCGACTACACTATTTTTCTATGGAGTTCCAGCTGCCAAAAATTTATTTATATTAAATTTATTACTAAAAAAAGTTTCAAAATCATAATTTACAATTTCCCCACCACTATCACTAAAAATATTTATCAAGGGGAGTTTTTTTTTTCATTTTTAATCTTGGCCACAAAATCTTCAAAACAACTAAAGGCTTTATATTTTATTAATAGAAAATAGACTCATGTATATCTAGTGTAATCATCAATTAAAAATATATATATATAATATTTGATACCAATAATTCTAGTTTTTGTGCAACCAAATAAGTATATTTGTACTAACTATAACATATCAAAAGCTGATACTTCACTGATATATTTGAAACTTGAATTTTTTTCTTACCAAAATGATAAGGATAAAAAACCTTAGAAGTATCAAACCTTAGTTCATGTAGGTACCACAATAGTTATTTCTTATTCAACATAGATAATGTTATAAGGTCATAGTTTCCTAACATTCTATGAAATATCCAATATTTATCTTCCATTGTACTAAGTAAAATTAGATATTGGATCTTAAGGTCTTCTAAGTTTAAATTGTAAATATTGTCATAATGATTGACAGAAAGAGTAAATTCATTTTTTAAACTATGTACAATACATTAATCATTCCCAAAGTTCACAAGATAAAACTCATCACATAATTGAATTATTCTATAAGGTTGTGCTCAATTATTAAAATAAATAAAACATTTTAAATTAAATATTTTTCAAGAAGAACAATATTACTTATACCGATAATCTGTCCTTGAGAATTATCTACGAAAGTGACTTTTCCAACTTTTATATAACTGGACATACTTTTAATACATAGATATTACATATAAATTGAAGAATATTAATTAAAAAACACAGGAAAACCACACAAAAACTGTATAGGTTTATTTTCTTTGAAAACATTCAAACATAAACAATTGATTCATAAAGAATCTACATCATCTAAAACTTATTCCTTAATTACAAGAACCCATTTTGACACATATTACTTAATAAATTTATTAATATCCTAGGGAAAAGCATCTTAATAAAGGGTGATATCATTTTCTCATTAAGGAAAAAACAATAGATATATCAATAAAATCATAATCATTATACATAATAATATAAAAAACATTTGAAAATTATATCCTATATATTAAAGAATAATGATATTATGACATTGCATAAATCATAGAATTCATAAAGAATCCAAGAACATATTCCACAAGAGAATAACATAAGACGTATAATTGTGACATACAAATAATCATAGAAAAATAATATCTATATTAGTTAAGGGTAATTTCTAAGACCATCATAGTGGAAAAAGTCCTTTACTGAATTAAGTTCATAAGTTATAGCTATATATTACTAAACTGAGTTAACTGCTCGTTCCCGTCCTATCAGTCTCATGAGATATAAGTCATTACCCAATGAATTGGAGGGATATATTGGTTCAACCCATCATATAATGAAAACCATACATACATGTTCGACCAGAACATAATTCATTCATTATATCAAAACCTATAAAAAGAAATGGGTTTTATAAACATCATTCCAACATTACATAACCCATGGAAAATAAATGGGTTTTATAAGTATCATTCTTTCATAAACATAAAAAACTATATATATAATTGGGATAGTATCCTTAAAAAGCATTACCTAGTAAATCATAAGTAACATAAAATAATATTATCATAAATGGAAAATAATTTTTGAGATATAATTTGAAAATAATTCAAGTGGAAAATATTCATTCTTCTTTGAAAACATTTTCTTCTCATAAAATGCCGCACATTTTTAAAATAGAAAATTTTACTTGAAAATAACCTTGTAATATTGTAAGGGAAGATTTAATACATTAAGGAATCATGTAAAAAAAATCCATTCATTCTGTATAAGATAAAAAAACATTCCTTTTATACTTCTTCTAGAAAATTCACAATGTACCTCAATTTAAAATGACAAAAAGATTCCTTTGAAACTATTTAGTAAAAATTAACAAGTAAAAATTAATTTTAACATTTTTATAAGAATAGTAAAAATATTTAGGAAAACATTTTTAAGAAACATGGACATAGAAGATAAATATTCTTCAGTAGATACTTACATATAAACAGTCCTCAATAATAATGATATTGTGAAATTAACCCTTAACTTAGAGCTGATATCCTTTATACGTATCCAAACCTACAGTATAATGGATTATAAAATTTTATTAATTTATAATATAATCATGTTCATACTTATGATATCATATACGATCCTCTGATATTATATTATCACTCGTTTTTTTAATAATATTTCATTATTACCATTCTTTTGGGTGTTAACTACTTTATTTTCCTATGCATATTTTATCATATAAGTCCCAGTTCTTGTGCATATAACACAGTTCCATAATATCCATAATGATATTAAAGTAATATATTTCATTTTTTTCATTATATATTTTTTTTAAACTTTCTTTAATGGTGAACATGGAAAATGAATTTCATCACATCGTGCAGATGGTTGACCATACGTACACACAAACAATGGTATCATTCCCTTAATGGTAAAAAGGTAAAGAAGTGGATGATTTATATATTTTTGTAGAATAAATATATTGTAATAATTTTTATATATTTCTTTTATTTTCATGATTATAACCATCCAAATAAAGTGGTTATTAAAAACAAATTACACCACAACGTGAAGACAGTAAGTCATACGCACGCACGAGTGATGATTTTACTTTTCATGGGATGGATAAAAGGTAAAATATAGTTCATACATAATCATAATAAAAAATAATAATATAGGATATACTATAGCTTTTAATTTATAATAGAAACAACACACGAATAGTAATTATAAGAAGAAATAATCTTGAATGAATCGGTAAAGACCATTACCTATTCTTTAGAAGATTTCCTTTAGATCTCTTCTTAGGCCTATTAGGGTTGGTATTTTGAGAAGAAAAGAACCTAAAAAATTTTTCTAGGGAATTTTATAATAAAAATTGGTATGGGTGGTTGATCGTGAAGGCTCAAAGTGATATGAAGTATTAAGGGAATAGGTTCCCTTTTACAATTGAGGTGAGGGGAAGCTTTGTAATTTCAAAAAATATTAATTTATAAAAAATTCAATCTCAAAACAAAATACCTAAAAAAATCCATATATTCAAATATAAGATGAGATATGGTTGTAATATCATTAACCAATAGATTTTATACAAGTTTTGGTATTATTTCAAACCTTATCATTTGGATTATCCCTTAGTTAACCTATATTAATTTAAACTAAGGAAATTTTTTTTGAACCTTAAAAGGTTGTAATTTTTACTGATGTGATGTCAATTAGATTATAAATTAACAATTTATTATATTTTATACCATATAATAAATATATTTTATTTTTAAAGATGTTTTATGAATTTTTAATAATTTAATAAAATATTATTTTGATAAAATATCATTAGTGTCAACTTTGACACTATTCGTTACTTAGACTTTTAAAAATATTAAGATAATAAATTAACATAGAACCAAATACTTTATTATATTATTAATAGGTTAGGGTTATCTATAAAATTAATTTATTACATTAATTATTTGAAATTAATTTTTTTTAATATTTTTAATAACATTTATTTGATATTTTCATTAATAAAATAATTAATACATTAGTGTTTTTAAATGTCATGACCGAAGCCGCTTTATTGTTGAAAGGAAGCAAATAACCTCTTTTTTTTGGGAATAAGAGACCCATTACAAGACCTGTAGGACTATTGGGTATTAAATCCAACTACATGGCCTTGAAGGCGCATATTTTTGGCATAAAGTCCCATTAGTGAATATTATTGCTACAATACATGGACTATTATAATACCACCACTGCTACAATGTCTGTTAAAGTGACTGCCATCACTACTGTGTTGCTGTTTCTACAATTCCACCTCTAAAATAGTACCACTATAATACTTCTACAAAATCCTATTACCAATGGGTTTTGAACTCCCATCATTTGAGGTAGTATTATGGGGTGCTTACCACTAAGCCAAACCGCAACTAGAATTAATATATCAGTTTTGTGTAATTATTTAATATACTAATTTTTTCACTAAAAATTAGAATTAAAATACTGTGATGAAGATAAATATTCTATCTTTCATCAAAATATTTATAGATGAATATATCTTTTGGGTAACCATATATTAAAAATGATATATCAATTTAAACATGAATGTGATAACTTTAGATTTTTATTAAATTAAATATTATAAATATAATAATATCATATAAGTGGCCAAAAAAGTCCAAAATAAATTTATATCATGAGAATATTTTTATTAAGTTAATAATTTATATTTAGATTTGTTCATAACATACCTTTTTCCCCATGTGGATATATAAGGGTTATTTAAGGCAAAGAAAGTGACATTTTGTGACTTTATTTGATTTAAATTTTATCTGAGTCATTTTAATGGACAAGTGGCCATATAACAAATTAATTTAAATCCTTATGTGTTAAGGGTCGAATTATATTCATCTAATAAACATTTTTTTTGTTTTAGATTCATTTTAGAGTCTTTATCATTTTATTTTTAACCTAAATTACCCAATTTAACCTTTATCGTAGTAATAAGATTTATCAAGGTTACTATTCATATTTGCAAAAAATAAAAAGAAATTTTCATTAAATTTGAACATTATAAATATAAATATTTATCCATTTTACAAAATTTGAAATAAATATTTTTCAGAATTTAATTTAAAATAAAACAGGTAAAATTCCATGAAACCCATTTTTTTAGAAAAATGCACTTTTAAAACATAGAATGATTTTATAATAAATTATGGTATTTAATCTATTTCAAAAAAATTATTTATTTTAAATAAAAAATAATTAATTAAAATTTAAAACTAATCTAAAACATAATTTTTCTTTGTAAAGGCTATAATAGAAAATACAGTTTTCAATAAAAATTAGTATTTCCACTATCCTTTAAAAAATAAATGTTTTCTAAAAAAAATAATTTTAAGATAATTTTTGATATACTAAATTCAAAAATGAAATTAATTTTGTTAAATATATTTTTATATATTCAAAAAATATAAAAATAAGGAAAACTAATTTTTAAAGAAAACGTATTTTTGAATAATAAAGTGATTTTACTAAAAATTATGTGATTATTTTTTATGAACTTACTAATACATTCATATTAAGTTAGAACTGTAATTTTATTTCATAAATTAATAATTAATATTTATTCCTTCAAGTTTAGTGATAAGGTTATAATGATAATTTTATACTGATAGTGTCTCGCGTTTCATTTAAACTCACGGTTACCTGCACAAAAGCTATTGAAGAATAAAAATTATTTAAAGAGAACTATTTCATTAAAATATACGAATGGTACATTCTAACCCCCATAAAATGAATTTCTCTCTTGAAATTAATTACTTTGATAAAAATATATGAGTATACATATGCCTAACCACATCATCAAGTTCAAATATATCTTCCTCAAATTAGTTGTTCTTCTATAAAACTTTAACCAAGTGAGTGGTATTGTTTCTTAGAACTTTATCTCTATGATCAAAAATTTATATTAGTTGTTCTTCATAATAAAGATCTTTCACCAGCAGTAAAACTTCTGAGTTTAGTACATGTGAAGGATCAGGTATGTACTTTCTCAAGAGAGATACATGGAACACATCATGAACTTGAGAGAGATTCAGTGGGAGCACCAATCTATAATATACCTTGCCAAAATGGTCAATAATTTCAAAAGGATAGATATACCTAGGTATTAACTTTAACTTCTTTCCAAATATCATTAATCTCTTCAAGAGATATATTCATAGAAATACCTTATCACTCACTTCAAACTCTAGGTCTTTTAATCGATTTTTAGTATTACTTTTTTCGAATCTAAGCTGATCTTATTTGATGTTTAAGAGATCTAAAATTATATGCCATTT
This sequence comes from Viscum album, assembly GCA_963277665.1. Taxonomy (NCBI): domain Eukaryota; kingdom Viridiplantae; phylum Streptophyta; class Magnoliopsida; order Santalales; family Viscaceae; genus Viscum; species Viscum album. The sequence continues at coordinate 966,252,359 of OY728158.1, read as the reverse complement.
CATCAAATAAATAAAGTAATAATTTCTATATTTACCCAAATTCATTTCAAAATGTTGGGTTTTTTCACTTATTACCATAGAGGGCTTCATAAGGATCCATATGAATAATAGAGTGAAATATATTATTTTAAGAAAATTCTACCAATGGTGGGTGTTCGTCCTAACCACCATTGAAATCTATAAATAAAGATCTCAAAATTTATTCTGGTGTTTAAATTATTCTCTTGGACTGAAAATATATCTGAGGATAATAATTAGTGCTAGAAAATAACTCTATATCTAGATCTTGCTGAACAAATATCCATAACTTCGAGGTAAACCTCAGATTCCAATCAGATATAATGGAAAGTGGTACTCCCTAAAATATCACAACTTCCTTAATATATATTCTAGAAAGATGATCAATAGATAAGTATTCTCTGATAGAAATTAAGTGTGCTTAATTTGTAAGTTGATCAACTATAACCCATATAGAATTTTGGTTTTTAGATGTTTTGGGAAGTCTGATGATCAAATCCATAATGATGTCTTTCCATTTCCAATATGGTATGGGTAATTAATGTAACATCCTATTAGACCTCTATCTCTCAAACATAACTTGTTGAGAGAGCAATAAACAAGAAAGTTACTATACAATATATTTATTTATAACATCCCACCAAAAATACTCTTTCAGGTCTCTATACATCTTGGTGCTTCTAGGATGAATATAGAATGATGAACAATGAGCTTCATCCAAAAAATACTTCTTTTAATATGGTATGTGAGGGACAAAAACACGGTTCCTAAACAATATTATTCCATTATAATCTAATTTGAACTTAGGAACGTTTCTCACCATCTTTTGTAGCTCTACATATTTATTTTCTGCCTCCTTAATCTTCACTTGCATAGGCAATTGAACATTCATTTGATCGAGAAAATATTTCTCCCCTCACATTAATAATTCAAGATAAATCATTTGAAAATCCATAAATATTGGATATTTTTTGATCCTGATCATAGATAGGCTAGCATGATCCTTTTGACTCAAAGAATCTACAAACTTGTTTGCTTTCCCAGGGTGGCAATGTGTTAAGAAGTATTAATCTTTAATCAACCCCAACCATCTTTTGGGGAACAAATTATGCTTCTTTTGAGTGAAAATATAATTTAAAATTTTATGATTAGTATATATGTCACACCTTTATCCATAAAGATAATGAATCTATATATTTATTATAAATATTACTACAAATAACTCCAAATTATGAGTTGGGTAATTTTACTAATGAATTTTAACATTTTTGTGAGGCATAAGCTATCACCATATCATTTTTCATGAGAACAAATCACGACCACTTTTTTGATGCATCACTATAAATCATATACCTTTCTATACTATAGGGTAGTGTGAGCACATGTGTATTGATTGAACTTCTTTTCAACTATTTGAACTTATCTCCACATTCTTCCATCTATACGAACTGAACTCCTTTTCCGAGTCAAATTGGTTAGTGGATTAGATAGTCATGAAAAATATTTCCAAAAATGTTGATAATATCCATCAAAACCAGGAAAAATCTAGATCTCAGTCATCATTGTTGGTCTAGTCTAACATTCAATAACTCCCATTTTTGTTGGATCGATAGATATCCCCTCCCTTGAGATTATATGACCCAAAAATGAAAATTTATAAATACAAAATTCACACTTGGTAAAATTTTCACAAATATTATCCTTTATTAAGGTATTTTGAAAAATCCTCAACTGATCTTAATGTTCTTAATTTCTCTTTGAATATATAAGAATATCATATATAAATACTACCAAAAACTGATCAAGATAGTCTTTAAAGACAATATTCATTAAACACATGAATATAACAGAGGAATTAGTATGAATAAAAGGCATCACTATAAATTAAAAGTGTCAATACCTTGTATGGAGTTTCGTCATGGGCATATACACCTTCTTGACCCTTAATTGATGATATCATGAATGAAGATCAATCTTAGAAAAGAGTATTGAGCTCCACATAGTTGATAAAATAATTCATCAATATGGGGGAGAGGATATTTTTTCTTGATAGTGATATTGTTATGTTCTTGATAATCAATGAAGAGTCTCATTGATCCATAATTCTTCTTAACAAACAGAACAAGTGCACCCCAAGGTGACAGACTAGGGTGTATGAATCCCTTGTCATGATTCTCTTGTAATTTCTTCTTTTATTCCAGCAACTCCATTGGGTCCATTCTATAAGGAATATTTGAAATAGTCATAACACTTAATATGAGTCCTATTGAAAACTCAACTTCATGATTTGGTGGAAGACCTAGAAATTAATCCAGGAAGATATAAAAAAAATCCCATACAATAGATGTATTATTAATTGTGTGTTTCTACATAACTATTGGGTATAGATAATATTCATTTATAGGAATTAAGACCCACAATATGAGATTAATTTCCATTAGAGGTTCATATTCATCATTGAATTGACAGATGATCATGGATTCATTTGGAATATGAAATGTTACATCCCTTCCTAGAAGATTGATATGATCTCCATATAGAGAAATCCAATCCATGCCAATAATCGTATCAAATTCAATTAATAGAAGGATCATAATAATTTCAGGAAGCACTTTCCTACCAACATCAACTACAGAAGAATTATAAACTAGTGATGCAAACATTGTTCCGTTAAAGGTTTTCCTATCTAACTCAACATCTAATTGTTGAGGTAATATGAATATACTTTTATAAAGTTCTTTATAAATTATAGAGTGGGTGGATCCAAAATCAAATAAAAAATTAAATATTTTATAGTGGATGGTAGGTCTAACTTTCAACACTTCATTGTTGTACTCCACATATCTAGTAGTGATCGAATTCAATATATCTTTTTCTATTGCCTTAAGAGGTTGTTGAAATCTCTCATCATATATAAACTATTTATTTGGGAATTAGTTAGAATAAAACTCATTTTTTGTGCACTTGAATCATTGAAGTGTCAGAGGTGAATTATGTGTAGCCTTTTCTCTATTCGCATCATTAGCTATCTTTTCCACATCATTTCGGTAGTAAATTTCCTGATGGACTTCTTTCCCACACATAAAAAATTTAATAGTCCCTTTAAGAATGTTTCCTCCATGTTTATTTCCACACTTTGAGAATAAAAGAATGCTCATATTCTTTTCACTATGGTTTTGATATTTCCCCTTAAATTCATTTTTTCTCTTCTTATCAAACCCACTATATTGATGGGTGACTCAAATATTCATATCAAGCTTTAGAGCACATCAAAAAATTTACTAATAGCTAATTAAGTCCCTTATGGATAATTCCCTTTAGTTACTTGGTTTTAAGCCACTAAAGAATCGATCAACCTTACTTTTAGGTTGGATGATAATTACAGAAGTGTGCATTGAATGTCTTGTAATATTTTATTTGAATGTACCAACAGATTCCTCACACTTGTTATTAATATCAAAGAACTCCTTCTATATCATTGTATGAACAATACAAGGAAAGTACTTATTAAAAAATAAGTTCTTGAACTCATCCTATTCGATTGAGTAAATTTCATATCATTTTCTCATATTATTGATGAGGTTATACAATTGATCTATTTCACCTTACAAATGGTACAATTCCAAAATTACTTTCTCATGTTTTGAACATTGGATAACTGAAAATATCTTTTCAATTGTACTAATCCATTATTCAGCCATTAGTGAATTATAATAACCCCTGAAAGAAGTTTCTTCCCTCATTTACTTAGTTGGAATCCCTACATGATTCATAGATTGAGAAAGTTGTGTGAGAATAAGAAAAATATTTTTTATTACATCTCCTATAACATTGATTTGCTCAGGAGGACAATCATTGAATTTCCCATCTCATTCAAAATTTTTGCGGTTCCTTCAGGATCTAGCCATTGAAAAGAATCAAAAAGCATAGTCTGAGAAATATAAAAAATAATGGTAAAAATGCATAATTAAGTAATGTTACTTATACAATTTCAATTTACGACACCTTAGGTTTAATCCAATTTTATTCATGATCATTAACAAAAATATAGTGTTGTATCATATTCTTAGACTTATAATTATGGTTCTTACTAAGGTTTTCACAACCTAGTTTCCAACGGTTGACTAAAACTTTCTCTAATACCAACTACAACACAACATACTTTTAATACATATATATTAAATATAAATATAATAATATTCATTAAATAATATAAAAAACCATGCCATAACTATATACATTTAGTTTCTTTGGAAACATGGAAACATGAACAACTAATTCATAAAGCATCTATACCATCTACCTATTATTCCTTCATTACTAGAACACTTTTGACACATCTCACTTAATACCTTTCATAATATCATGGGGAAAATAAACATAAGAAAGGGTGATCTCAAATGCTTAGTAAGGGTAAATAAGGGAGACATCAATCATATCATAATCATAATACATAAGAACATAAAAAACATTTTAAAAATATATCTATAATATCAATGAATCTTGATACCATGACATGAGATAAATCATAGATGTTCATAAATAATCAAAGAACATATTTCATTAGAGAATAAAATAATACAAGGAATTTTGGAATAAATATAAGTATAGAAAATAATTTCTATATTAGACAAGGATCATTTCCAAGACCATCATAGTGGGAAAATTCCTTTACTGAATTGGGTTTACTCCCCATTCCAGCCCTATATTACTGAACTGGGTTCACTCCTCTTTCTAGTCCTATATATATCATTAGATATAAATATTTACCCAATGTATTGGATGAAGATATATGTCCCACCCATTAAATAATTAAAACCATAAATATGTGTGCCACAAGAACATAATTAATTCATCATATCAAAACCCATAAAATGAAATGGGCTTCATAAATATCATTCCACCATAACATAACCCATGGAAAATAAATGGGTTTCATAAATATCATTCCATCATAAATATAATCCAAATATAGAAAGAATAGGGAAAATATCCTTAAAAATAAATAAATATATATTAAAGAATAAGTAACATCGAATAATGTTATCGTAAATGGAAAATAATTTTGGGAGATCACTTGAAAATAAATCATGAGGAAAATATCCTTTATTTTTTTCTAAATTTTTTTATTAAAATTCCACACAATTTTAAAAGAAGAAATTTTTATTTTAATATAAACTTTAAGATTATAAGGAAAGATTTAAGTCATTAAGGAACCATAAAATAAGAAAAATTCATTCATGCTGTATAAGTTAGAAAAAAAACATTCCATTTCTACTTTTGCTTGAAAAGTCACAAAGTACCTCATTTTAAAATGAAAAAAAAATTATTTTAAAACCATTAAGTAAAAATTTAAACATGGATAAAAATGATTATTAAAAGTTGTATAATAATAGTAATAATATTTTTTAATTTTTCTAAGAAACATGAACACGAAAGATAAATATTCCCTAGTAGATACTTGTACATAAACAATCTTCAATAATAATGATATTGTGAAACTAACCCTTACCTTCAGACTAATTTTATTTTTACATATATGAACCTACTGTTTAATGGTTTAAAAAATATTATTAATTTATACTATAATCATAATAATACTTATTATTTATTATATGATCATATTATATCAACTTATCACCCTTTTGTTAATAATATTTCATTATTACCATTCTTTTGGGCGTTAACTACTTTATTTTCTGATGCATGTTTTGTCGTATATGTCATAGTTAATATGCATAGGATATAGTTCTATAATATCCAGAATTTTATTAAGGTAATATATATCATATTTATTAATTATATACATATATATAATCATTATTTTACAGTGAACATGGAAAATCAACCGTAACACACCGCGAAGATGGTAGATCATATATACGCACACACAATATTATCATTTCCTTAATGGTAAAAGGGACAATAAGTTGATGTCGTATATGTTTTCTAGAATAAATTTCATGTTAAAATTATTATATATATCTATTATTTCCATCATTATACCCATATAAATAAAGTGGTAATGAAAAACAGATTACACCACAGTGTGGAGATGGTAAACAATAGGTATGCACACGTGGTGCTTTTTCTTATCTTAGGATGAATAAAAGGCGTAATATGGTTGGTACATAATAATAATAAACTTTAATAATATAGGATACAATGTATTAATTACTTTATAATGAAAAAACACATGAAGAAGAATTAGAATATGAAATAATCTTAAGATATCCAGTAAAGATGATTAACTCTTCTTTAGAGAAATTCCTTTAGATCTCAGAATAGGGGCACTAGGGTTGGTCTTATGAGAGAAAAAAAACTCTAGGACATGTATAGGGATGTTTAAAAGAGAAATTTTCATGGTCTAGTTGAGATTTAAGGCTCAAATTGATGTTAATAAGTGAGTGAGGAGGTTCCCTTTTATAATTGACGTGAGGGAACCATTGAAATTTCAAAATATATTAATTTATAATAAATTCAATATCATCAAAAATACCAGAAAAATTCCATGTATTATAATATAATCTGAGTTAAAGTAGTAATATAATCAAACAATAGATCATAGAAAAGTTTTGGAATTGTTTTAAACCATATAAATTTGATTAACCCTTAGTTATTCTATTTTAATTTTAACCATGGTAATAAAAGTTTCAATATTAAAAGTTTGTAATTTTTACTTATGTGAGGTCAATTAGAACATAAATGAATAATAATTAAATTTTTAGACCATATTATAAATGTTTTTTATTTTTAAATATGTTTAAATATTTTTAAATAATTTAATAAAATATCATTTTGATAAAATATCATTAGTGTCAATTTTGACACTATTCATTACTTGGACATTTAAAAACTTAAATATAATAAGTTAACTTTAAAAAAATATATTTTATTATATTAATAAAAGGTAAAGTTCATCTGTAAAATTATTTTATTACATTAATTATTTAATTTAGATTTATTTTAGTATTTTTAATAACATTTATTTGATATTTCAATTAATAAAATAATTACTACATCAGTGCAGTGTAATTATTTAATATACTTATTTGTTCACTAAAAATTTAAAATAAAATACCATGATGAATATAAATTTTCTAAATTAAATAAAAATATTTATATTCAAATATATATTTTTGTGAAATATATATTAAAAATGATATACAATTTAAAACATGAATGTGATATCTTTAAATTATTATTAAATAAAATTTTATAAATATGATAATCTAATCTAATTGGACCAAAATGTAAAAAATAAATTTATATCATAAGAATATGTTTATTCTGTAAAACATTTACATTTATATTCATTCATAGCATTCATTTTTCTCATGTGGATACATATGGGATATTTAAAACCAATAATGTGACATTTTGTTACTTCATTTGATTTAAATATTATATAAGTCATTTTCCAAGAATAGTTTCCATTAAAAAAATTAATTAAGATAACTAGGTGTCAAGGGTCGAATTAAATTCATCCAATAAAATAATTTCATGCGTTAGAGTCATTTTATATTCTTTATCATTTTATTTTTAACCTAAATTAAATAATTTAACCTTAATCTTGACAACAAAATTTACCAAGGCTTCAATTCATATTGGACAAAACATAAATGGAAATATTCAATAAATTTAGACCTTATGAATACATTTTTTATCCATTTTTTAAAATTCTAGAAAAAGAAATTTTATAATTTAATTTAAAATAAAACAGATAAAATTCCTTGAAAAACAGTTTTTAAAAAAAATAACATTTTAAAATATAGAATGTTTATTATAATAATTTTGTGTATATAATACTTTTAAAAAAACATAGTTGTTTTATTTTAATTTAAAATTAACTAATTAAAATTTAAAACTAAACCAAAATATAATCTTACCACATAAATACTTAAAAGAAAATAAAGTTTTCAATAAAAATCAGTATTTTTAATATCCCTTAAAAAAGAAATGTTTTTTAAAAACATAATTTTAATATCATTTTGATATTATAAATTCAAAAACTAAATTCTTTTAGTCAAATCCATTTTCTATAACTTTAAAAAATATAAAAATAAGAAAAATTCATTTTTGAAAAAATGTGTTTTTGAATATTAAAGTGATTTTACTAAAAATTATGTGATTATTTTGTAAGAACTTACCAATAAATTCATATTGAGTTAGACATTTATTTTTATTTCATAAATTATTTATTAATATTTATTACAACCAATTTAACAGCTAGTTTATAATGATCATTTTATACTAATAGTGTCTCGTGATTTGTTTAAACTCACGGCTATGTGAAACACATGATATTAGAGAATTAACATTATTTAAAAAGAAATATTTCATAAAAATATCAAGGTGTTACATTTTATCATTATGATCAACCTAAATAATTTTTTTAGTCATATTTTTTGAGAAACCACTATCCATGCACCAAATTGTTTTTATTTTTAATTTATTTATTTTTCTAAAAACAATGATATTAGTTTTTAGAAACCTAAAACTTCTTGGGTTTAGTATTATTAGAAAAAAAAATAAGGTAACCAAAAATTTTAAATATTACGACATTGTACAAATTTTATTTCTTTTAAAAAATATTCTTTATGAAAACCTAGATACTGAACTCTATTTAAAGAACGTTTGTTTTTCCAATGTCCACCACTTTAACATTTTGTTCAAAAATAGAGCCATTTTAGGAAAAAAAATTTATTATTAATTTTTTTTTATAAGTAAAACTCATTCCTAAAATATCTGTATGAGATTGATATTTTTTAAATTTTTTTTATCAAATTATTAATTCCCAGTGTTATACTTAGATAAAGGTTTTTTTAAACTATAAATTTTCGAATTTATTTAAAAAACTAAAATTTTATCCTCAGTAGTATAAGTATTCAGATTAATTTTTGCAAAATCATTTTGTAAACTATTTTTCTTAGAAATATATTTTTCATGATCTTTAGGTATTAAATATTTTTTTAAAATTATTCATCTCAGGTCTTTTAGAATGTTCTGATATTTCACTAATAAGAGTATTAATTCATGAATTTTCCTTCACAAGTTTTTTATTGGGAAATATCATGTTTTTTAAAAACTTTTCAATTTTATTTTCAAAAACTTTAAAAAACCTAGATACCACTTCATAACTAGGTAAAGATTTATCCTCTTTAGTTGAAAAATATTCATCATCTATAGATGTATAATATCTTTCATCATCACTTTCAGGGTAATTCTCTTTTAAAGTAATGTTTGTAATAGATTCAATAGTTTGTACCATAGTCATTATAAATTTTTTGAACTTTTGAATTTATACATATAGTCCAATATTTATTTTTACGTAAGATTCATTGTCTAAAGAATTATTTGAAGAACTCCCTCCACCACTTTCTCTCCTAGCATGAGAAGATTTCAAACTTTTCTTGTTATTTTGATTATAATACTTCTTAGCATTCTTGTATTAATTCCAATATTTATTATCCTTACTTTTAAGCTTAGGAAAATCTGATCTAATGTGTTCTATATTTTTTTCATTCATAAAAAATCAATTTAGTAGATTATTTATTATCACTCTTATCCTTATGAATTTGCATATATCTATATTAAATGTTTTTATTTCCAACTAGGTTATTCATCCTCCCAAAAAGATTTTCCAATTCATTTTCATTCTATTCAGATGAAATAGAATCTAATTCAACAATAAATTTCTTCTTCTTAGAGGACTTAATGAATTTCTTATCTGATTTTTCCTTAATAGGAACATTATATTTAGTTAAAAAAATCCTATATTTTTATTTAATATATTTTTAGCATATATTTTCAATATTACTTTATATTTCATTATAGTACCAATGAAATCATCAAAGGAAAGATTTTTAATTCTTCTAGTATCATCCAAATATGTCCTCTTGGATTAACACTCATTAGAGATGATTTCGATGATATTTTAAACTAAAATATTATCCTAAATATCTTTTTCTCCAATAGAGTGTAAGCTATTTGTGATAGTTATAAACCTTTGGTTCATCTTATCATTTGACTCTATAGGTAGAAAATAAAAGGCTTTGTAATCCTCACAAAGAATAATTATTTTTATTTGGATAACTTTAGAAGTTAAAAAATGTGTTACTTATAAGTTATTATAAATAATATTACCAAATTTACATAAAGAAATCTAACAATATACATTTTGAGTCATAGAACATATTGAGTGTTCTTAACTCTATAATTCAGTCGTTTTTCAAACTTTTCTTAATTAGTAAAGGTAGTAACATTTTTATGAAGAATATTTTAATTACCAATAAGAATCAAAAAATTATATACACTAGTATTAATAACAAAATTCTTTTTTCTATATCTCTAATATTCATAATCAACACCACCAAATATATATGGTCATCTCAAATTCAGATTTTCAAGGGTTACAACATTCAATCCTTACATCTTAACAAGAATAGAAACTCTTTTCTATAAATACATGTTAGTGTAATAATAATTTATAAACAAGGATTTTATAAAACATGATATTGATAATGAAAGTAAAAACATAGAAATAAATCAATAGAACCTTCTCTAATACCAATTGTTTTGTCATAAGAGTTTATGATGGATATAAGAGGGGCAGAGAGAATTGTAGTTTAAAAAATTTAAACTAAGACAACAAAATCCTCTTAAGGAAAAAAGATCAGAATCCCAGATAATCTAATGATTAGAGTAATATAATCAGATTGATTAAGTGTCTGATACATAAAAGTACTTATTAGTACCACAAACAGTTTCACTTTAAAATCTCATAATGATCTAGATATTGATTCTTTATAGATAAGAATAAAACATTTTTGTTTCTTTTTGATGTCATTTTTTAGAACCATTACAATGATATATTGGATTTTTTTTTGATATAAAAAAATCTATACCCTCCGATTATAAACATTTTATATTTCAATAAACTATAATATTGAATGTTAATCTGATAAACTAAAAAAAGGTCAAACTGATGTATCAATACTGATGTCAATATGACAATCATGACTTTTTTCATTCTGATTGACTTGACATAAGTCCTACTAATGGGCAGGATAATATTTGTTTTGATGTATTAGATTCACCTTCATTAAAATGGATCGGATTGAATTTTAGAATTTTATATTTGTTTTATATTAGACCAATTTCTATGTTTGATGTAAAATATATTTTTTACAAAAATATACAAAAATAATTGGGATATAAAAAGTTAGTAAAATAGTTTTTTAAGAAGATGTTTGTGTTTTTTAAAAATAAGGAATGGAAAAAGTATAAAGTATAACTTTTGACTCAACAAAATCCAAGAAGACAACTACCTATAAAAAGAGAATTCATTTTGTGGCATGAAATCAGCTACTACCCCTACCTCTTGAATGACAGCCCCTTGTCCAGGTTTTAGGGTTTTCCCTATCTTATCAAGTTGTCATCTATTGGGGTGAGACCCATAGGTAGCTATGGATCATGTTCCCTCAGCTGGTCCTTATCCCTTTGATAATGTTTGATTAGAATTACTTCTTGCCTTGACAATTTCAATTCCTGAGGATTTTCCTTCAATCAAGATCAATCTATGAGCATTTCCAAATTCCTCATGGAAAATTTCCCTCATATTAGAATTATTTAGGATATCAGGTAGGATAAAATTATTTTCAACGGAGTCATATTCAGGTGGAGCCATCACTCTACCTATAATGGCACCCTTCTCATGGGTGTTAGAATCAATACAAGTGATCTGAACATCAACAGGATCCCTATCTTTTGGTGGACCACTAAAAACTATATTTACTAATACATCCCCAAAATCTTCAACATTTTCTAATCCCATTCCTGCAGGTTAATCCTCATGGTCCTCAATAGTAGTCATTCAGATAGTGCGGCCCGAAATATTTTCAAGATGATCTCTAAACTTTGTAGCAGCAGTATAAACTGGATCTAAAAGTCCAAAAGTATGATCACTTCCAGTAACTTGTTTGATAAAAAATCAAACCACATTTCATTGATCTTGAGTGGTAGTTGCAGTAGATTTATAATCCTTCCAAATTTTCTGAGGCTTAACCCGAAGAGTAGACTTTCCCTTTCTATTACATTATAAAATTATAATAAATATAATTATTATATTTATAATTATATGTATTTATTTATAAATAAATAAATAAATTTATAATTATAAAAATATATTTGTGATTATATAAAAATATTTTTAAATATTTTTTTTATAATTATAATTATCAATATATATATATTAATAATTATAAAATTAAAATAAATAAATAAACAAATAAATATATATATAATTAGATAAATAAATATAAAAATATATGTAAATATATATATATATATATATTTATTTATATAAAATATATTTATAATTCTATAAAATGGGGAATGAGTTTGAATCATTAAATTTTGTAATAGAAATTATACATGAAAACTAAGAAGAATGAAGTATGAACACAATTAATGATCCCTACATTTTGTTTTGATGAATATTCAATGAAGATTATAATTGCACTCGACACTATTGATGACTTCCATTAAATAATCTACGTGTATATCCAATACAAAAGGATCACCTCTCTAATTAGAGTTCATTAATTCTAACACTGATTTGAAAGGATATGAAAGTATAAATATAGAATATTTAGGTTTAGTGATTTTCAAATTAAAATCCTAAAATTGGCTCGGTCCAGGGTACAAAACCTGAAAAAATTTATTTTACCCCTAGGTTAAAACCCTTATATTTAGACAAAACCAATGGGTCAAATTTTTTAAATGGTTATCCATTTTGGAGATATAAGTTATTCTTTAGGGGCACATTTCCATGGTCTAAAATTAATATAGAACTATTAAAATAATATCGATGGACATTAATAATGAAATTTATATTAAAAAAAATTAGTGACCACATATTAAAATATAATTGAAGAAATTATAATTTCAAAACAAAAATATTTGGGTATTTAAATTCTCCCCACCAATATAGATTTCATCCCAAAAAATATATCCTACTCCAATAGGTGAGGGTAGTGAGTCTGTATATAAGTCTCAGATTAATGAACATGTAAGGTCATCTTACATTGGTCCTCATCTGCAATCCAGTATCATGAGATGGTAGAATCTTATTCACTATCCAGATATCCCAAGTTCATGATATGTGATAGGCCCTAAATTCACCTCGTTGTCTATGATACATCAAATATATTGTTGACTAATTCAATATATGGGTGTATTGTTAGGTGGTAACTATCCTCTCCTTCCCAGAAAAACATATGAAATAACATGATAAATCACTGGGATAGATTGCATCCTTTTCCAAAAATCCACATCCAATATCATGGAGAAACATTTATAAAAAAAATATTTCCCTCCTCAAACTCACAAGGCCTCCATTATTATAGTCTAATTTTTTTAAAAATATTTCTATATATATATATAGTAATTATTAAATTATATTTTAAAAAAATACAAATGTATGGTTTCATAAAAAAAGAAATAAACAATAATTATAAGTAACACATAAATATTAAAACTATTTAATGCAATCATATGAATTTCTTATAAGACTGAAAAATTTTATTTTATAATTTTATATGAAAATTTTCAATTAATAATTTTTTTTATTTAAAAATTAAATATCACAAATTTTGTTAATTTCCACTATGAAATTGGTATAATTTCTTAAATCCTCAGATTGATATGAAATTGACTCACCTCTATATCATTAATGGTTTTCTTTTAAGGGGTTCAATTGTTAAAGTAATAAAATTTTTAACACCACTCCTATTTTGAAAATAACTTCAGAAAAAAACCATGGTAAGACTAATGGTTTTGTATTTTTTATTAAAATATTTTTTAGGTACTATTTTTAAAAATTAATAAAATCCCCTATATTTTTCTATAAATACCCACCCATTATCTCTTACCCATCACTCAAAATATTAAAAACTTGAAATTCCACTCAATTTTTCTCCCTACGGCCTTATTTAGGAGTTACTAAGGTACTATGGTGTTCATACCATGCATTAAGAAGAAAAAACTCAAGATAAGGGTTCTCTCCCACTATTATAAATTCTATAACTTCATTTTTTGTATGAATTTTTATTTCTATGTAGTTATGTCCCCTTGTGTTCATAATAATTTCTTTTATTTTACTAAATTTCACATAAAAAGAAGATGAAGTGAAATTAAAATTATTTTTTTGTTTATTTTTTTTTAAATTTTCAATTTGTATTAATATATTTGTCTTAGTTTAATGTTTAACTAATGTTGTTCTCTTGAAATTATAATTATATATTAAAATAATGTTACATTATCATTTGTGATTTGATTCTCACCATCGTACATATTTGTTTATTTTAAATTTTCCAAAATGGTATGAAATTTCATGCAGAAGAGATTTTATTTTTCCTCGATCTACCTCACTAATTCTAGACCATATCTATCTTTCCTTATGCCATTTTTTCATTATTTTACTTTCCTTCACATTAATTTTCACTCATTCATAATTAATTCTCAATCTGATTACATGGATCTCTTAGATGAGCAATAAAAAAACACTACCACTTATCGTGTAAGGTGGTGACTAAAAATGATAAGTATACAGTGTTTTTGCAGTGAAAGACTTGTAAAAAGATCCAATTTCCAAGTATCCCTTCTTCTCCCTTGTATTAAAATCAAAAAAAGTATATCCATTTACTTCCAAGTAACCCTACTATTCCCATGTATTGAAACCACAATTTATTTTTAAAAAACATCATCACTTTGTGTATTTTATTTTTAGTGACCATTAGAGTATCATCTATCAATATTGTTTTCTTTTTATGAAACCAAAATATGGTAAGTATATTGTAAAAAATGATGATAGAGAAAATTTTAATTCTAACCAATTACCATTTTTGTATAAAAATAGTTATCAAGCATTGATATATATAGCTAGTCTTGAAACATTGCATTAAACGCCATATATTGATAACCTCTATATTGGGTTCAGATAGGGGAGTGGTATCTCTTCGGACCCAATTTAGTGAAATAGATGGTATATCAGGTTCATATAATACAGAATAGATTAATGATAAACCATTTTAGTAAAATCACAACCATTAATAAACCAATTTATGTTTTAAAATCATAACCATTTCTAATATTACCTTACTCTAACATTTAAATAATAAAATGAACTTATTATATGAAAATATTTTTATTATTTTTCTATTTCGTTAAATATTAATATTACTAAATAAAATTGGATGGATATGATGAAAAAAGGATAGATTTTAATAGTATGAAAATGATCTTGATAATGGGTTGAAAGAATTTATCATGTTTGCAAAAGATCATGAATACGATCCTTCTCAAATCCTTTATCCATGTTTACATTTTTGGTAATCAAATCTAATTAGTCTAGAGGATTTAGAAGAGCACTTGATTTTTCATGGAATAGACCAAAATTATAAATGTTTTACTTAACATAAGAAAAAATATAATGTAGTTAGTGACTGTGATAAGGCTATGTTTTATGGATCATATAATATGATTGCAAGTGTGGAAAATGATGTAGACTGTTTCGAGGATGTGATTAAAGGTGTGAACGATGATAAAGATAATATTTCAAAAATGATAATGATATTACAAGATGAACTTTGGGATTGTATATATTTTTTTGAGAAGTTAAAGAGATGTGAAAATATTCCATTGTATACTGGTTGTACTAAATATATAGTATTTTCAGCTATACTGAAGCTGTATAATTTAAAAGATGGAAATAGATGGATTGATTCTAGTTTTACTAAACTACTTACTCTCTTGAATGATATGATCATAGATTATAATAATCTTCCTTTTCAATCATATGATGCTAAAATGATGTTATGTTCAATGGTTATGAACTCTAAAAGAATACATGCCTATATAAATGAATGTATAATGTTTTTCAAGGACCTTAAATAACTTATAAAATGACTAAAGATAGAACTTATTGATATAAGAAATATGAATAAGGTTTTATGAAATTTATATGGAAGTTTCAAATCATTCCAAGGGTTAGGCTCTTATATGGAAGTGAGGAGATTGCAAGATAATTGACGTGGCACACATATAGAATAAATAAGTATGGAAAAATTTATCACCCAATAGACCCTCTTTAATGGAAGAGACTTGATCACGGGCATCCTCAATTTTGAAATGTGTTGAAAAACCATTGTCTTTCACTATCTATAGATGAAATGAATCCTTTTCTTTTTTAATGTAGTACTCACAATACATGTCTAGTGTTCTTCCTCTGAGGTGGTGCGTTTAGGGTAATGAGGAAATGGCCCGACAAGAATAATCACCTTTCTCTTTTTCTAGAGAGAGTTTCATTTCAAATTCACCATTTCTTTTGTTTTGAACCATTCTACATTATTATCCTTTAAAGTAAGGTTGGATTACCCCTTCGGGGACTAGGTAATTCACCACATTTATATTGAGAAAGAGATACCACAGTCAGATGATCCCAGTGGGCGATTGCATGGGGTCAAGTACTTATGAAATCAGTTCTCCTCAGATATAAATTCCTCAGATGGTCTCAAATAGGTTTATTCGTGGAGCTAGAAACACCCAATGACCCTGGTATCCCAGAATCATGGACCTAATTTCTAAATATAGGCGCTCGTTGTTTGATGATTCAGCTAATGAAACTCAAGGATTCTATTTGTCGAGAGGATGGGAAGTCGGGCTCACTGCAGAATGGATGGGGCTTACACATGGAAGCTACCCATTTGGCGGGACATGATTGAGTGAAAACTTCTAGCTGGGCACCCTTTGGAGCTCGAGCCTACTAGTAGGTTTCCAACATATCTTGGTTTGATCAGGAATCAGAGTGCTTGTAGTTCAGATTTTTGTGGATGTTGTAATCATCACAAACATTTAAGGCCAAGTGAGGCATGATCGGTGTGAGAAACAAGAGGATATAAGAGATCCAACCAACCACATGCTTCCTCTCCTACTGGTGGGAGAGGAAAAGCCTACGGCGGAAGAGGCTAGGGCGACGGTGGGCGAGGGCACCGAACGATGAACCATTCAATGTGAAATGACAGTAGAGGTCACGTGAATTGACCTTGGATGATTGGGGACTTACCTCAGTGGGAGTTCCCCAGAACGTCATATGAGGTATACTATAGTTTAAAGTCATATAGCTTGGACAATGGCATCATAGTTTAACATCATTTGGATGGGACTATTTGGGGTCTTGCAGTTTAGGGTCATGTGATGAGGACCACTTTCTATAGAAACCATGATTATATGGAGGAAAATCTTTTTTGGATATTCCGATGTGCCTCAAACATGAGTGGGACAGATGTAAACCATGATTATAGAGGATATCTAATCCGGTGAAATGATATGAGGACTGAAATCCATTGAGGCATATAGAGGTAGGAAAGGACTCTCCTGAGAATGAATTTGGAATTGGTTGATGACTGTTTTATAGGCATCACATGCAGATCCACTAGGGAATGATGTGCATTGTCAAACAAAGGTGTACGTAGGACACTGCCCTTCAATTTTTGATGGACAGCGAGGTTTATTAAGATCCGAAACTTCCCGGTATATTATAGTTTATATTCATATAGCTTGGAAAATGACATCACTATTTAATGTCGTGTTTCCAGGACTAATATCATACAATTTAATGTCTTGTGGTTATGATGACAACTCATCGTTTAAGGTCATAGAGTTTGGACCACTTGTTATAGAAACCCATGATTTGATGTAGGATAATTGGACTCTGTTGTTCTGACATGCCTCAAACATGAGAGGGAAGGAAAGTGTAAACTATGACTCGAGGGATTCTCGGATCAAAAGAAATGACATGGGGTATGGAATCCATTGAGGCATACAGAGGTAGGAAAGGACTCTCCTGAGGATGAATTTGGCTTTGGTTGATTTCTGTTTTGTGGGCATCATTTGCAAAGCCACCGAGGTATGATGTGCATAGTCAAACCAAGGTTTCTGCAGGACACTGAACTTCTGCATCTGATGGCCATGTAGGTTTATGGGGATCCATAATCACCAGATACATAGAGCTTGATGGATGGAAAGGACATGTCTAGGCATTTAAGAAACATCTAGGCTATGATTGTCCATGCTTCTCTAGGTCAACCTGGCATAGGAGGTAGGTGATAGGGTTTTCAGGAGGTGCATGAGGAATGTCTCTTCTCATGGTATTCAATGGAAGGATGTTTGGGCCGCAAAAGGGTTTAATGAAAAAATGACTTCAATGCGGCCTGAAAATTTTGTGGTGTGACTCTCCCTTTTTCATGGGGGTTAGTGATAGTAGCGAAGGGACCAGCCCATAGGGACAGGACAAAAGCCAGACACTGAACCAAAGTGGGGGTGCGAGGGCGGAGCCCCCACATTATGGACTGGTGGGCACGAACGGTTTTCCACATAAGGCTATTCGTGTAGGAGATAGCCGTGTAGTATGGTACATAGAAGAGTTGGATGCCAAGGACCATCTAGGTACTGGGTTCACATATTGATGTCCACATACTTTCTTCTACATATGGTCATCCGTGAACCTTTTTTATTATATTTTTTATTGGTTTTATGGTTGGATGCAGAGGATATTCCAAATACGGTTAGCAGGGAGGACTTCCGGAAACTTCTTTCTACATATGGTTCATGTGATGGACTCTGAGAAATGCTTATTGTCCACAAGATAAAATCCGCGAACTGTTTCAAATACAGGATGTAGTCCTTGAAATTTCTTTAGGTGATGGAGAAATTTCAATCGCACCCTATATGTTCTTCATCCCTTTTTCTCTCTTCCCAAAGCTCTCTCTCCATCCCCTTCCAACCTCTTCATCGCTCCTTTTATAGAGGAATTGGGGATAATCATATCTATGGTCATGTAACACCATTTGTGGAAGTCCATAAATAGATATCTCGACCTTTATAAGACTCGGTCAACTAGGGATTGCGAAGGTGCGGTACATTATTGGCTTATCCTAATCTACGAACCAAATCGTTTGTGGGGATGGTGTGCGGGGTGTACTTCAGTTGGATTCTTTCCAACAAAAATAGTTTGTAGAGGCTACAGTTCGTGGGTGGAAATTCACCGTGGACATCTTCTTTTGCTGTCGAACCCCTCACGGGCCAACACGTCATAGGCCTTCTGCGTACTGGTGGTTTATGTCTTATTTCTTATGCGAACCTTTCCCGATAATCGATATGTTGTTGGGCCAAATTCCTTTGAAAATTTTTATTTCTTTAATTTTCTTCTCAATTTTTCAATGAAACATGCATCCATATTATTTACCAAACATCTGGGAATATGTTCCTTCCCTTTTCTGAATTTTCAGGACCCTACATCCAGTTATATTGTAAAATTATAACTTTATAATGAATTTATGCATGAAATGAAAATATATTATATTATATATACTTATATTAGGAAAAAACAAACTATGTAATGATATTAATGTTTATTTGGATAAATTGGTCAAAGATTCGAAATTATTATTGGATTCAGGTGTTAAATTGTATGATGATTACATAAATGAAGATTTTAGATGAAGAGACATATTTTCTTGGATAACAAATGAATTTTATAATTATTGAAATTTATTAGGATATAAAATTAAAGGAACTCAAGGTTTTCCCATTTGTTAAAAAATGTACAATGTCATTTAGGATGAAACATTCATCAAATACTTTATTTATAGGACATCAAAGATTTATACCTGAAAGACGTAAGTACTGATCTTAGATGACATCATTCAATAGGAGTTTATAAGAATGTACAACACTGTATCCACTAATAGTTGATAAAATATTTGAGAAAGTAAAAGATATTGACACTACTTTTGGTAAAAATTTTCAAAAAACCTTGCAAAAACCAGTTGAGAAAAGAGATCTATTTTTTGAATTACCAAATGTCATGAATTTTCATGATGTTATTCATGTTGAAAAAAATACATGAGATAGTGTCATTGGTACATTACTTAATTCACCTGAAAAAAAGTATGAAACTAAGGATAGGTTGGACATGATTGAAATGGGAATACAGTAAGAGTTGGTTTCAATGAAGAGTAAAAAATAGAATTTTCTTCCTACAACTGCTCACACCCTTTCTAGGAAAGATATATATCAATTTTGAAACTTCTTGAATGATGAAAAGGTTATAGAGGGGTATTCATAAAATATGAAGAATTTCATGTCAATGAATGATTTAAAGTTAAAGGGTATGAAATCACATGGATTTCATGTTTTGATGAAAATATAATGCACATATATTTTCATTGTATTTTCCCAAGAATGTCCATCATACATTATCCAATATCTATTTATTTTTCAAAGTTATATTAAGTAGATTTATAAAGTAAACAAATGTCTAACTATGGAAAATGAAATTGCTATCATATTATGTGAATTGGAGATATTGTTCTTATTAGAATTCTTTGATATGGTGGTTCACTTGATGGATCACTTGGTAAGAGATATTAGACTATATGGTCCAATAAATTATAGATGGATATACACCACTGAATGATTTATGATGATTTAGAAAGGGTATACAAAAAATTTAAGTCGTCCATAAGGTTGAATTATGGAGAGATATGTTGTCAAAGAAGCCATTGGATTTTTTAACAACAACCTATTTGATGTGGAAAGAATTGGTCTACCAAAATCTCATCATATTGGGTGGCTTATGGGTGAAAATATTTCTGGAATAGATATTTTCATGATTACTTTTACATATCATTTGTAGGACCACCATTACATTTTCTATAATAGTTTAGAGGTCTTCCCACATGTTGAAACCCAAAATGAAATAATTATGCATTTTAATCCATAAAGGGATAAAACGGATTTCAAATAAATATAATAAATAGTTTATAGGATGGTTTCAAGACCATATTCATAAGGAGATAACTGAAAATCTATATTCAATTTCAGAATGACTTCAATGGATAGCCTGAGGACTAAGTGTGCTTGTATTGTCTTGTAATTGTTATGTAATTAATCATTATAAATTATATAAACATTAACATGATGAATGCCATACCATGAAAAATAATTGTGTTACACTTGTGGATGATGTGATGCATGTATATAGAACCAAGGATAAAAATCCAATTTATGTGAATATGTCAAAATTTGGAATCATTAAACAAATATAGGAGTTGGATTAAACTACATTCCATGTGAATATTTTTCAATCCAAGTGGGTTTATAGTAGGAATTCTATTAAAATAGATAAATTAGGATTCATGAAAGTGGATTTTAGTAAGGGAACAAAGATTATATTTTGATAATCTCATTATAGGAAGGGAAGGAATTTTATGTTCTAGATCCCATAAACTAAAAGTGGTTAATTGTTCTTTTATCAACCAAAACCACTAAAGGTTCATATGTCAATTCAATTGAGGACGATCCTTTCATTAGGACAATGTAATCATCTCACAGTGGTACTTATCTATATGGTGACTTATATATCATAGGAGACCATAATGAAGGGATTTGGATACTTGATAGAGGGTTAAAATCTATTCAACATTTAAAGATAAGAGAGTTAAATAGCGAGGTTATATATTTTTTAATATACATTGAGTTACCTGATATTATTATCTATTCAATGCTGCATTTAAATAATTTAAATTTAATATTTTAAAAATTAAATAGATAATAACTTATGCACATTCTAATGATCCCAATCTTGAGAAAACAACAGGTTTCTCAACATGTTTTTGCTCCTAATGTAGAGGAACAAAAACCTTTCGCACATGCCAATGCTACCAATCCATAATAACAACATATTGATGATATTAACGAAAAGTAAATGGTTGATGGTGAAAAAAAGTGTCCCACAAAAAAAGGAGCATCGTAGCGTGATGGTGTTAGAAAAAAAATTTAAGGCGAGAAACAAAGGCATCAAATTTGAGGTTGGATGGAATGCATGTGGAAAACCTATTAACCCCAACAAGGCCATATTTTTTGTTACATTGGGATCACAAATCTAATGCACATGATGATTGATGTAGATTCAAGGAACAATGTTGTTACGATGATTATGACACTAATTTGAGGAGATATTAGGGTATCATTGTGATATTGTTTCTTTATTTTACAAAAAAATAATATTTAAAAGTTTAATTACTCTTTATTATCACCTATAGATTTCATTTATAGTAGATGCATCCCAAATTAAATTTCTACTAATTATCACTATAAAATCTAAAAAAGGATTTCAAAAAAATCTTATGAATTTTCATCTCAATGATGATTAAGGGAAAATAAACATTCACCCACTATAGATGTATGGACACATGATAAACGAACAAGCATAGTATGTTTTTATCGGTCATCATGAGGAGTAATCTTTTTAGGTACATTGTGACTGCTAAAAAAGTTCTTGAAAATATATGTATTAATCAATTTGATTAAGAATTGTTAATTAATGAAACAAAAAATGACTACTGAAAATAATAAAGAGGCAGAAAAACCAATGTACCCCAAATGTAAAGCTAGGATGGGGTATGATTCACTTGAAAAATGGTACATATTTTTTATCTATAGTAATAATTTTATGTTACATAAAACAAAAACATAATTACATTCCTCTATTTATATGAAGATTGATGAATAAAAATCCAAATCCAATTCCATACCCCTTCATGTAATATGGAAGGAGGAACATGTAAATAAAAAAGGGATACTAATATATGAAAACCCAAAAAGTGTGGGAAGCATGCGTAAATAAGACACAATATTTTTTTCTTTAAATTGGTATTTAAGAATATTGATTACTTATTTTATGATACTTTTTATCCAGTTTATAAACATGAATCTTTATTATAGGTACCAGATCGAAAGCTATTATCAGTATCCTTGAAGAGTCCAGAGCAATATCGCCACATCAGAGGTGTGGGTTTTGGGGTTTCACCCCAAACATATATTGAGAAAAGAAATTAATAGGGGGAAAAGATAAGAAAATGGAAGAGATTCAGGCATGAATATATATTCTGAAATAAAAATATAATTATTAGTTAGAATTATTAAAAAACATTATCAAAATGAATAAAAGATAATAAACAACACAAGACTAACCACTACATGAATATCCACCCACCCCCATCGTCTTTGAGGTGATCCATTCCCCTCAAAGATATTTCTTAGAAGATGTAATCAATATTTTCATAATTGTTTCTATTAAATTTGAATCAGGAAAACACTGATACATTTCTTATAATGATATTATATAGGGTGAAAATGATTTAAATTTATATCTATCAACACACCCATCTCCTTGTTTCGAGGGTTACTATTTAAAATAACCATGAAGATATTCTAGAAAAAAAACAACTTCCAATAGGTCATTTGAGAGAGGGGACTAACAATGCTCAAGATTCGAGCTCCAAGCTACCTATTTCACTTGATGATGTGGATATTTATATAGTTGAAAAATCTAACAGAGCATTCATATCATGGACATTATATCTTGTAAAAAACATGTCAATACATAGGTATTCATTTCCAATTTATTTTTCATGAAAAACATATAAGAATTAATGAAAAAGGTATAAAGCGAGGAATGATATTACTGATGTAAAAAGAGAAGGGTTGAAACAGAAGTTCAAATAAAATTTATCTAAAATTATCAACTAAACAATAGAAAATTTCTTTACAAAGTACCTTTACCCCGCTCATTCAACTTCCTCATTTAATAACATTAAAGGTTCATGTGAAAACAATGTTATAATTTGGTGATATAGCCACAATTTATTTTGAAGAACACATGTATGGAGAGGCCATTACATAATTAATTAGTCTTGGGAATGTAAATTAAGTCTTCAAGCATGAATAGCTAGGATCCATAGTTATAAATGTATACATGATATGTGTTTTCATGATTTTTTATCTAATAACTGATCTACTATGTTAATTAAGATTGAATACATTTAATATTTTTTGTAGGCATATATATCTATACTATTTGAAGGGGAAACCCCATGACTAGAAATTTGGACTCATTAGTCCTTATATCATTTATAAAAACTATTCTCATTAAAATGAATGAAATATGAAAGAATAGTGAAAAAACTGGCCATAATATTTAAAACAAAACTTATAGATGACATACACTTCTTAATATCCATGATATAGGCGTAAAACCCTACAATTTAATCCTATAAAATATATTTTCATTCATTTCCTTAATTATTTATATTTTTTTGGAATCATTGGTTACTCATTATAGTCAATTTGGATACTCTAAAGATTTATTTTCTAGATTCAATGAAAGGATACCCAAAACAATCGACCACACATGATGACGTTTAACAATTTTCAGTACAATATATGAAACATTTTACAAAAGAAATAAAGTTATATACTGCATATTATTTTTTCATGAAAATTATTTTATGATAGAGAACTGTTTAAATATCCTAAAAATCATGGCATGAGGTTGGTTCATGAATTCATGGATCCTGTTGACTTCTATAAGTGGATAAATATTAGGGTTTATATAATTGTATTTCAATATCAGAACATTTATCCCCAAAAATTACTTATTTTTATGAATGTTTTTTAGTTTATAAAACAAACCAATGGAAAATATTGTGGTTATAATGTTTGAAAATTTATGAAATATATCGTATTTCATCAATAAACTATCATCCACAATGTGGTAGTTTCAAAAATAATTATAATTTATTTAAATTATTTATCAGTAATTTATTTGGTTATACTTTTCTAGTACTAAAAGAACTTTCACCATTCCTCATATTCACAATAAGAAATATATTTGTTTATAAATTAATGGGAAACATAACTGGTGTTAGAATATATACTTACACCATGAAGAGGTGGATTCAAACTACTTATTTAGTTGATTTTCTCATCATTTTAGTTAATTTTAGTTAATTACCTTATAATATTTGTCTAATACATTATAAAAATGATCTATAAGTCATTTGTGATATGTATAAATAAACAAAACCTCAATACCATAAACGGTGTCTCAAATATGATTCAAAGTGCATGTTTTTAGTTTAAAATTTTCATTTTAGTTGAAAACACACATCACATACTAAAAATTGTGATTTTTTGATTATTTTGATACTTATACATATTTTATTTGTGATGTGTAGGAATCAGCAGCACCCCAATCTGATACATGGTGTTCTCGGTACAACTCAAAGTGCGTGTTTACAATTAAAAATTGACAATTTAGTTAATAACATATGCTACTCAATTAAAACAAAAACAATGAACTTATGTTGTCTTGATAATTTATGAAAGTTATTCATAAGTAATTTATGATGTATATAAGTTATTCTCATGTGAAATCAACACACGATGTGACCAGTATGACTCAAAGTGCATGTTTTCAATTTAAAATGACATTTTAGTAAAAAAAGTGACATACTAAAAATTTACCTAATGCATTCATATTATTTGGAAAATTTAGGGGAAAAAAATCCCTAATTCATTATTGACGTAGTGGAATTAGCCATACATCAATTTGTGAATGGTGTGACTAGCATGAATCCAAGTATGTATTTTTATTTAAAATTGACATTTTAGTAAAAAGACAAGTTACATACTCAAAAATGATAACACACATTAATATTGTTTTTATACATTAGGAATAATATTTATAAATCATTTAGGACATGTAGGAATCAACCACACTTCAATCAGATGCATGATGTTATGGGTTTCAACCGAAATATGAACTCTTATTTAATATTGACATTTTAGTATAAATGATATGTGACATACTCAAAATTGATAAAACATATTCATATTGTTTGTTTACTTTAGGAAAATGATCCATAATTCATTTGTGATGTGTTGGAATTAGTCGTATCTCAATCTCGTAAATAGTGTGCCTTGTATGACTCAAAGTATCCATTATCAGTTTAAAATTGACAATTAAATTCAAAACATGTGTCACTCATTGAAACCTGATTAAATGAGCTTGGATTGTCTTAATAATTTAATAAAATTATTCATAAGTTATTTTTTATTCTTAAGAATTATATTCATGTCAAACCAATACACTATGTGACTATTATGAGTCAAATTGAACACTTTCAGTTGAAACAAATATTTTAGTAAAAAACAAGTGACACACTCAAAAATAATAAAACACATTCATATTGTTTTGATAATTTATGAAAATGATTCACAAGTCATTTTTGATGTTTATAAATCATCCTCACATATATCTGATGCACAATGTGACAAGTATGACTCAAAGTGCATGTTTTCTATTTAAAATGACATTATAGTAAAAACCAAAAGTAACATTACTAAAACTAAAAAAAAAACATTTTGATTATTCTTGTACTTTATAAAAATTATAGATAAGTGATTATTTATGTGTAGGAATTATCCTCACCTCAATCTGACACACGATGTGACCAGTATGACTACAAATATGTATTTTTATTTAAAATGGAAATTTTATTATAAAATGAAATTGACATACTCAAAACCAAGAAAATGAATTCATATTGTTTCGATAATTTATGGAAATGATCCATAATTTATTTTTGATGTGTAGAAATCATTTTCTCCACAATATGATACATGGTGTACTTGGTATGACACAAATTGTGTGGTTTTAGTTTAAAATTGGCAATTTATTAATTTTTTATTTAATATTTATGTTTAATTTTTTTTTTATTATTAATATCAAAAGAATTGTTTTATTATATATTTGAATTATATTCTTGAGTTAGGGTGGGTTTTTAAAGACGATCATGCTTGTGAGATATTGGAATTTGAGGCTGTAACCAAGATAATGATAATAGGGAAATGGTTCAAGAATGCATACAGTCATCATGAAAATGTGAATTCATACTACTTATTTAGTAAAATTTTTCATCATTTTATCTACTATTTTTATGTTAATTTTTATATAATTTTTTATCTCATAATTATATAGTTTTTTACAAATATTTTTTAAAGTAACATCTTGCATTCAACTATATGCAACAATCCTGAAAAGAGAGGACATGTTCCTTTTAGATGGAAGATAAAACACCATATTTCTTAAAACTTGAAGTAAATCATAAGGATTCATATACCAAGGTATTTTTAAATAGTTGAATGAAAATTATGACTTCCCAATAGATCTTTAGTGAGATTTTTTTGAACGGTTTAAGAATCTTCCACAACTAAATTAGTCGCACCATAATCTGATACACAGTTTGATCATAAGGACTCAAAGTGTATGTTTTTAGTTTATAAGTTACATTTTAGATCAAAACACACATCACTAACATAAAACTGGAAAAAGCCTTTAGATTTTTTGATACTTTAGGAAAATTATCCATAAGTCATTTTTGATGTGTATGAATTATCCTCACCACATTTTGATGCACGATGTGACTGGTATAACTCAAATTGTGTTTTTTATTTAAAATTTAAATTTTAGTAATAAATATAAGTGACATAATAAAAATAGATTAGACAATTCATATGGTTTTCGTACTTCATAATAGTGATATATAATTCATTTTCAACCTATAAAAATCAACTCCACATCAATATTATACACACTATTCCAAGAATGACTCAAAGTGGTCATGATCAGTTTAAAATTGTCATTTTAGTTCAAGACACGTGTCACTCAAATGAAAAATGAGAAAATTAATTATCCTGATAATTTAAAAAAATTATTCATAAGTCATTTATGATGTGTAAGAATTAGTCTTATGTCAAGCCAATACAAAATGTGACCTTTGTGACTCAATGTGCATGTATTCAATTTAAAATGATTTTTTTTAAAAAAATATGTGACATATTGAAAACCAAGAAAATGAAATCATATTATTTTGATACTTTATAAAAATGATCAATAAGTCATTTGTGACATGTATGAATCAACTTCACCTCAATCTAATGCACAATGTGAACGATATAATACCAAGTGTGTCTTTTTATTTAAAATTGCCATTTTAGTAAAAAAGACAATAGGAAAACTAAAAATCAAGAAAAACATTTGGATTATTTTGATACTTTATTAAAATGATCCATAACTCATTTATGATGTGTAGTAATAATTATAACCTCAATCAGATAAATGGTGTGCCTGGTATGGCTCAAAGTGTTTGTTATCAGTCTAAAATATAAGTTTTAGTTCAAAATGTGTGTCACTCACTAAAAAACAATAAAACACCCTAATATTGTATTGATAACTTAGTAAAATGATTCATAAGTAAATTTTATTGTGTATAAATTTTTCTAAAATAAAACCAACACATGATGTGGCCAGTATGACTCAAAGTGTGTGTTTTTATTTTAGAATGAAATTCTAGTAAAAAAGACAAGTGGAATACTCAATACCAAGAAAACACATTGATATTATTTCGATACATTAGAAAAAATAATTCATAAGTCATTTGTGATGTGAAAAAAACATCCACAACTCAATCTGATACAGGGTGTGACTAATATGACTCCCAATGCATCATTTTATTTAAAATTGACATTTTAGTAAAAAATATATATGATATAATAAAAATAAATTGAACACATTTTAATTATTTTTATACTTTAGAAAAATGATCAATAAGTAATTTATTACATGTAGGAACTAACCTCACCTCAATCATATACACGGTGTTCAGATATGACTAAAAGTGTCTATTATCATTTTAAAATTGACATTTTAGTTCAAAATGTTTGTATGTCACTGAAAATTGAGAAAAAAAAGTCGGTTTGTATTAATACTAGAGTAAAATTATTCATAAGTCCTTTTCTATGTGTAAGAATGATTCTCACATAAAAATAACAAACAATGTTACTAGTATGATGCAGAGTGTAAATTTTCTATTTAAAATAAAATTTTATTAAAAAACAAAAGTGACATAATCAAAATCAATAAAATACATCCTGATTGTTTTGATACTTAAGAAAACGATCCATATGTCATTTGTGATATGTATGAATCAACCTCAACTAAATTCTATGCATGGTGTGACAGGTTTTACTCCTAGTGTTTCTTTTTTTTAAATTGACATTTTAGTAAAAAAGACAAGTGACATACTAAAAAAATGAGAAAACACATTCATATTGTTCTGATACTTTAGGAAATTGATCCATAAGTCATTTTTGATGTGTAGGTATCAGTTGTGCCTTAATCCAATACACAGTGTTCCTGGTGTGACACAAAGTGTCTGTTATTAGTTTGAAATTGACATTTTATTAATGTATTGTTTGATATTTATGCTTAACTTATTTATTTATAGTATTACAAACAAAATAATTATTTTATCATACATTTGGATTCTTTTTCTAAATTTGGGGTGGTTTGTTTAGAAATGATACCATGATTGGTCTTTTTTGAGTGGGGGTTGGGTTCTAAATAAAATGAAACCATTGATATTTTGGATTGTTTTTGATAAATTGTACTTACTAATGTAATTGTAAAAAAATATTTTAAATGTCTATAATATAGTGTTTTTTATTTTATTTTTTAAATTTTTATTTATATTAAATTATTAATTTTTCATATCCTATATTTTCTACTACAACTGCCAGTATTTGTTTCCTTTTTGTTGTTGTAGTGTGCTATAATGTCAATATACACTACAACAATATGGACTTTATCAATGCTAAAAATGAAACTAATAAAGACAAACTTTTATCAACATTTTTTTATCACTAATAAATAATCCCTTTTGATAGTGTTTTTTAGAATTGACAAAGAGGCCCCATTTTAAAGGCTCTTAGGACAACTCACTTTTTTATCACTATTAAAGGATTTTCTAGAACTATCTTTATCCCAATCTATTGTAGCAGTGATTTTGAATTTTTTTTCACGACTATATTTCATTTTATTTATATATGATTCTAATTCGATAGTAATGATGGTGTATAGAGGATATACCCATCACTGTGGAATCCATTAACACAATTTTACTCCTATACATGTCACACTTCAATGTATACTTACATTCAGATAACACTTCATACTAGTGGGGTAATATGATTTGAATGGGATAATGGTATGTGATTACTATCAGGTGAGAAAGTAAGTCTGTTCACTCGATTGAGGAGTGTGTTTACCGATTCAGTGAGGATAATACAAGATATTCCTGGTCAGTTTAGGAGATTCCATTTGGAAATTAGTGGATTCATACTAAAGGAAAACAATAGAGGGTGAATGGATGAATGGAATTTAGTATGTTCATTGATTTATAAAATTTCGTATAATTGTAAATAATAACCCAAACAACTATAATTCACCCTAGGACCTTCTTCATTTCTTCCCTAACTTTTTGTGTTTGCAGTCATTTTTCTATATTCATAAAATCAAAAAACCAATCAAACAACACTCATCATTTCTTACTATTTTAATAAAATTATGGAAACAAAATTAATATTTGTGTGTGATTTGGAATAGTTTAACTCCCATTACATACTTTTTGATATAAAACCATGATCAACCTCTAGGATACATTATGTGTTTAGAAAAATTATATTTGAACAAATCCTTGAATAATTTTATGATCATTCTCACACATATGAATATGTGAATAAAATATTTCTTCATATTACAAAACATATAATGAATTATGTTTTCCACATTCCTCTATACATAGTTTAATATTTATGTCACTTATTTTAATGCATAGACCCAAAATCATAATAAATGATTTTCCTATCTCATTATTGATCTCAATATATCTAACATTTAATTGTTCATACTTTCACTTAAACAGTTCCAATATAGTGTTTAAGGAGGTGTGATTTGATATAACATCCCACAATATCATAAATATTTGATAAATTCTGGGTCAAAATATTCCTCGCCTATATATGAGAAATAGTTCTTTATCGTCATTCCAAGTTGATCCTATTCTTCACTAGTGTATTCCATAATTATTTCATAAAGTAAATAGACTTATTTAAAATTATAAATAAATATCCTTACCAAATAAAATCAACATTAAAAGTAATTAATTGTGAGTATCCAACTTTATATTTTAGTAAAAAATAACTATAAACATCACTATGAAATAATTAAGAATATTTGTGGCTATCTCTCATATTATTTTCAATTTTCAATGGATATTATTCATTATAATAATTCATGACACAATTATATGGGGTTTATATCAAATGAATATAAATACCCATATTGATATAATTTTGTAAAACACTTCATTTTTATGTGACCATGGTGATGAAACCAAAACCTGATATAATAAAATTTATTTCAATGTGTCTCATTATCAATTTAAAATAAATTATTTTTATACTCCTACATAAAAATAGTTATTCAGGTGTACCATACCATAATGTAGAAATCATTAAAAAATTATAATCATTAATTTTTAAATATGAAAATAATACTATTCATTCTAATCAAGAATTGAAAAAAATGTTCTTTGATATTCTAGGAGCATATTAAAATTTCTTCAAAAAAATTGTTCTGATCTAAAATGTGAGATTTTGGTCTTATACATCAATTTTTGTCACTCTCCATTGTTAGCTTGAAGATTTTACCAACTATTTATAATTATACCAAATCCACCTGGTTCCTATATTTTCATTCAAATGAAAATCAACAACCTATATCTAATAAAAAAATAAAAAATGATCAGATTATATTTGATAAAGAACATACTATATGATTCCCATTTTTTCTTCATGAATGTACATTTATTATTATATTGGATCCTCTTTCATCCATCAATTTATTAAATATTTCACCTTTAGCCTTGATTTTGATCTTTTGATTATTTGTATGAAATTTCGATGGTTTCATTTTATTA
This sequence comes from Viscum album, assembly GCA_963277665.1. Taxonomy (NCBI): domain Eukaryota; kingdom Viridiplantae; phylum Streptophyta; class Magnoliopsida; order Santalales; family Viscaceae; genus Viscum; species Viscum album. The sequence continues at coordinate 966,220,554 of OY728158.1, read as the reverse complement.
GAACCTTCTTTAATGAAATTTTCACATGCTTTACATTTTTCACCATAAAAACCAAAGCCTTATCATTCCTTATGTTTTTATTCACTAGGTGAATCATTGTTATAAAACCTAAGAGATACTTCTCTATGTTTCTTATGTTTAATTTCAAAAAAAAAAACATGAGAATCTTAATGTAAGTGGGGAGAGGATTTTTTTCTACTTAGTTTTTTAGAAATATCATTCCTAAAATTTCTAAACTCACAAAATATCCAATCAAATTGACTACATCAGAACCAGTTAGAAATCATTCTTCTAATTTACCCCTAAATAGTTCCATAAATATTTCATACCTTTGTTATGTCACATTCCCCCTATAATGATCATATAAATGAGAATACATAGAGAAATAGTCCTTATATTTATTATGCTTCTTACAATAACTCATTATTGATGATAACATGAATAATTGGGAATCCAATGCATTATCTAGATGTTTTTAGAAGAAGTTTTTATCCTCATAACTTTCCTCCTTATAATTATAATTAGGATTATGACATTCTAGTATATTAAACATCCATTCATGGAATAACAAAATATGCAATCACTTGTACCATTCCAAGAGGATTTAACCAGTTAGGAGATTATATAGATCTAGACTAAAATTCAATGATAGTGTTATATTTCCTTAAATTATATAAAAAAATAAAATATTATATTTAAAACTTTTCCTTGATTAACAATTATGGAAAAATATTTTTTAAATTCAATATCCCACTCTTGTATAAATTGTCAAAATACCTCATTGTTAGATTCAGAACATCTCATTACTCAGATATTCTTGTGATAAGAACCCATATTCCCCTTCCCATAATGTAAAAATAATCCATATGAAATTAATAAATGATATTTATGTATTCCTTTCATTCCAATTGAAATAATTCATATATCCTTGGTCGGTTGAGTGGATCACCTATTCCATAAATCATATACTCCTACATTCCAAACATTTGGCTACAATTTAAACCATATCTTTCTGGGGAAACTGAAAATAATTATAAAATTTTTAAGAAAATTCAAAACAATCATTTTAATTCCTCAATAATTTCATATACTCTAATAAGGTCCATACCATGACTTTGAACAATAATTTTATTCTAACTCAATTGATAATAGAAATTTTTTTATCTTATTTTTTAGTTGTAAGATTTTTTTACATATATGTAAATATCATTTATTTTATACACCAGATGCTTGTAAAACTTTTATGAGACTTATATTATATTTAACTATGTTTGTTAAAAAATTAAACATATAGATTTTACTCATATATGTTATTTTATATCCTTTGTTAATTATATTATACAAAACTTACACATGTAATAAACTAAAACTGATAAAATAAAATAATATAGTTTATTTTATTATATCCCTTATTTATTATTTCTTTATTGAAAATATATGTTCAAATTTAGTCACCTTAACAATCCATGCTTAAAAAAAATTAATAAACAACTATGAAATGAAATAAAATAAAATAATAGCATGATATGATCCTATGATTTTATCTATTGATTAGTTTATCAGGAGGTGGTAAAAAATGATGAACTTTGGTGAAATAACTCATTAATAATTTACTCATATTGAGTTTTGGGATTTCAAACTTTTTCGATATATTTTTTTGTTTGGATCAATCATGGATAGGGTCCTAAGTCCCTTTGTCTAGTTGGTTACACCATACTTTACAAGAATATACTCAAAATATAGTGAGGGGAACTAGTAGTTTTGGTTATATTAAAATAATTCGCGGAAAAATAGGAATGTACATAATGAAGGAGGGAAGGATCATTTAGAAATCATTATATTTAATATGATAAAAGTTATCACATAAATCCACATAATAAAATTTAATTATTTGAATAACTTCAACACAAAACCAAGTTTCTAAAATAATATTATCATTAAAAAAATTAATGACATGAACATTTAGTGTTTCCAGGATCCATTTCTAGTCATTAAAAATAATATAAATAGTCTTAAACTAAAAAATAATATTTTTTTCAATAAATTTATTCCCTATCTTAAATTATTCCTTATTAACAATCTTCAATATATTTATATAGTCCCATAATATATTATTAAATAAATTTGAAAAATTTATTTGAAAATTGGAAAAAGTGATGAACATAATATGAACATGGATACCACATAGTGTGCAAGTCCTGTGTAATAATAAATAACCTATAGTAATCAAATGCACCAAATGATGTATCATTGTTTATCACATACTACATGGTATGTATCTTTTTGTTTCATGTCAAAAAATACACTATGGGTTTTTTATGTGGTCAAACCAGATTTTCTTCATGGCATGTTAGAAAAAATTACACTCCATTAATGTTGTTTCACCCCCGTTTTCAGGAGTTTTCCAATGGGGTTAATTAATGTAATTAGAAACACCCAACGATGCCCACACCCATAATATGTAACTGATTTCATAAAGAAGGTGATCACTAATAATTTTTTCAATGAATCTTAGGGATTCACATTGGTTGATAGGATGGGAGGTCAAGCTGATCATACCCATTTTGGGGTGAATTATTTCATACTTTGGGACTCTTATAGATTTAATTCATATTTATGAATACTTTATAAAACATAATATAAAATTTTATTTCCTACATATTTTCAACCAATAACATATATATGTATCAATATAACCATTTTTATGTATCAAAGGTTTTCTATTTAGAGATTCATATGTAAATATCTGAGTTTCTCCATCTTGTCTTTCTTTTTTTACTTGTTAATTTATTGTTATAAATAATTATTATTTGAAGCTTTATATGTGGGAACTCTAGAATTTATTTTCATCTAAATAATTATTGGGAGTTTTCATATTAGGATTAATCCCATGATAAAGACTTCCTATGTATCATTGTGGAAGTAATTAAAACCCATGTCGTCCATTGATACATAATGGGACACATTACTCCTTCTAGGGTCATGTGACATGGGCCAGACCATGTAGTTTAATGTAATGTGGAAAGGATATAGTGACCTAGGCATCTCATACATGAATATTACATTTTTAGATGAATATTTATTAAATTACAGAAACACACACCTAAGGACTATAATAATTTAGTTCCTCTGGAATCTTTGAACATAATATTATAATCTGGTGAATGATCTTAAATTTTTCCCACATAGATGTTCATATTTAGTACTCTTTATAGACATATAGTACATTAAACATTACATTATAACCTAGGTAATGGAAACATAAGAAAGGGTGAGCTTAGATACTCAGCAAGGGTAAACATAAGAGATATCAATCTACGATTATATGAAAGAATAATAAAATAATAAGGGTAAATGGTCATGAAGATAACTTAAATTTTCATACCCAACATTTCAAAGATCATAAACATGATTCATGGCATAAAACATTATCATTTCCAAAAACATGGTCCCTAAGGGTGATAAATCATCATAAATAAATCCTGAACCATAAGATCATTTCAAAAAAGTTAATAACTATAAAAAATATTGAAAACCACTTCATACAGCAAGGTTAACTTACAAGAATATCAATATAGTAGATCATGACATGCCACTTAATTTCTCATTGTGGGTCAGGATGCACCTATTTACCATAATAGATCAGGGAACACCTATTTCTTATAGTGGATCAGGACACACCTATTTATTTTAGTGGATCTTGACACTCTTATTTCCCATATTGGACCATGACACACTTATTTACTATACTAGATCAATCTTATCCACTTTTTTCTCATTTTTATCTCATGAGATATAATGCTTTACCCAATTCATTAGAGGGAGATATAGGTCCCACAAATCTTATAATGAAACCCATATTTATGTTTTATATAACATCATAAAAAATTAATCATATCATAACCCTTGAAATGAATTGGGTTTCATAAACATTTCATTATATAATAACCTATAGAAAAGAGGCAGGTTTCATAATTATTTCAAAGTCTCATCATAACATGACCTGTGAAAAAAGAAGTAGGTTTAATAATAATTTTACCATGGTATAACCCTTATAAGACAAATAAATTTCATAAATATCATTAAATTATAAATATAAACCATTTAGATAAATAATAATAGTGGTATTCTTGGAACATATCCCAAGTAATTCCTAGGTAACATCAACAGATATCATCTTAGATGAAAAATTATTTTGATCGATCATTTAAAAAATTTATTGAGGAAAATATCTTTTACGTATTTAAAAGAAATTTTTAAAACATAAAATAATTAAAAAAATAGTTTTATTTGAAAATAACTTTTAAAACATATAATAATATTTGAATAAATTATGTGTCAATACAACACAGTGTTTCATTCATGCTGTACATGTTAAAACAAGGAATCCTTTCACATTTATGGTAAAATTCCAACATGTATTGTTAGTAAAATGAATTTAATATTACCTTCATAATTTTTTATAAAAAGTCATACATGGGTAAAAATGTCTTTTAAAAATAATAGGATAACAATAAAACATTTTTAAAAATATATTTATAAAACATGTTTTTCAAAGAAATTAGATTTTCGGCCGAAGAGATGATTTTTCATAGAAGCATTAGTTTTAACTCTTGAGTACCTAAAGAAAAAAATGAAGGAATAGAATATATTATCATTAAATAACTATAATATAATAAATTTAATGTGTTTATTGAGATATAGATCATATTATTTAATCATTTTTATCATAATAATAAACAATCCTGATAAATGATGAGATTATAACATAAAACTATTACCACTTTTGTAACATTGAATCATGATCCCCATAAAAGAGTATCATTAAATGAAATTTAAAATATCAAAAAAATAATAATATTCATGATATAACACGTAAAAGGGGATTTTTATACACCTCATATAATAAGATAGGTGCATAACATAACTTATGTCCCAAAGAAGGATAATTGAGACAAAAACCCTTATAGATTTGTAAAATTTTGTTCTGTAAACCCCCTAAAAGAGAGATCATAAAATGTATATGTAAATATAAATAATTTTAATTATAATAATCATAAAATAAATTCAAGGACAATACAAACACAACATAAAATTAAAAGGTGTTGAATGAAGAATGTGTCTCATAGAAGTAAAAAGTGAGATGTAAATCCCTTATCTTAAGTATTGACTTTCATCATACACATTAAAAACATCTATATAATAAATATAATTTTTTATAAAACTATTACAAAAAAATATTTATATATATATCATATAATATATTATTTTCTTATAACCTTTTATTACTTTGTTATTAACAATTCTGTGTTAATGTCACGTTTCAGGCAATAACTACTTTGTTTTTCATGTAAGTTTTGATTTGTTATTTTTGGTCATCTTAATTTGATAACAATTTAATAATACCTTAACCATGGTATAAATATCATATATATTTAATATATATGTCCTTATAGTAATCTATAAAATTTAGTGATGGAAAATTAAATACATTATTTATGGATACGGTAGGTCATACATACGCATGAACACTATTTGCATTTTATTTTTGGATTAAAATAAACGATGGTAAATTGTATATTAAATTTCTAGAATAATTTTTAAGTCATATATAACACATATTTTCATTGAAACCATCCTTAATACCTTCCATGTAAATCCTAAATGAATCATATCACTTCGCGAGGCGGTATTCCGCCGTACACACGAGCAATGTTATCGTATTCTTACAAAATAGAAATCATGAATGTATGTGTGATATAATATTTCTAGAATAATAATAATATCATAAATGTCATATATAAATAATAAATTCATCATATGGTTCAATCTAGAGAGGTGGTGATAGAAAAATGAATGACATCAATTTACGAGGTGGTAGTTTTCCATATAGATGAATGATGATTTCATAACCCATTTGATGGAAGTAGAGATGGATAAATAATATTAAATCAATATAATAACATATAATCATATGGTATATAATGGTTTAAATATATTGAAAGTGTAAATACATAATTTATGGCAGAAAAAGAAGAATGATAATGAAATATCTTGTTAAGATAATTACCTTCTCTAAGAGAAAGATTATTTGGATCTGTTATTAAAGATCCTAGTGCGGATATTTTGGGTAATATAAAAGATATAGAATTTAAATAATTATTTTGGGGGGAGAATTAGAAATATTTTCATCAATACAATGTTATTGGAATGTGTGAATAAGTGAAGGGTGGTGGTGGCCTTTTATAAGCGGGGGAAAGGAACCAACTTAGAAAGTACTTGGAAATTTCCCAAAAGACCCCAAAATAATAAAGCCATTCCCAATATAAAATCTTCCAATTTATCCTAGTTTATTACTCAGGAAGTATAAGGTGAAAATATTCCCATCCAATAAGTCTTTTACAATTTGTAAAGTCATGTTTACTCTTATCTTCTTAGTTAACCCCACGGTAAACCTATTTTTACCTTAACCGCGGTAATTAATTCTACTTAAATCACAATTTATTTTGAAAAAAAATTAAGTTATTCTTATTATATAATATAAATTATTATTATTATAAATATTAAATCTATTTTACCAAATTAAATTCATATAAATTGTAAATTTTAATTTAAAATCAGTCTCATAGACATGATGAGAAAGTGTGTTTTTAAAGAGAAAATGCTCAAAATTTTACAAAGTTTTATATAAAAATTCAATAGGAAATTTATTCCAATGAACTAGACTGGATGAATTGATGTATAATTTAACTAATTTAATTTTTAAACCAATTTAAAATATAATTTCATGTTATAAATAATTTAATGGAAAAGAAAATTTTCAATTAAAATTCAATATTTTATCACTATTCAAAAAAATGAAATTTTTCAGAAAAGTTAAAAAAATTACCATAAGATAATTTTGATAATATGTTTTGAAAAAATAATTTTATTTTTTCAAATAAATTTTATAATATTGGTAAAAAAATTTAAAATTATGTGCGCAAATCTCGATTACACAATCTTATAGGAAAAATGTTTTTCAAAAAACAATTATTTTTCATTCAAATGATTCTTATTTTATTTATAATAAATAGATTCCTAATAAAGGTTAATAAAATATATATTTTAATAATTTATTTAATCTTATTCATAACCTCTATTTGAATGGATATGTGATATATTACATAATAATGATATTAGTATATTATTGTTTGGTAAAACTCATTTTTGTGTGTAACACAAGATATCAAGTAAAATTATTATTTCATGTTAAGAAAGAAAACTCAGTGTTGTGTGTAATTAAAGATATCAAAAAATATAATTTATTAAATAAAATCTATATAAACTCATGGTGTTACATTCTACCCCCCTTAAAATGATTTTTTATCAAAATTCGTTACTCTAATACAAAAAATGAGGATACTTTTGACTCATCATATCCTCAACTTCCCACATGACTTCTTAAAACTGGTGGTTTCACCATAAAACACTGAATAGGTGAGGGGTATTGTCTATTAGAACATTTTATGTATAATCTATAATCTACACCAATTGTTCCTCACAAGAAAGATCATTCTTCAGCGGAATAACATCTAAGTTTAGTACATGTGATGGATCGAGTATGTACTTTCTTAGGAGAGACACATTGAACAAATCATGGACTTGATAGTGGTATAGTGAAAGAGTAAATATATAAGATACTTTCTTGATATGATTAAGTATTTTAATGGGACCAATATACATAAGAATTGGTTTTCACTTCCTTCTTACACACAGAAATTCATAAAAGGACCTTATCACCAACTTTATATTCTAGAATGTGTCGGAAATTATCATCATAAATTTTTTATCAAATTCGTGCAATACATACATATTACTGAATATATATAACCTTCTATACCATATCATAAGTTCTCTCAAGTCCCAATATCCTTCTTTCTGCGACATCATTATAGTACATTGGATTTCTACACTTTATTCCATAAACGGATTTATAAAGATCCATCTGAATCTTGAGTGGGTGATATTATTGACTGAAAACTAAACGTTATGATCACATTGATCACTACCAGCTTTGAAAACAAATGAAAAAGATTGCAACAAATCATCAAGGGTCTGAAGTTTTCACTAAGACCGACCACCTATCTTAAGATGATACATAATGCTAAAACTTAACTCTATATCATGATATTTCTGATGACTTCAAAAAAAAAATCAAGGTAAACTTTGGACCCTGTTTAAATAAAATATAATGTGGTACCCCATGGAACCATACCACTTACTTAATGTATATTCTATAAAGGGGATGTAGAGATAAATTTTCTCTGATGGAAACAAAGTATGTTGAGTTTATAAGGTGATAAACTACAAACCCATAATTTCCTCAACATAAAAGATAAACCCTAAAGGTTACCAGTACATTTATTCATATGTACAAAAAATGTAAATTCAATCCGCATTAAATAACTTTGTCCTTATAACCTATAAAAAAACCAATGGATGTATTTCCATAATTTTATCTTGAAACATCCTTAATTTTAATAAACTCCTATCTCGTATAAACCTCAGAAGGGGTGTCAATTAATTGTGATCAACCTTAAACTCATAAAACAATAATTGTATACATAAATATTAATTAAATATTACATGGAGATATATACACTTCCAAAATTTAGTTTATCTATTATAAAAGCTCTTATCTTATAAGAAAACATTTCCATTTGAATATTGAGTTCAACATTGTATCGATAGAATATCAAAAGTGATTTCATTATTCCAAAATTCTTGTAAAGGGAGATAGTCACATGAAATTTAACTAAAATATGAATAATGATATTTTTATAGATCTCATTCATACAAAGTAAACATGAAATTCTAAACCAAGGAGGGGAGGATAAGTGTTCCCTAAATTTCATGATTAACTTCATTTATTATGATTGAATAATCTTTACCTATTTAATTTTTCATTAGATGTTGTTATAGAATATCTTCCACATTAGCCCATAGACTAGGGAATTGATTCACATAATTACTATAATCCTTGCACTTGAAACAGTAGATCATGGGTGGTGAATTTGTTGGATTCATCTTCTACTCCCATTATATTAAACGGACCATTAATCACATTTTAACATTCACAGATTTTATAACCCACCTTTCATCTTTTAAAGCACCGCCCAGTTCTATTCAAGAAACTAAATTGATGTTTATTCCCACATTTCTGAAATAATATTCTTTGAATTTATTTCCACCATTTGAGTTTTCATGAGGCTTGATCTTCCTTTTCTTATTAAAATAATAGAAATGGTGGGAATATCCTATTTCTATTTCTACCTTTAGTGAATAGAAAATGAATTCTTTATAGCTAATAAACTCTCTCATATCCAAGGACATTCAAAGAATTTATTTCAAGCCACTAAAGAATCAATTCATTTTGATTTTAATGATAATGATTAAACCATAAGAATACCTTATGATTCTTGTAAAAATATCTTCATAGGTACTAATATATTCATCCTCCTTTTTCTTAATCTTAAAGAATTCATTCTATATCTTTTTTCAAAAATTATATGGGAATTACTTACAGTAAAATATACCCTAAAACTCTTCCAATTACAATGATTCGATTTATTCTTATTCCCTCATGTTATTAATAGATGTACAATACTAATCCGATTCACCTTCCAAAATATAAACAAAAAATGAAATTTTCATGCCCCAAACATTAAAGAACAAAAAATATATATTTTTTTGGTATGGATCCATTTTTAAAAAACTAATAGATCATTATAATCTCTAATAAAAGGGTTTTTATTCCATATAAAGGACTCAATTTTTTTTTGTTTTCGCCTTTTCTTTTTTTGAAGTTCAACACGATTCATAGCTTTAGAAATTTAGTTGATCATATCAACAATATTTTTCATTCTTCCTACAAAATTAATTGGTTTCTCAAGATTATAATCATTTCATTATCTATTTCAGTCATCACTAACATAGTACCTTTGGGTTCCAACCATTGAGTAAAACAATAAAGTAGAGTGCGAGATATAATAATCATTATAGAACACTATATAATCTTGAAAAATTACTTATAGGATGTTTAAATTGTGAAACATTTGTTTCAATTTATGACACCATTGGTTTATCCTAGGTCATTCATAGTTACCATCTATTTAAATCATCCATCATTATTTTTAACGATTTTGTGAAATTCCAAAGAATACCCCCAAGAGTGTCAAACTAGGTGTGTAGTAAGGCCCATTTTATGCACTGATTCATAATTGAGTCTAGATAAATAAGGCATTTTTGTGTTTGTTATTCCTAGGTACATATCTTCCACATCCACATCCACTTGTAGTATATAGAGATGTATGTATTTCTAGGAAACCACTCACTCTATCCTTTAGAAAAATTCTTTGACATTTTCCAATACATTGAATTATCCTTATACATAACCTTATACAAGTCCTCAGGGATATCACTAAGTTTTTATTATACTCGTTTCTAATGGTTAACTAAACCTTTCCTCTCATACCAACTACAGTGACCCAGGATTCCCATTCATGGATATTACATATTTTTAGATGAATATTCATTATATTACGCAAAAACATGTCTAAGGACTATAATAGTTTAGTTCCTTTGGAAACTTGGAAACAAATCAGCTAATATGGTGAAATATCTTCAATGTTTCCCACAAATATCTTCCCATTTATTACTCTTCATAGAAATATCCTAGATAAAAACATTATTCATAACCTAGGGAAATAAACGTAATAAAGGGTGATATCAGATACTCAGAAAGGGTAAACATAATAGATATTAATATATGATCATATGAAAGAATAATATAAGAATAATAGTATGTGATCATGAACATAACTTATGAAGATCATACCTAACCATTCATATATCATAAACATGATTCACGACATAGAATTTATCATTTCTAAAAAAATGACCCATAAGGGTGATAAATCATCAAAAATTAATCACAAACCGTAATATCATCTCAAAAAAGTGTGGAAATATCATAAATATAGAAAAATATCATATGTAATTATTAACTACCATGAATATCAATAGAGGGGATCATGACTCCTCACCTATTTTCCCAATTTGGATAAGGAAAAACCTATTTCTCATAGTGGACTAGGATACACCTATTTCACCTAGTGGATCAAGAAATACTTGTTTCCTATAGTGTATTAGGAGACACTTGTTTCCCATAGTGTACTAGGACACACAAGTTCCCCATAATGGATCAAGACACACCTATTTTAAATAGTGGATCAAGCCTATCAACTTTTTCCCCATTTTTATCTAATGAGACTAATAGATTTTTCCAATGTATTGGACAGAGATATAGGTCCACCAGTCTCATAATGAAAAACCATATTTATGACAACCACAAGATCATAAAATATTCATCATATCATAAAAATTGAAATGAAACGGGTTTCATAATAATTTTATCATATCATAACATATAGAAAAGAGACAAGTCTCATATTCATTTCATAATATAATCATATCATAACCCATTAAAAAAGTTGTTTTCATAATAATTTTATTATGGTATAACCCATGTTAGAGAAACAGGTTTGAAAAACATCATGACATTGAAAAATATAAACCATTCAGAGAAAGAATAAGAATGGTATCATTGGATCATATCCCTAAAAAGGCATAGTTAACATCAACAGACGTCATCATAGATAGAAAATTATTATGATCTATCATTTAAAACATTTATTGAGGAAAACATCCTTTCTATTTTAAAAAAACTTTTTAAAACATAAAACATTTAAAAAATATTTATTTGAAGATAAAATTTAAAACATATAGTGTAAGATTAAAATAAATGATTGTTTAGGACACTGATATGCTTGTTTCATTCCATATATTTTAAAAGAAGTATTACTTTCACATTTTCAGTAAAATTGAAACATACATTTTTTAGAAAATGACTTAAAGATTCCTTTTAAATTTTCTTCTAAAAATTGAAACATGGGTAAAAATTAATTTTAAAAATAATTGGATAATAATAAATCATTTTTTATTTTTCTATAATACATGGTTTTTGATGAAATTGAATTTTTGACCGAAAATATGATTTTTTATAAAAAACTTATTTTGAAATATTGAGTATATAAAGAGTGTAAAATTAATGGATAACATTTATTCTCTTAAAATAAACATAGGATAAGAAAATTAATCAGTTTCATGAGAGATAGATTATAATATTTCATTATTGGAAGCATAATCATAAACAATCCTGATAAACGATTAGATTGTAACATAAAACTCTTACCACTTTAGTAAATTTGAATTGTAATCCCCATAAAATAATATAATTAAATTAAAAATAATTATAATAAAAATAAATAAATGATATGAAATTTCAAATGGAATGTATATACATTTCATATAAGATTTTAAGTGTATAATATAACCTAAGTCTCAAAGAAGGGAAATTTAGATAAAAATTCCATATTGAATTGTTAAATTTTGAACTGTAAACACCTAGAAAGAGAGATCCTAAAATGGATATGTAAATAATCATAATTTTAATTATAATAATAAAAAAAATAAATTAATTCATATTATATACATCATATAAAAGAAATAAGCAGTGAATGTGGCATGTATCTCAGAGAAGTAAAAAGTGATAAAAAAATACCTTACCTTAAGTCTTGACTTGTGTTGTACATGTTCAGACCTCCTACATAATAAATATTAGTTTATTATACCCCTATTAAAGGACAATACTTATATATATTTTTATATCATACCATATATTATTTTCTTATGACCTTTTATTACCCATTTCTTAACAATTTCACATTAATGTCACATTTTTGGCAATAACTACATTATTTTTTATGTAAGTTTTTTTTAAATTTTTAATCCTCATACTCATATAATAATTTAATAATATCCACAATGTTAAAGATGATATAATTATAATATATATTCTTTATATATTTATTTATATTTATCTATAAAATTTATTGATGGAAAATGAAATACACCGTTCATAGAGACGGTAGGCCGTACACACACATGAACACTATTTCTATTTTCTATTAGCATTAAAAGAAAGAAAGTTAAATGATATATTAAAATTATAGAATCATTTTATGACATATATATCATAGATTTTTATTTAAACCACCGTTAATACCATCCATGTAAATCATTTATTAATCACATCACTTCACGAGGTGGTAGTCCACTGTACACACGAGCGACATTATCATATTCACACTAAATGGAAAGAATGAATTTATGTGTGATATAATAATTAGATATGAATAATAATTTCATAAATATAATATATAAATAATAAATCCATTATTATTTCTAACTTAGAGAGGTGGTAATGGAAAAATGAATTTTATTAGTTCACGAGGAAATAATCCTCCATACAAACGAATAATGATTTCATACACTATTTGATGAAAGTGAAGATGGATATATATTATTAAATAAACATAATAACATCTTAGTATATGTTATATACTACTTTTATTATATTTTAAGTTTTAATATGTAATTTAAGGTGGAAAAAGAATAATGAGAATGAAATAGTTTGTTAAGATAATTACCTTATCTTGAAGAAACCTCCTTCGGATCTCTTATTATGGTCCCGAATATTGGTCTTTTGAGAGAAAATTATCTCTAAAATATAACTAAGAATTCTAGGGAGATAAGTATCTATGTTTTTTTGAGACAAATGGATTTAGTGGTGTGAATAAGTGAAGGGTGTTGGTGGCCTTTTATAATTGGGTTAAAGGAGACCCCTTGGAAAATACTTAGAAATATTAGAAAAGAATCCAAAATAATAAAGTAATTCCAAATAAAAAAGCTTTATAAGGACCCTAGGTTTGAACATGATAAGGATAAGGTGGAAAATTTTCAGTCCAATTATATTTTTACAATTTGGTAAGTCATTTTAACCCTTATCTTCTTAGATTAACCCCACAGTAAATCTATTTTTACCTTAACTGCAATATTTAATTTTTACTACATTCTCTATTCATTTAGGTAGACAATTAAGTTGACCTTATTAGAAACTATAAATTTTTATGATTCCAAAAAAATGGAATCAATTTTTTCAAATTTAATTTACAAAAATGGAGAAAATTTATTTTAAAATTAATCTCATAGATGTGATGAGAAAGCTGGATTTTTAACAGAAAATGTTCAAAATATTATATAGTTTTTATATAAAAATTAAATATGAAATTGATTATAATAAATTAAAATGGAATAATTGATTTATTACTAAACTTATTTAACTTTAAAAAAAATTTTAAATATAATTTAACTTTTTAAATAATTTAAACTAAAATGCGGTTTTCAATAAAAATTCAGTAGTTTTTAACTATTCATACAAATACAAATTTCATAAAAAGCACAAAAATTTAAACTACTATAATTTTAATATTTCAATTTAAAAATTGATTTTATTTTTTCAAATAATTTTTTTTTAAAATATGTAATAATTAATTTTAAAATTATGTGCACAAAGAATGGCTAAACTGCCTTTTGGGAAAAACATTTTTTTCTTTTAAATTATTATTTATAGATTTAAAATAAATAAAAAAATATTAAATGTGTTGAAAATATATATTTTAATAAATTAGTTAATCGTATTCATACCCACCATTTGAACGACTATGTGATATATTAAATAATAAGGTTAATAGTATATTATTGTTTAGGAAAAACTAGTCTTGTGTGTAACACAAGTTATTAAAGAATCTCATTTTTGCATGTAATTAAACCTAACTCAATGTTTTTTTGTAATAAAATAAATCAAATAAATTTAATTTATTCAAAATAATAATAATTTATAAAAACTCATGGAGTTACAAAGGATGTCTAGGTGGAAGGTGATGAGTAAAGAATGATTTGAGACTTACACATAAGAGGACTATTTGTGATTGATCCCACAGGGTGTATGGCCAGACAAGATCGGTTTAACGATACATGAATTATAGACCTATAAAGATAGACCTCACTGTGAATTTAGGATGAGGATGGTAAAATGATGGGGCATGGAAAGAATATCGGTCTTCAAGTTATATATAATCTTACATGGGATACAGTCTAATGAGGATGAGGGTGGATTTATGGAGCTGGGCTGGAACCCCAGGGTGGCTTCCAACATATCCAATTATAATTGGAATAATATACCACATAGTTCACCAATATTTAGTCTTACAACTATAGGGACTACCATTTTGAAATTTGGACAATTCTAGTGACATGACCACCACTAATCACTAATCCCACACGAGTCATACCCAAGGTGAGAAACAAGTGACAATATAAGAAAGAAACATTGCACAATCGTGTATACTGAGGGACATACATAGGGATTGAAATCCTAAATAAAATATTATTCATTTTCTTCTTTTGGATTAGGGTGAGGATATATATGGTATTATAAGTATTATTCCCATCAAGAAAGGCTAGGGGATTATTCTAGAAGGTATTCCCAGTATGAATGTTTTATCCACATTCATTGGTGGGTGTGGGTGAGGCTATGTAAGGTAAGTTAGGAAGAAATATGGGGTTTACCCATTCTAAAATTCTAGAATGTTTATAAACCCCAAACTTGAGGCCTACATATCCAAATAATATACGAGTACTTCATGATTAACTGTATGTTTCAATCAGTAGATATTGATACCTGAACTAAGGAATTACACACTACCACTATCAAGACTGAGATCCTAGTTACCTACATAATGCATGATTGTGAACATCATAATATTCATAACTACTAGGTAGGTCAAATATGGGACTTAATTTACCATGGGAATGAATGATTTAGAGGACTCACTAATGTTTCCTATGTTCTAACCATACATGTCTAGAGACCTTGGAGGGGATCTTGACTTGGCCTCCCTCATATATGATGAATGTGTAAATGGGTCCCCTATAATTTTTTTCATGAGAAATACTTGGGGTATGAAATATTATTCACTCATGTAAAGCTTAGGTGAGATGGATTTAACCTCTTTTGGGTGGTACTTGGGTTAGTTGGTCAGTGTCTCTTCCAAGTATTACTTGAGGGGCTCTAAGAAATTTCTCAAGGGTTGAGTAACTTGAGGGACACAACATAGTCTAGACTCTGCTTTCATCACAAAGTGTATCTTCAGGTTATCTTGAAAGGAAAATTTTCAAGTCTTATGTTAGAGAGGGGTCATTCAATATCGTTTTTTTGGATAAAATGTTGGAAGTGCTTCCTCACATAGGTCCTTTGTGTTTTAAACATTTTTGAAACTCTAGTACCTTAATTCATGTTATTTATCCATTCTTTGGTATGTTTGGAAATATTCCCCAGGGTTTTGGATACATGGGTGAGTGGATAGGTAAAGAAGAACTTTGAGCTATCTTAAATTATTCCAAGAGTACCCAAATGGGGATCCCAGAGGTCTTATTTACAGGAAAAATCAGGACCCTATGTGAAGGAGGCTATTTGTTCAAGTAACTCACATTGGTGGTTTACACAGATGGTTCAGACCTGTTAGGACTATGTGGGATTAGACCTAAAATATAATCTTTCACAAGATGGATGGATACATACGGAAATAATTCCACCTCATCATGTATGAGTGAGTGGTCACACAAGTTTTAAGAACAAGGATCACTTTCTTATTTCCTAAAAACTTATATTTCCTTCACTTATACCTTTCTTTATCTATCCATTTCAGATGTTTGAATTTTGAGAGTAATGAGTTTCATTAACAAAGGATTACTACAAAATCCCCCCTTAAGATTGGATTTAATTTGTAACACCTGAGACTTTTATGTTATATAAATCATCAAAGGAATCTTTTTCTACACACAACACTTGCTTGTCTTGCTTTACACGAAATCGCGAGCTTCCTCAATAGCTTGCGTCGTACGCAATACCGAGTTTCACTAAACAACGATATAATAATAAAATATTATTAAAACTAGCCGTTATGAATAATAATAACCACTTTTTGAAATTTTATAAATTTTATTTTTCAAAATGGACTTCATTTTTGGATTCGTAATATTGAAATTAGCCTAGGGTGAAATATTGGTATTTTTCTGAAAACTTTCAATTTTTGATGAATAGTGAAACCACTAAGTGGTAGTTAAAAAAACTGATTTTTTCATAAAACTAAATTTTAACGCTACTGTGAGTGGAATTTCAAAAATCCGAGAGACACGGTTAATATCAAGGACTAAAATGTGGTTCAATGAGATGAAAATAATTTTTGGTGAATAGTAACTTTTTACTTTTTTTTACCACGGTTAAAAGTAAATAGGGTAATTAAGGGTAAAAATGATATTATTATTAACCTAACACATGTCCTAATTCTATTGGACAAGTGTAATTCGACCAAAAACAAACTGAGAAATAAAATATGACCATTTAGGCCCACTTGGATTAGATTAGGACATTTATTATTAATTTATTTAAAGAAGGGATAAAATAGTTAAAATCAAAGTGTAATAATTAAATCATTTTTAATATGGGGTTATACATAAGATAAATTCGACTATAAATAATTATTAGAAAGATAAAAAGATTTCCTACATAATGGTATTTTATTTGTAGTTTTTAGACATTAAATAATTTAATTTATTTATGACACAACGATGATGCAGTAATTATCTTATTAATGAAATATTGACATAATTGATGTTATAAATACCCAAATAAATATAATTTCATAATTTTTATGAATTACAATACTTTTCTAGATTAATATGACATGTTATTATTGATTTAATTAACTTTGTTTGAACTAATCATTATGTTAGGATTTTCACAAAAATTAATTACTAAATAGTTTCAAAATTGACATAAAATAGTTTTTAAAACAAATATTATATTAGTAATTGTTATTTTATTCATAAAAATCAATGTTTCGGAAAAATGAATTAGATAAGGTTATATATATTAATAATAAACAACTTGGGGTTTGTTTGGCTGCTTATAGTAAGTTTATTAACCTTACAGTATAACAACACAAAAAGACACGATAAAAGTAAATTTATTTAACTTAATGTTAAATCTAAATGATAAGGTTAAAATAGGAACCTAAACATGTCTACATTCTATTTGATGAGATTATTTCGACCAATACCCACCTTAGCTTAGAAATAAATCAATTTTGAGCTATTTAAAACCGAACTTGACTTTATAATAAAATAATATTTTTAGTTATTCCAAAGGTGCCCCTCTCCTCCCTTATAAAAGGGCACCTCCTCCCTCTATTCCTCACACCACTTTGAGCCTTCAACCTCGGCCAAACCCTGCCACTTTCTCCTATACACTTCCCTAGAGACATCCTATAGGTCCTGGTCTTTTTCAAAGACCAATTTTAGTGCCCTAAAAGAAGGTCTCAAAGAAGCACTTCAAAGAAAAGATAATGTCCGTTACCGATTCTTTCATCTTTATTTCTTCTTCCACTTCTTCTTCTTTAGTTGTTTCATTATGAAGTAATAACATCAGTATCACTCATATACTGATATGTTATTATAAGTATGAAACAACCCTATTTCACCATCTATCAATCCTACGGAAAAAGAAATTACCACGTGTGCGTACGTACGGAATACCGTCTCCACACCGTGGTGTAATCTATTTTCCACCACCACCTTAATTGGATGGGTATAATGGTGTAAATAATAACTATATATGAATATTATAAAGTGATACTAATTCTGAAATAGTATACATACACTCCAATACAATTCCACAATCATAGGAACGATATCATCACTCGTGCATACGTACGGAATACCGTCTCCACGATGTGATGCGACTCGTTCTACAAGATCTTCATTTAATAATGATTATATAAATGAATTAAATGAATGAATATGATATATATTACACTAATACCATTCTGGAAATGAGGTATCTATAATCTAAAGAGAATAATATGAATTTATTCGACAAAACACGCATAAGAACAAAAAGTTATAAACACCCGAATAACAATTAGCAGTGAAATATTACTACTAAGAAGCTAAGAATATGACCAAATATGATATCATAAAAACAAGTATGATTCTGGAATAACTCAATAACATTATTTAAATAATTATACAGGAGGTTCGGACACGTACAAAGCATACCGGACCTAAGGTAAGGGAAATATCACAATCTCATTTTTATCCGAGATTGTTTTTACTTTGGCATTTACTGGGGTGTATTTTATCATCCACATCCATGTTTCCTCAATATGTAATATTATTTCTATCCACCTACAATTGTTTAAATCCAATTTTACCCTTCGGTGAGTTTTTAGTAAAAGATATGAAAGGAATCTTTTGTCTTTTTTCGTACAAGGTACTCTTTGACTATTCCGACAAAAGTACGAGAAGAATGTTTTTTTTAACATATACGGCATGAATGGATTTTTAAAACATTATTTACAAGAAGCTTCCTTTACAAGTTTTCAAGTTTATTTTTAATAAACTTCTTTTAGTTTAAAATTGTATGACATGTTAAGAAAGGAAAACTGGTTTTAAAGTAGAAAGGATATTTTCCTCAAGAATGGAGTTCAAGTGTTTTATCAAAATTATTTTCCATATAAGATAATATAGGGTTCTGTTTCTATCCCTATTATTACATTGATTTGATTATGTTGTGATGGAATTATTTTTATGAATTCCTTTATCTTATATGAATTGTTTTATGATGTCATGTTGTTTAAGAATCCCATTTTTATTACATGGGTTATGTAATGATGTATGATTTATGATTTTGTGGAACACATAAGAATGGTATCATTATGAGATGGGTGGGACCTATATCTCCCTCCAATGAATTGTGTAAAGATTTTATATCTCATGAGATAGACATGGCTGGAACGGTAGGTTATACCGGTTCAGTGAAACAGGACTGAAACGAGGAGTGAACTCGGTTCAGAAATGGACTTTGTCCACTAAGATAGTCTTGGAAATGAGTCTTGACTAATAAGAAATAAATGTCTATGATTATGTGTGTATGCCACAAATTTTCATGTTTTAAGTAATGATTATTTGGATTACATTTCACTACTAAGACTTATCCCATGTTATGAAATTATGATCTCTTTTGCAGGTTAAGATTTCCAAAAGTTATGTGCTTATGTATATGATGTGATTGATATTTCTTTTGTTTACCCTTACTGAGCATTTGAGCTCACCCTTTTGTATTTTTTGTTTCCCCAGGTCAGGAAGAAGGTTATTAAGTAGAATATTCCAAAAAGGGACTTTACATATGATGAAATAAATGGGAGGCAATGTAGATGCTTTATGAACCAGTTGTTTATGTTTCCCAGTTTCTAAAGACACTATACATATACGGTACTTTATTGGTTTTGTTATATGTTGTAATAAGTGTTCTTCAATTCTGAAGTAATAACAATATGTGTAAAGTATGGGTCGTTATATGATTGGATCAAGAGTATTTAATCCTAATGAACAAAAGATTTCAGGCACATATAGACCTTTGATTCATTGGGTTCTCACACTCCATTCATCTTCTAGTCTTAGGGTGACATTTTTTATTTAGTAAATCATTTAATATAATCATGTAGGTGATTTTATTAGTTGTATTATGTAGGTGAATCATGTTAATATTTCACACTGTCTACACCTAGAAAAAACATATCCTGCCAGGTGGTCCCATCTTCCCTTGGACATTTTATGTTCACTAGTGTGTGAAGGCATATTATCACACAATTCTACCATTAAAGTCTTCTGTTATTATGATTGGTAAGTGGTAAATTGTATGAGTATTATCCAAGAAGTGACTTTAGTGAGATCACATGCATGAGGTTATTGGTATAAGATTAATTGTGAAAGGTCACATATGTGAGAACACCTATGTGAGGCCACCTAGGTAAGTAACTTGTGTGAGGCCACCTGGGCGAGTGACTTTCTTTAGGCCCTCTGAATATCCTTCCAAAATAATCATAAATTAATATTTCAGTGCTAATGAAAAGATTAATGTCTCTATGTATATTTCCAATGGTAGGGAAAATAGTTCAAGTTTCCAAAGAATAATATTTTTCTCGCACAAAGGAGATATTGTATATTTTGGGGTAAGGATATTTTAAATTATATAACCCTTACCTTGTGGATCTAGTGAATAATATGAATAATTATCATTTTTAGTATCTATATTGTAAAAAATTATCATTCCATGACCATATAATTAAAAATAATGTTCTCATACTTATGCCAGACAAGTTTACCCCACACTCCTTGTTCTCCAGATATACCAATCTCAATATGGATAAACTTTATTCTAAGGGATCATATATTTATAAAATAATTAAATCATATGTATTCCTTTTTCACCATTATAAGATAATTCTTGACATGAAGTATCATATCATTTAATAGAAATCACACTACAACACTTTCTTTTTTAGTCATTCAATTATGGATCAATCGAAGGGCTTAAAGGAAGACTAGGACTTCCACATCAGAGAGGAAGTAAAACTAGAGTGGATGTGGGATTATTGGGTTCAGAAGAGTTGTTTTTACTTTAAATTTTAGTAAAAGGAGGTTGGTATCTTTGAAGTTATCTCAGTTGCATGGTATACATTTGTAAGCATCCGGATGTGGTCCTAGAGCTACTCAACCTCTAGAGTCTTAAACTTTATACTTTCCATCTAACTTATGGAGAAACATGAAATAGATTATAGGATGTATAAAAACTATCATGATCCCCCATACCTATATATATGTATGATTAAATGACCCCAATGAATACAACATGGGGTGACATTGATTAGACACCTTCCTTAGCTCATGAGATGTTAAAGATAACTTGGGAGGTCACATACAAAGACCCTCACCCAAGGGTAAATCTTCATCCTAAAGTATGGATGGCTATTTTCATTGATCCCAAAGGATAAGTAACTAGGTGTTAGAATCCAATCATATTAACTATAATATAATTTTAGGTAATCCTGAGAAAATATTGGATTTTATTTGGGAAAGGATAGTATAACACATGGGGATTTACTAACATACTTTATGTTCTTTCCAAGACCCATCATATAATATTTTTATCCATGTGGTTAAGTAGCTACATGCAACCATTTTGTGATTCTAATGGTGGTGTGAGGTTAGGTACATTCATCATTGAACTAAGTTATCAGTATTGTAGTATATAGGGTGAGAATCCTCAGCCTTAGAAAATATCCACTGGTGTTTTCTATAGGTTTACACAGGGAAGGATCCCTTTTAAATTTGAGGTCCATTCTAAGTGTTATGGGGGTGTATAATAGTATATTTTAGTTCTTATGAAATGATAAGTGAGGTTAATATCACTAAATTTTATTTTAAGACAGTTTTAAAGCTTTCTATGGCATTGAACCTTTGAATTTGAAATACAAGTCAACTCTAATGACTATAGGTTTATCTGGGGAAATTATGTTCCTCTCGTATAGGGACCCACCAACTAGAATGATGGTTGATAATGGTCTTAGTGATTATGATATAAGATCATACATGATGGCCTTCAGAGAATTATTATTATCAATATGGATAGATGAATAAATTATATTTAAAGTCTATATTCCCTACAAATTTACACATCAATTCAAGTGCTTTCAATAATAAATAGTATCATACCCTATATATGTTCAATTAGAGAAACACCTGATAGAGTCTTTGTATCTCTGGATCCTCATGGATAAGGAGACATCAGAGGTTTTAATCAAGTTTAAACCACTGGTTTAATTCATCGAATAGACTCCTAGGTATACCAATTTTTGAGTCTCTTTATATCCCAAAGGTGTGTTGGCAAAGTGCATCCCCTAGGATCATGCTACCAAAACTACAAGATTGGGAAAGAATAGTAAGAAAGCCTGTTAGGATTCAGAAAGTGGTCATGATGAAGATCCATCATTGTCCAAATGACCTCATGTGTGGGATAATAAACAATCTAGGATTGAAAGGCATATAATTGATGTGGTTTATCCAAGAAGAAACAATATCTAATGTTGCAAGGAGACTGTGGCCTCAGTTTTATAGCCTAATACTAAAACAGAGAATCCCAGAATGATTTCCATATCAATGTACATTGGGTCATCTTCATAGCTAGAAGAAGGAACATCAGATTATGTGTTTCATAAGGTTTCTCAATTTGGGAAATATATTCATTTGGACATCAATGATCTATGGAAATTTATTCAAGATGACATACATATTCGACAACATAGAGATATTTAAGTACCCCTATATTTCATTATGATACAAATCCTTCTGAGGTCAGAAAATATATTTGGGAGATGGTGATGATCATCAATTCCATTGATTTTCAGATCCCTACCATGAAAACATTATCTAACATGATGGATTAGGGAACCACCTAATGGCTAAGAATTCAACCCGATAATGAAAGAGATAAAATTTTCAATCCCAACGATATATGTTACTCTCTTTATTCCCCCATTTTCCTCTCATTTTTTTTATGAACAAGGCATTGTTACTAGAGAAATACATAACATTGATTTGTATAGGAAAGAGGATCAATCATCAGGACTTGCATCGCCCATATATACTTCAATAGGATCCCCTACCAGGGCTGAGGGGTATACTTCTTTTTATAAAGGGGATTGATACCTAGGCCAATGATTTATGGAGGAGTAATTTTTAGGAGAAAATTCTCTATTGTCTCCTCTAGTATTTTTCTTCGAGAAGAAAATAAATTTACTTCCACCATCTAAAGTTAAACATCAACATGAATAAAATACATTATAAAAGTGAATTATAAGTAATTATGAGTTTACTCAACAACAATTACCTTTGATTAGATTGATATATACATTTTACCACTCTTTTAGATTTCAAAATTCGTCTCACTTTCCTCCCTTAATGGATCTACTATTGATCCTTTAGTAATTAAATAGGATACTATAGATTAAATGTGAGGCCCTTTTGCGGAGTCTATTAATTTGAATAGATAAGTGTCAATGGATAAGGCCTGGAAACAATAGGTCCATCGACAAGACTAGGGCCTCTGAGCGGCGTCTCCTTCCCATTCCAGGGTGACTAGGGTTTTCCCCATCATCACGCTCCTTCCCTCTTCGGCTGCCGCCGAATCCCGAGCCCTCTTCATCGGGTTCGCCTCAGTGCTTTGGAGGTGCTACGCGGGTGATCTCAACGCAACGGTGACGGCGACTCTTTGAAGTTTGACGACGGAGCCGGTTTGGTCTGGGGAGGGGAGGTCTTCGCATCCTAGTATTTTTTGATTTTTCTTAATGGTTTATGGTTCCATCTCTGTGATGGATGCACTAGGGTTTCTCCCTATAGTGGTGGTTTTTGCTTCGGACCACTCTGTGCTCCCTGCGGTGGTACCGTGGCTTCCTCTCCTGCTGTGGATTTTTGCTATGGGCTGCCGTGGTTGTTGATTCAGAGCTGCGGGTGTAAGACCGTGTTTTCGCCGGCATACTCTCCGGAGCGCTCCAGGTTTGTTCTCAGCAGTTTCATTGGTCCTATGGGGAGGTCTCATCTTCTGATGGTTGCCACTATCCCACTGTGGTTGAGTCGTTTGAGGATCATAAGTGACATTTCCCAGCGATTTGGTTGAAGACTTTGGATTTTCTGGTTCATTTTTCAGTGGTTCTAAGATGTTTGTGAAATCTCTGTTATTTTCCATGTTTTCTGGTTGATTTGGAGATGGCGGACGCCGGTGAAGCTCGCCGGCGCTCCGGTGAAGCTCACCGGCGCTCCGGTGATGTGGTGCTCGAGGCGGTGCAGGCTCACGGCTCGAGGGTTTGGTGATGATAGTGAATAGCGTGATGGGGACGTCGGTCTAGCAGACGAGGTGCTCCAGAATGCGTGATAGCGGATGGCGATGAGATTGAATGTTGAGGGTTCTCGTGGCTCGAGGTTTCCTCGGGTCCTGTAATTTTTATTTTGAATTGAGCTATTTTGGTTACCGCTTACCTATAAAGAAAGTTTATTAAAAATCCAAAAAAAGAGAATTTTCAGTCAGTCAATGGATAAGTCCCACCTATTCTTATTATAGTGGAGGGAGAATAGAATCCGTGTAATGTTATTTATACATAAGATTGTGTCATATATCAGTCACTATCTCTTCCCTTTATGACATATCCACTACATATATTGGAGGACCCCATGATAACCACTATTAACTCTGTTGATATCCTAGAAGGGATGATCAGGATCATAGAGCATCTAATGAGGGTGGATATAGTGATACTAATTTAATGGGGCCTAAAATGCCTAGGGATGTTGAAACAATGATGGGTTGATTGGATGAGATAAATATGTTTCCTCAACCAGGCATATTAAATGACCCTAATATTGAGCATGTTGTGATACTTGGAACATTTGTTAATAATATAGTGTAAATGTATATAGTGGGCCTTAATGCACAACACATTTATATTCTCATATCTCTAGATGATTTTGGGAATTTCAAGGAGGAGTTGGATAGATGCGATTTATATTTATTCACCAATGATAGTCTTATCTCCAATGAATTAATAAACACAAATTAATTTTATAGATTTATATGTATAGAATATTTAAAAGACAATACAACAATAGGGCAGTGAACCCCCGTGATCCTATAAAATAGAAAACACCTATCGAGGATCCTAGAGTAGGGGATTCCCATGAGCCTTCTACCCTAGGCAGTAGGGAAACTTGAGAAGGTTATCTTTTTTAGGATGTACTCATTAAAGTTGAAAAGGTCGGGGTACTAGGGGATCCCCAAATTTAGAGGATGATCCATCAACATGTTAATTTTATTAGCTTATTTGATTGAACATTTTCCATTCACTTGATTGTATTATAATATCATTAGAGAATTCAATTTTTCTTTCAGTACCATCAACTTCAATAACAAAAACTGAAGAGGAATCTTCTACTGTGATTCACCCCACCACACAGGGTGACACTAATGTTACCCTGGATTGAATTAAATATGTTGATTCTTTGAATGAGTCAATTCTAGGATATGTATTCCTTTTTTAGAGTGGTTATTAGGAAAACTAGGAGGGTTAGAATGATTTTCTTGTGTCTCTATAATTTATTTTTCAATAAATATAAATTCTTTTCTTAAATATTACCTTAGAATATCTACCTTTACAAGTCTACTGACCCCATATAATGTTCATCATAATGGGGTATGGTGCATTTTACTAACATGAAGTTCATTATGTAGTGATGGATGTCATTAATTGGTGGGAACAAGATAATAGGTCGCAATAAATTCTCATCAAGGGAAGGATGCTTACTAGATTTGATGATATATGAGCCATGATATCCCATGTAGAGCTAATTCATTCCAAAGAGATGAGAGATTTATAATTATGACTAGATAATAAATATCTCAAAAAAATATGTCTCCAGTTATAAATGGATTCTTCTAAGAGAAATATTATTTAGCTTCATTGATATTTATAGGAGGTAAATTCTATAGGGAAATATTATATTTTAGTTTTAGAGGAAAATCTATGTATTTTTTATGAATATGAGGCCATAGAGTTATCCACATTTTTACAAGGAGTTGAGAAATCTTGGGTGAAAATCCAAAAAATTAAAAACTTCATCGATGGAA
This sequence comes from Viscum album, assembly GCA_963277665.1. Lineage (NCBI taxonomy): Eukaryota > Viridiplantae > Streptophyta > Magnoliopsida > Santalales > Viscaceae > Viscum > Viscum album. The sequence continues at coordinate 966,193,973 of OY728158.1, read as the reverse complement.
GATTATAATCTATGAACATGGTAAAGAGAGACTCCAACTTCTGGATATTCCACACTTCTTTGATCCATGAATAGAAATAATCACATTTATGGATTATTCTTCCTCTACACAATTTTTGTTCCTACATTTCACTTATGAGAATAACTATAATTTTATAATTCCATAATTTTTTCCTAGGACATGGGACATAGAGAACATACTTTTACTATTTCTAGAGTTTTATAATAGACCCTGGAAACATTGTTTCTTTTACATACCTTCCTTATTTTTTATAAGAATGAAGTAATATAGTCATACTAGGAAAGACTAGTATTTTCTTTATCCCTCCCTTTATAGGTTTTTGACCCAAATATTTTTTCAACATTTTAATTTCAACATCTTGATTTATAATAGATAACAAGGAGTGAATGTATAGTGAGCTAAGAATTGCCTTTTTATCAGTATTCTATCCAATTGGTTTTCAACCTGGGGATTAATAAATATATTTTCATTGGAAATTTATTGTATTGTAAGACACACCAATGTTTATGATGTTATTTGTTGAATATCATTGACCATAAGTTATGGAATAATGACCTAAATAGGATTTTTGAACCAATAATGCTCCAAAATGTTTTGGATATGAGGACGGAAACTCTTAATTCCTGTAATGAAATAGGGTATTAAGGAATGGCCACAAACCATGTTTGAAAAGCATTTTCCATTATTATGATGTCGGAGAATACATAAAAAAAATTAATTTATCAAGTTGATGAAGATATCTCTAATTGATAGGCCCAATTTAGTGTCATATTATGGAACACTATATTTTGGCATAGTATGCATAGTGAAAACAAATTAGTCCTTTGGAATTGGATTCTTCCATAACTGATAGATGAAAAATGTTCACAAGGAATTGAGTTTATCATGATAATGAAGTGTAGTTAAAAAAAGGATATATCCTAGAAGTATGATGAGGGGAATTTGAGATTATAATTATCCATAGTTAGAGGAAACATTACTTGCATATATCTAGATCATATGTATGGATGGTTATATTTTTCACTAATCATGAATTCATAAATTAGGGAACTTATGTTGGAATTTCTTACATGGATCAAGGCCCAATGCAGGAGAGAGGGGACTCACTTTTTTTATAGTTGTGCTAGGATGAGGGACCCATGAATCCCTATGTATCTCACTTGGGTGATAATCAAGCCTCACATAGTTCTAATAGAAGATTTTCCCCACACTAATCATGTTCCTATGCAGGGAGAGAGAAATTTTTTGGTGGATTGTTCAGGATGTATGATATGGGTTTCACTACATATCTTATCAAAAAGCGAATCAAGACATATAAATTTTTCTATTAAAAGTTATATCGGAAATCGACACTAGGAACGGTGGTCCTCTCAATAGAGGGCCACAACAATGTATAGTTTTACCTTATATTATAGGTACATAAATCATTTAGTTTAACATCTTGTGGCAAGGATAATGCCCTTCAGTTTAAGGTCATTAAAAATAAATGTATGGTGTTCATTTTAAGGTATTAAATTAATGACTAGTAATTTCTTTTGGCTTGGGAAATAAGGATCGTATGATGCGACTTTTAAGTTATTTCATATAGGGCCATGTTAACCTAAAAGTGAATTGATTCATCTTGACCATGTGGGGAGTCCCCTTCTAAAATTATTAAGACCACATGAGCTATAATCAGTGTGAGAAACAAGGAATCGTGGGGTTTTCCCTTTTCTCATGGAGGTGACCAAAATAAAGATGTTGAATTAATATAAAAACACTGGAAGAATAGAACCTACATGGTAAGGTCCAAAGGATAAAATAGTTTTATATCATACAAGAGTGACATGAACCATTTATTTTAACATCTTATGGTGAGGATGGTGGACAGGTAGTTTTAACATCATATAGTGAGGATTAGGTGCCACAGGGTTTACCATCTTAGGATACTAACCTTGTCCTGTGGTTTATCAATATACAACTAGGACACAATATTACTACAATTTAGGGTATTATTTCATTGACATAAAATATCTGGTGAGGTAGTTTATATTGTAAGAAAATAAAAATTCTTGACATGAATAGATAGATCAACTTCCTTTATAGAAGATACCATGGATATGTACACATAGTTTAATTTCAAAGTTCTTAGATCAGTGTGTGGATAGAGTTTAAAGTCATGTAGCTTTGTTCAATAGTTTTACTTTTATTTTATTTCACCCTAGACCACCCATGCCTTTTAAGGTTGTATAATAATCATTAGTATTAGATTCTAGTTGTGGAATGATTTAACCCAAAGAATTGGAATAATCCCCCAAAATATATAACCCCATTTGAGCCATGCTCAATATGAGACACAAGATAAGTTAGGGAGTTATCCAAATTGTACAAAAAATACTAATTTAGGGTCATTTATAGTGGTTACCACTTTATTTTTCATTCCAAAGTTATCTGGACAAGAATTCATTGGCATTTTATGGGTGTAAATAGGGGAATTTGAAATCCATGATCTCAGGTCTCTCAGATATGGGAAAATGAAATGGTAAAAGTACATAAATAATTAACATGGTCTATATTTGAAAATTTGTTTCCTATGTAATGTTGTCAGGGTGTACATAGATAAAAAGATCCTCTCCAAAAGATGAAGATGCATCTGGTTGACAAGAATGTTTTTAGAGGCGTATTATGAAAATCCATTTTGGGGCATAATATACATATTCAAAATAAATATGTCACATATATTTCAATACCCTTTTCATTGATTACTAGGGAAGGGTTATAAGGATCTTAATTTCCCATGTCACAGAGTGTGATTTTCTAAAGAAATATGTCTGAATATAATCAAGGAATTTATATCAGTACTAGCCATAATTGAGTAGAAAATATCCTCCATAGATCTAGATTATATGTATGATAAAAGGATTGGTGTTATATTCATGTATAAGTCCAGGGTTGATAATCTATATGTTACTACATATATTATTAGGATGTGAATCAAGAATCCTATAGTTCTAATGTAAAGATGTGATAGGAGACTAACACTAGGAATGATGGTCCTCTCAGGCGAGGACCAGAAAAATGTGTAGTTTTACATCATATGACAGGGACCATGAAGTTTAAAGTCATATGGAGAGGTTTTTTCCTTGTAATTTTACATAATGTATCAAGGATATCTGGCGTTCCTTTGATTTTCTTGCATCCATGATCAAAAGGTTGGAATGGTGTGGATTTAGTAGTAAGTAAGGATGAATTATATGTGAATGAATGACATAGGGTTAAAATGTCGGGGAAGATAATCACACCATTTTTAAAATTTGTGGCTAGGCCTAAGATATAAGGTCTAGGTGTAGCTACCTATCCTATATAGACATGAATCATGAAATACATAGTTCTACGGTAAAGTCTCCTCACACTAAGAATATTCTTTATGTGGGGAGAGGGAATTATTATCATATTGTTTCTTGAAAAGGTGTAAGATTCAGGTGTCACTATGTATGTCATTGTATTAATTAAGGAAACTATATTTACAATAGAATAACATTTCCCCACAATGATCAATTTCTTATGGGGGGGAGGGGGATTTTTTTAATATGGATTTATAAATGAATAGAAAACCCATGATGAACTCTCCCATTCAAATCTGGTTCATACATAGAAAAATGGGGACTTTTTCTTTTCATATTTGTTGATGGGTCTAGGCTTATGAATATAGAAATACCTATGTATCTTTTTGGAGTAAGAATCAAGCCACACATATTTCTAAGGTAAATGTGCATTATGAGATCTGAACTAGGAATAAAATTCCTACCAAGAAAGGTCTATGAAAATGCGTAATATTACATCATGTGAAAGGGATTTCAACCATAAATTTTTAGTCAAATGGAAAGGAAATTTTAAACCTAATGTGAATATAGGTCAATAGGTATCAAATCACACAAGAATCTTCAAAATAAGATATGCACAGATTGAATTAATGGTTCTTGGATCACTGTGTGATTTGAGGTGTCTCAACCGTGTGAGGAGGCCCCTACCAATATTCCTAAGATCATGTGAGCCATTCTTAGAATGATAAAAAATTATTGGTGTGAACTTTTCCTTATTACATGTTAAGTAAAAGAAAAATGGTTTAGTGAGAGACCAACATCGAAATCAGATATCCTCTAACTCAAGAATCAGAGAAATAATCAGTTTTACATCACGTGAAAGAGGGGCTCAAACATGTATTATAACTTCTTACAATGGGGATGTATGATATACCTTTTAGGTGTTTTCAACTAGTACCATTGTTTTTTCCTTTTAGGGTCATTCAATAGGGACCTCTATGTTGTATATTGTCATGTAGAAATGATTATTTGTCATTGATCCCATGAAATACTTCTTGATAAACCTTTCATTGGTGGGGGTTTGATACCCTCAACATCCATGGAGATCAATGAATATTCACCATTGGATTGGACTTTATGGATGATAAAAGGACCCTCATATTTTTTTTTCAAGCTTCGATGTTTTCTTTTTGAGTATCATTAGGTCCCTAAGAGAAAAAACTTGTTCTCCTTGGAAGAATGAAAGAAGGAAAACCTTATTATTAAAGTCTCATGCTATTTGGAATTGTTAAACCTATAAATGATGAAGGTTATGTAATTTCTTCTCTCTAAGAATTTAAAATTCAGGTAATTGATTTTGAGACTGCACATATATGGATAACTAATCACAAATGGGAATGTGGAGTGAGGGAAACTAGTTTTCAATCAGAAATACTAATTCTGTCATGTATACTAATTAATATAGTCTTTCCTATATATTAGTATGAGTTCTAGTTAAATATTCCCACAAGGCATGTACAATCTTTTCAGGGAAAGGATTTGTTTTATTTTTATCCATTTTCTAGATTATATTTGATAGAATATTATTAGAAGCCGCTATTTTTCCATTTTCACCCCATGATTGGGGGATTAATGGTTAGATACAATATTATACTCATTATATATACTTTTAAATTTATAATAACATAAGTTGGTGCCATTTTCTTTTAATATTATGTGAGGGAAACCAAATTTTGAAATTATGTTGGAATTCAAGAAATTTATGATATTCTTCATCCCGACCTCTTCGAGGGGTATCAACTCAGACCATTTGGAAAAAGAGTCTATAACAATATGGATATACTTGAACTAATTTTCGGAATCTGGGGGGGGGGTATGGGCCCATGAAATTAATTCCCCATATGGAAAACAATTATGAGTATTCGGTAGTGTTCAACAACTTTGGGGTTTGATGGGTGAATTTGGAATTCTGATGATATGAATGTTAATCTTTGGTGAATTGTGTTCAATCCCATGTCATTGATGGTAATAAATACCCAAACCTTCTAGTTCAATGATAACTATTGGTTCTTAACTGATGTGAATCACAAGAACCTATGTGAACTTTAGGAATCATGTCAATAATATCTACTCCATCAATTCACCTTAAGAGAACCCTATAAAATCCTCATTTATAGAGAATCTTATGATGATTTGATCTATCATAAATGAAAAAGTTGACTTCCAGCCATCAAATTTTATCTCTCCTAACTTTATTCGATAGAAGAGTCCTACTTCATAGGTTTTATAGTATGGGATTAATCTAATCATTTGAAAGATCATATGGTTCTAGGATGGAATTTAATTGATTGATTTCATCCATATTGCTACAAATGAATGGAATAACCATTATGTTGTGAAAAATACAGATACTTTCTTTATTCTTGTCAGGGTCTGCGAAGGTGGTGTCTTCCTTTTTTAAAGAGTCATCTCGATAATTCTATGTACATGGGACCTGAGTTAACATTGGATCCATGGTGATTGTTTCCATTAAACCTCATATATATTCAACTAGGGGGATCAACTATTCTTTTTTTATGGCATAATCACTGTTAAATTACTTGATCACTAGCTTCGAATCACCTTTATATTTTAAGTGGGTAATTTCTATTTTTAGTGCCATTTATAATTCTGCAATGAGGTCCAAGTATTAAATCACGTTTTTATTGTAACCTTATAATAGTAATAAAACATAAAGTAGAAAAACCTTTTCTTCAAAGATAAGAATAATTTCTAGCCTGACTTTATTGAGCACAAGGTCTTCCATCATCTTTCCATTTGATCTTTTAGATACACTGTTAAAATACATCTCTAATGTATAGGGGGAGTCTTATAAAGAGAATATGTATTCTTATGGCAGTTCAGTATTCACCAACATTTTTCCTAAAGAGGGATTCTGTATGAGAAAATCTAATAATTACATTCCCTTTATCACCTTTTGTGGTAAGAACCGAATATAAAATTTCTAAAAATGACTTTCCTCAATGCCAAGAATCTAGTCAAAATGGGAGGGTTGATGATATATTTAGTTAGGTCATTTTGAGAGACCAAGTGGACTTGTTGGTGCTATAGGTAGTGCCTCTATTTTTGAACTAAAAATATTGATGCAAACAGCTCTTCTCAACATCTGAATATCGAATCTTAGTATCCACTATGGTTATATTGAGATTATAGTGGCTATTTACATTCCCAATGTCATTATTTTTCTTGAGTAAATCATCCAGTGATCTCTATAAGGTGACACATAAGAAATGAGTGGATTTCCCTTGACATGTGGAATTAACCTAGTAAGACTCAAAAGTGATTTCTATATACTATCAAATGCTTCTTGGGAGTTGTAAGCCCATTACTATGTCACCCCCTTTTCATTAAATTGGTGAAGGGAAACACCTTCCCATAATATTTTTTATAAAGTGTTGAAATTAGGATAGGTTTCTCTATATACCCTTAAACTATTTGATGTATCGAGGAATTGAAATATCAAGGATAGTTATAGTATTCTTAGGATCAACTTCAATACCTATACGACATACAATAAAGCCAAGAAATTTCCCTGAGGTAACAATAAAAGAACACTTCAAGGGGTTCATTTGTAGGATATGTAGTTTTAGCATGTTTAAAATGATCTAGAGATTGGTAATAATATTATAAAATTGTATGTATTTCTCTAATAGATAATCGTGGTGGAATTTGATGGTCTTTCCCAGTAAGGTTCTGAAGATGATATGCATATCACACTGATATGTGGTGCCATCATTTCTCTGACAGAAGGGAATCACTCAATAGAAGTATACCCATTAGGTATCTCAAAAAACAATGGTCTCTTAATCTTCATTGGATATTATGATTTTTTATATCTTAAATATCCATCCATAAAGGAGAGGGATTTGTAACTATCTATTTTTCCAATCATAAGTTTTATAATCAGAACAGGGAAGTCATATATTAGACAATTTCAGCTAAGATCCCTAAAATTGATACAAAATTAGATATACCCATTACTATTCTTAACTAGGAAAATATTGGTGAGCCACTTCAGGTAATCAAATTCATGAATGAATTTGGACATTGTGATTTTATCAACATTATCTTTGACTTTGGTAGTATAAGTCAGATGTGTTCTTCTAGCCACATGCTTGTAAAAGCAATGATCTTATACTAATACCATATGGTGGGTAGCCACATTAGGAACAAGGATTGGATTTTGTGTGTAATTCCAAGAAAAAAAATATACACAATTGACCAATGAAGAGGATCATACCTCTTTTTCTTTGGGGAATATGGTTGCATTTATTAGTGTAGGTCGCATATCTTTCTATGTACCTAGGTTTATCTAATGGATTTCATAAATGGTGGTAGAGATACGCCCCTAAAATTATTGAGGAGCAAATTTTAGGTCATCTTCATCTTCCTCTTACTATTACTCTTCCTCTTATTCGATGCCGATTTTAGGATGGATGGGTTATTAAAGGGAATCATTAGGGTTAGAAGAAAGACCAATATTATGAGATTTGAAGACATTGGTATTCCTGTTCTCTAGTGGTGAAAAAAAATTCCTTCAAATTTAGCTGATGATGATGGTGTCTACTGAAGTTTTGGGGATAGAGATAGGGCATTCCCACCCGATGTGTTTCCTCTTATGTGAGGATCATAGATCATTTTAGTATTTTTTGGTTCAGCTGACATGAATGATATCATGAGGACTGATGCGTACATGCCCAACTCTAAAATTACATCTTAGATATGGTAAATACAGAGCACATATTAATCACCATGATCCTTGGATTTATTTTCGTAGGTTATTTCTCAACCATTTGGTGTTTTAATCCAATTTATATCATCAATCTTGGGTTATTTCCCTTCTCTCCAATAAATCCTTCATCGATGTATTGATATTCATAAGACATGAATGGAGATTTATCAACATGAAATGTACCAATTTTTCCATTCTTTTAGTATTTGAATCATTGGTGATGTGATGAAGGGATTAACACATGTTGGTGAAACCATGGTCTTCCTAGAAATATTTTTAAGGCCGTATCCAGCTAGACAATTAGGAATTCAAAATTGGATACCAGGTCCCCAAATTACATCCTGAGCTTAACTCAGACAAGGGCCTTTTTTCATTCTGTTCATACCGTTGAAGTGTCAAAGAGGATAAAGAAAATTCAAATTCACCATATCCTAACTGATGAAGTGTTTAGATTGAAATGATAATGAATCCTAAGTTATTATCAATGAAATCTCACTGGATTTCAATTTTATCAAGTTTTATAGACACGTAAAAGGGTCTCATGTTCCCCTATATAATAGTATACTCATACTGATATGTTAAGGAGATAATCATGTGGAATTCCACATGATTAGTGTCTTTATGATACAATTCAGTAACAGTGACCCCATATTTGAATTATTGTGGGATTATCAAGTCCTCTACTATGTCTTCTTAGAGGTATTTTGATAAATAAATAACATATAGGATTGATAGCCTGGTAGAAACTAATGAAAATTTATTCAAGACATCATAATTCCGAGCCAATGGTTTAGGATTCACAACATGAGGCTATTTTTGGAAGATTTTTTAGGAGTTGATGCATTTGAGGTATGTCGGTCTTTCCAATTGTAACATATCGACCTGAAATCCACTTAACCCATGCCCTAATCCAGTGGGTCACATGGGATGAAGTGCACCACCCCATATGCTAGAGGTTTCCAACTAGTAGAAAGGGTGTAAAGGTGGTACAATGGGAATACTATAACCTCATATCATAGTGGAATAATGGTTAAAATCATAAAATTATAGCAGTGGAAACATATATGAACCCATAGAATAAATGAGTATAAGAAGAATAAATTACTGAATAAATAAATAATAATCAAAATCTATATGATAGTGTCATATACATGGATTTATGGCATGATAATATAAAGAAAAGTGAAATAGGGGAATATACAACCATGCTTTAAAAAAACTACAAAAAAATAAAAGGCTGCTGCACTAGGATCTCAAATATATACTCGATCCCTAAACCTATGCTCCAGCTAAGGTAAATCATATAGATGACTTCTAGTAGTGAACTTGCCCTTATCCATACCTACAAAAAGGTACTATTATTGGGTACTAAAGGAATCCCAAATAGGGTGTGAGATAAAATCTTAGGAGGCAACCACCAATGCAATCTATAAGTAATCCAAACAATTCTCATAGCTAATAAATGTGCAGGTAATGATAACTAATTAATAGAACTAAAAAATATTCATAAGCCCACTCAGGTTCCTAAAGGACACCAGGCGACAGTACCTGCTTTGACTCATGGATAGAAATAATTTTTTATCAGAGAATATATATAGTAATAATATATATATAGTATAGTTATATATTGTATCCAACTATAATGATCAAGTGAGTGGAGATGCAAATGGCCATATTTCTAGAAAATTAGTCTCTGGCTGGACTAGGGCATAACTTAGTCATTTTAAATCAGTCTAAATGAGCCTATAATCTTATGAAATAACATATATTCTCTGCATATCAATGTGAGTGGGAGACTTCATGCTTGTCACTCAAGATGGTGAGTGTTCCATCATGTCAACACTTGAACAAAGGGATGTGTTGTGTCATTCTAAGCATCCAAATAGTGTAAGTGGTGTGATAGGTTATAATCAACACCCAATATATGGGAGCATGAAACCATCATGCCCAAAAGATCCCTTATCATCATACCACAACCAATATCATGGAATAATTATATTTATAATAAAATTCATGAGGCATCACCTCTCATGCATCATGTTTACCAATACCATATATATAAATAAGGCATAACAGTTCAATTAAAATAATTAATAAATATTTAAGCAATAGGTGTTAACTTTCCATCCATTAATCATTTCGATGAATCCATTTAATTAATTTAAGGGAAATAAAACCACGATGAATAAACCATCCATTGTAATCAATCCATTTAATCCACTAAAATAAATATTTTACATATATAAGGATTAGCGAGTCATTTATAATGTGACATGGTCATCAAGGCAATTGACTACAATAAAATTACAATTATAAGTTGTTCCAAGAACTTAGGAGGTTTCTTTGATTCATTAAAGAATTATATAATAGAGGGTAATTTACTTTATAACCCAAGATGAACACTTTTGTGGTTTCTAGAGTATTTGAAAAATTAACTAAAATAGAAAGTAATGTTGGAATACCCCATGGGTGTCCATGAATGTGGTCAACATCCTCTAATTTACTAATCATGGATAAGAACGCATATATCAAGGTGTGTAGATCAATTTAATATGAATAACTCAATTAAATGGTGATGTGCGAAAAAGGCTGGTGTGTGACACAACATAAAAGAAATGAAAACACGAAACCTGTTGGGGAAAATGATGATACCACCTACCTTAAGGATGTTTATGACTCCTCATCCAATGGAGGCCTCAAATGTAAAGTAGGTTTGAATAAATAAAAGAAATGGTCCACTGCCCTGAATATAGGGTAAAATATCTTTCACCTAAATAGCTTAATACATCTAAAGATAAACTAAAATTGGAAGGGAGATGATTGTAGAGGTTACCACTATCTATCCAAAATTTCCTTTGGATCGTGATTTTGAATTTGAATGAGGGAGTTACCTTAGAAACTAGTTTGAGTTTCTTGGGAGCTCAAAAGAGGAGGAAATCTAATTCATCCACTAGAATGAATAGAGGAGAAAATAATAAGAGGTAAATATATTAATGATGGGAAAAAATGAATTTTCACCCTCAAAATAGGGGGCCCACAATTTGGCCAATAAATGCACACAACATATTCAAACCAATACTTAAGGAAACCCCTTTATGGTTAAGGTTCAAAATTTCCCTAAACATGTGAAATCCCATTGTCAAATGTTTGTAATTTCTCACATAATAATGTGATTTGGGTCGTATGATTTTAGAAAGACTGTGTGGGTCTTGGTGCACATTTTCCCCCAGTATGTTTAATAGAGTCTATGTTGGCTGGGCCACATAGTTCCAACTAACTGTTTGGCCTAGTTATTTTTTAAAATTCTGGGGTTTCGGGATCTGAACAAGCCATAGTCACCCTCATGATCCCCGTGACTCCATTTGGATACATTATAAGGTATTTTTAAATGAAATTTTCACAAAAATAAATGATTTGCACCTTCATGAAAATATGGGTCATTACAACCCCCCATTTTAAAGTTATTTGTCGCAGACCTTCAGAGGGTAAATAGGTATTTTCAGTAAAGATTTATAGCCACTGAGCTTGTATATCAGCTTCTGATTCCCATGTCTCATCTTGTACTCAGCCATACATTCATAGAACTCATACCAAATTAACCGACTTGTCTTGGAGTGTCTTCATGCTCCAATAAATAATATGAACCTGATACTCCAGGAAGTAAGTATCTACATCCATTTCAACCTCTTCAGGCTGAGATACATGTGATGGGTCTGGACGATAGCAGTGAAGATGAGATATGTGAAAGAAATCGTGCATAGACCGGTACCTCTAAGGAAAAGATATATCGTAAGCCAATGATCAGATATATTTCACAACCTCAAAGGGCCCAACAGACTTAAGTGAGAGGTTACCCTACCTGAAAATATTTCTATGGACTAACCTCGGTGAGAATTACAAGAAAACCTAGGCTTTGACCTTGAACTCAAGAGGTTTCCAGCATCTGTTGGAATATAACTACTATTTAGAATAAGCTTCCATCATGCACTTTATAATAAAATAGACCTACTATGTAGTCTTCTAAATGAGAGGTGGTGTAAGTGTAGATGCCTCTCCTACCTCTAGCAATCACATAGGTGAATGGAAATCCCTAAAATATATGATTAATAAGGTTCTATCTCTATAGTATCCTAAAAGTAGTTACTATATGCAAACTCAAAGAGTGGAATGTGGTTCTCCCAGGAACCCCCAAAGTAATGGACACATGCACGAAACATGTCCTCTAACACCTAAATCGTATACTCTATATATGCATTGATCTATGGGTTATAGTACATGCTTAAAATCACCTGTGTACCTAAGGCCTTCTAAAACCCCTTATAGAACTATGTTGTAAAGTGGTAATCTCTATTTGAAATTATAGATCATGGAGATCTATAAAGACATAAAAAATCCTTAGCTTATCTATTGAGAAGGTCTCTTGCATAGGTAATAAATCTGTGTCCTTCATGAAATGATCAATGTAAACCCACACTGTATCATTTCCATTCAGAGATATGGTTAATCCATTCATGAAATCCATAGAAACATTGTCCCATTTCCACTCGAGAATGGATAATGGTTGTAAAAGCTCTGACGATCGCTCATGCTTTGTCTTCACCTGATGAGAGGTGGATTACTAAGTGATGAAGCAAAAAATCTCCCATTTAATTATAAGACACCAATACTATCACTATAATACTCAATACATCTTGGTGACACTAGGATGAACTGCCCAAGTCAAGGAATGAAATTCACACATCAGCTCCTCTCTAATGTCTGCTGAGACCCATACACACCCATGGAATTGTAAAGTCGCATCCCCATCCATGGTACAAGATGAAGATGTATCATCATATCAGATTCCTTCCCTATGTAAAAGGCCTTCAAGATCAGATTGTTTCCTCATTATTTCCTATTATAGAAGATTTTAGATCACTACTAAGGCTTTGAGGATCATCTGATCAAGCTCATCTGGAACCTCAATGTGCATATCTGAGAATAAGTCCATGAGATTCCAATTACCACTAGCCTCTTGACCTTCCTGTAATAGAGTCTTCCAGATCATAGCATCATCCACTATATTTCCATTACTAGGCATGTACGCAAGCTCAAAATTAAATAATTATAGGTTCTCAACCCGCCTATATTTCCTAATATTCAGATCCAACAATGGAAATATGTACTTGAGGATTTTGTGATTAGTGCGTACCAAAAAATTCTCTCTAATTATATTTTGTCCCCAACTAAGTAGATAATGAACTACGAAAACTATCTACTGGTCATGAATTGGGTAATTCCACTCAGGAAGTATCAACTGAAGAGACCTTTACATGAAGATTTGTTCATCCTTCATCAGAACATATCCAAGCCCTATACATGATGAATCACAATATACTATATATATCTCTAATAGATTTGAAAGAATTAAAATTGATGCTGAAATAAAATGTCCCTTAAACTCTTGGAAGGCTGCTTCATAAGATTCTGATCATATGAACTTCTCACCAATCATTATCAAGCCTTTAAGTAGCACTGAAAGGCATGAGAAATACTGAATGAAGAATTTATAATACCTGGATATCCCCAAGAAAATATAAATATCAAATATGTTATTGGGCTACTCCCAGAAAACTATATCTCTCGCTTTATCTAGGTATACAGAAACTCATGGATTTGAGATAATATGACCTAGGAATTGGACTTTGTTGATCCAAAAGTGGAATTTACTGATCTTATCATAAATGTAATTCTCTTTTAGTGTATTAAGCACAATCTCAAGATGATTGGAATGGTCATGTTTAGAGTATGAATACACTAAGATATAATCAATGAAGACTACCATGAATGATTTTTTTTGATTAAAAAAAGAAATCATTAATGACGAATATCCGCAGAAGTACAAGTGAAAATCCATGAGGGGAAATTGTCCAACCAGAGTTGGTTAGAGTAGAATGGGCCTGAGGCCGCAAGCTAATGGGATGTGTTGTTTCCTTCCCTTTTGGTAAAGGGAAAGGTGCATAAAGAGAAGAAATAATAAAGTGAGAGAATTCTCTTGATGATGATGCCAAATGACTGGATCCCACCATCGTTGTGGTTAATAGCATCGATTATGGTAAGGCAGTCAGACTCAATAATGATATCACTCCATCCACATTCCAAGGCGAGCAACATACCAGCAAGGATGGCCACGGCCTATGTAACTGCCAGTTTCCAAAATGCCTGACGTGGTTCATATTTTGTAGCAAGGATTTGCCCCAGATGATTACGGGCTGGGAGGCCGAGGGCAACAAGCCCATCCTTTGGAAGAGATGCGTCACGTTAATCGTAATAATCCCTTCCATTGGGGGAATCCAATGAGTGGGAAAGGAGAGGGTAACACCTGTTATAAAATGTCCATTGTGTTATTTCCAACCCTCAATCCAAGAAGTGGCCCGTTCAATCCATAATTTGGGGGGTTTGTGAGATTGATGAAAAAAAACATCGTTACGCCAGACCCAAATAATCCATGACAAAGTGCAAAGAGAAATTTAAGGAGCCGAGGAAAGGGAGGAGCACCAACGTGTCAGATGATTAGGAAGGTCAGAGGCCAATTCCAGTGAAGTGGAAGAAGCTAGGTCCCATTTATTCCAAATTTTCTTAGCTCCCAGGTAGTGAATGATGGTGTGCAAAGGTGTTTCTGGAATCTTCATGCAGAAAGGGAAAAAATCAGTACTGGACATATGTCGGTAAGTGAGAAGGCTCATGGTTGGGAGAGTACCCGTGCAAAACTACCACCAAAATTGGCGTATTTTAAGTGGAACGTTGAGCATCCAAATCGATTTCAATGGTCCCTCATCCCGGCCAACTGAGTGGTTTCCAAGAGCGAGTCTGTAGCTGGATCTCACCGTGTAATCGCCCGAGATGTCATTGATATAGAAAAGATGGTCTGGGCCTACGTCAGGGACCTAGTGAATTCTTAGGGAAATTATTTGGTCCTTTTTGTTAAACCAATCAAGGATCTTTTCCAAACACCACCCCTATACCTGTTCGGAAAGGAGGCAGCTGACATTGACATCTTCATGACCTGGTTGGATAGGGGATGTAGCCCGCATACCTTCCTTATCGATTATCCAGGGATCAGTCTAGGTATTGACTGATGAGCCATACCAAATCCTCCATCCCAGTCCTTTTTCCAGTAGCTTTTTAGCCCCCCAAATGCTTCTCCAGAGGAATCTGGGATGGGGACCAAGAGAGGAAGCATGGAAGTCAGTGTGGGGAAAGTAATTAGCTCAGAGAACTCGTGCACATAGAGATGATGGATAGTTAACAAGGCACCATCATTACTTGGCCAACAGTGCATCATTGAAGAGAAGATGATTCTAGAATCTCATCCCTCCCTCTGATTTGGGTTTTTAGAGTTTCTCCCAGGCCATCCAATGGGGTTGATTCCTTCCATCATTCTTCCCCCACCTGAAATTGGCAGTGCGTGTGTGGATCTGGTTGACGATGATTTCCGGGAGTTCAAATAGGGACATAAAGTAGTTGACGATGGACTGGATGATAGCTTTTATGAGGGTCTCTTTTCCAACTTTAGAAATTCCTTTAGGGAACTAACCTAGAATATTTTTATCGATCCTGTCCACTAGAGATGAAAAGATTTATTTTTTGGATCAGCCAATGATCGTGGGAAGCCCAAGATACATCTGATGTTTCAAAACCATATAGATACTAGCTGATGCACATAGCTTATCCGTCTTAAAAAGAAGCACCCCTGCACTAAATGAAATTTAATATTTTCCATGATTGATTGACTGGCTAGACTCCCTCTAATATTGATGGATTGCTTGGACGATTACCCGACATTCATTAATTGTTGCTCTGGAAAAAAGGAGGCAGACGTCGGTGAAGAAAAGATGCGACACTGGTGGGATAACATGGCAGAACTTTTCCCCATGAATAGATTTTGAGGATGCAGCCCTGAAAATATGATTAGAAAACACGTCATCCACTAGCATGAAGAGAAAAGGGGAGAGAGGATCTCCCTGGAGAAGGCCTTGGTATGGGGATAATTTTCTGGTGAGCTCCCCATTGACCTTGATTTTGAATGAGATGGTCGAGATGCAGTCCATGACCATATCTATCCATTTAGAGCAAAAACCCTTTTTTTAGTATAACAATGCGAAGGAAGTGCCATTACACTATATCCTTGGCCTTGTTCATATCCAATTTCCATTCCATGATTCTTCTTTTCATGGTGGAGCATGATTTCATAGAATGGAACACTCAATGGGATACAATAACATTATGAGTGATCAGTCTCTTGGCCATGAAAGCGCTATGATTTTCAGAGATAATATCAGGTAGACAAGGCCGCAACCGATTGATAAGGATCATTGAGAAGATCTTGTAAGAGATGTTGCAAAGGCTGATAGGTCTAAAATTAGGGATCTCTAGAGGTTTCTTAATTTTGGGGATGAGGACAAGGACAATTTCATTGATGGTAGCATTGCGGGTATTCCCAACCCGGATATTTTTTATCATGTTGCATATGTCAGGACCGATTATGTGCCAGTATTGTTAAAAAAATAGGGCATGGAACCCATATGGTCTTAGGGTCTTAGTGGGATGAAGATGTTTCAGAGGTAGGCGTATCTCGTCATCTGTCACATCTTTGGTGAGCTGCCTATTGATCTCATCGGTGATCACAGGTCTGATACAATATTCCACCTTGGCAGACATGAAAGGGGTTATTGTAGTGAAGCAATTCTGGAAATAGTATGTCAAGGGCTTTTGGATACCATTGGTGTCAGAAACTTTTCTTCCATCAGGTATTAAGATGCAAGAAATAGAGTTTTTCTGATGCCTGGCTGATGCTTTCTGGTGAAAAAACCGGGTATTAGTGCCCCCTCTTTAATGTGGTTATCCCACACCTGTATAGCCCAAAAACATTCCTTGACATGCAGGGCTGTGTCCAGCTCTCTTTGTGTGGCTCCAATATTAGAGAGAATGCAATTGGATGGGGTTTTTTTGAGGAGGTTGTTCAGTCTCTTTTCGAGGACACCACAGTGCTAGTCGAGGTGGTGGAATTTCTTATTTCTCCAAGAACTCAGATCAGATATAACCTTTTGGAGATTGAGGCCGACATCCATGTGAGTGCTTTTCCACCTTGATCGGATCAACTCTTCACATTCCCGGTCTTTTGACCAAAAGCTCTCAAATCTGAGGGGTTTGCTAAGTTGTCTATTTTGTTCTCCTTATATACAATCAATGAGAATTGGATAGTGGTCCGAATAGTTAAGGGCCATGTGGCCGATATGAAACATGCTGAACAGATTAATCCAATCAATAGAACCTAGAAATATATCAAGACGCTCAATGATGCAGGTGACTTAAGTATTGCCGCGTAACCATCTAAAAGGATTACCTGTGTACCCTAGATAGACCAGTTCCACCCTATAGACCACATCCTTGAAGTTTGACATCGAAGCTGATGGTCAGATGATTCCACCCCTCTTTTCCTTATGGAACATAATCTCATTGAAATATCTTCCGAAGAGGATGAGGCTCAGTAAGTCTTGACGCAACTTTCATAGAAGATCCCACGACTTCACCTTATCATTATTGGATGGTCAGCCATAAAATCCCACAAAATTCCAGGGTGGGTGATAGTCTGTTTGAATAGTCGCTACCACATGGTGCGAGGAGAAAGACAAAATTTTGACATCGATATTGACCTTCCAAAGGAGACAAAGGCCCCCAAAATGGCCTTGTCTGGACACCAGAAAGCAGCCTTGGAAGCCACACTTCAGAGAAATACCATTGGTGTCCTTGTTTTCTACTATGTTTTCAGATAGGAAAACCATATCAGGGTGAGTTTGAGGGAAATTGCGCTGAAGCATGCGAACCGTTCGTGGGTTGCCAAGCCCACGACAGTTCCAGAATAAAGCAATCATTGCTCTTTCCAGGGCAGGGTCTCGCCCGTTGCCGCCTTTGGTTCCTCTGGACTTCTTTCTCCACTTGTTGTTTTCCATCTTTTGGTGGGATTCCTCCCTGATTGGCATGTTCCATTTTGTCTTTTTCTGACCCCAGGTTTAGGGTCTTCTGTGTGACCATCACTCTCTCCTCGTTGCACCCTTTTCCACATTCGATGGGTAATTGGGCCTAGTATTGGAGTTCCCATCATTCCATGGGCCTCCATTGTTAGAATGACTGTTGTAGTCGATTGTGGGTTAGGGTCCAGATCTGGTGGTTCGATGTGCATCAGCATTGGCTTTGAGCAATGTGTTGGTGGTTCTTTTTTGCTTCGTCGCCAACATTGTAGATGTTTGAGTATTTTCCATTAGAGGGTTAGGATGAACTCCAGCTTCTCTCTGAGTGGGAGGGCTAGCATTAGGAAAATACAATGGTCCTAGTATTAAGGCTTTTTCAGGTATGGGTTCCACCTGACTGGTATGTGCCAACGTGAGACAGTCACGGTCCTTTTGTTTTTCTGTCGCAGGGTTGAAAGCATATTTATTCGTTTTGGAATTGAGCCAAGGGCCATATTGGAGGATAATGTTACCAGATCCACTCTTATGTTTTGTGGTTCACGTTATTTCCAGATGGCCAAGGCGACCACAGAAAAAGTAGAAGATTGGGAGTTTCTCGAACTCGAATGATATCCAATTGTTGGTGTCTTCAATTTTCAGTAACTTTTCCCTCATCAGTGGATCTGAAACTTCAATTTCTGCCATGATCCAAACCTCAGGGCCCTATTATATTGGGTCTGAGCTATCCCAGTCAAGAAAGTGACCTAAACTATCCCGAATTTCTCTCATGATTTGTTCCATTCTTACATGGAAGGGGATTCTTTTAATTCATATTCAGAAGGGGGAGCAGGTTAAATTCACTCGTTTTATAGTGTCTCCTACTTTGTATACTTCCATTTGAAGGAGTTGATTACCAAAGGACCACGGTCTACCACAAAAGATTTTGTCTCTATCTCTATCGTTAAAGAACTCAAAGATGGAGAGATTGATCCCCACTTCCCGAATAGCCACTCCAACATCAAGTTTCTAGATGTTCTGTAGAGTGTTTTTCAGAGACCCCTGATTTACCGCTTTGTTTTCCACAAACTTTTCCACCATGAGAAGAGACATGCCCTTTTCCAAGAGTGTGAATTCGTTTCTCCATGCCTCAATCATCAGATTTTATTTGTCCGTCAGGGACAACCTCTTCCATTGATTTACAAATTCCGCATCCATGGAGAAAAACCTAAAAGTTGATTTCACTATAATCTTTAAAGACCGGCGCCCTTTCAGTCCCCACAACCCTAGAACACCTAACTTAGGAATTGGGTAAACTGGGTTAATGCTCCGGAAATGCCCTGTGCACTAGGCTGACCCAATCCAACCTCACATGAGTCAAGTCCTGGTCCAACAAGTAAGTCCCTGGATTGGATACCCCTTCACGGCCTCCTTATGTGGTCCACTCAATTGATACAGGCACCACGACCTTCGCGATCAACCCTCCCCCTTGAGTGGTCGTGCCCAAGAAACCCGCACCATGACGCACACCAATATTCGTGGACCAACACCCCATGGCAGAACCTTCGCAGCTTCACAACACAACTGATGCTTCACTAAGGCACATCATGAAACAGACATGTCACGAAGACCAATTCGCGATCACTCAACCATGTAAAATCTTCACTGAAGGTGCTTCACAAATCAAACCACTTCACTACGGAGCTTCGAAAAATCATGGATACGTCTTATCGGCCATAGGTCACCACCGTATTCACAATGCAAACCAAGTCTTCGCAGATCAAAACCTTATGAAAGGAAGTTCTCGGCGGCCACTTAGAGATCCCTCAACGAGGTGAATCTTCGTGGAAGGTGCTTCGCGAATCAAACCACTTCCCGGAAGAACTTCGTAACATTGTGGATACGTCTTACCGCCCCCAGGACACTGCCGTCTTCACAGTACACCAAGTCTTCATGGATCAAAACCCCACGACAGGAACTTCGTGGCAACCACTTTGCGATCTTTCAACGCGGCGAATCATCATGGAAGGTGCTTTGATAATCAAACCACATCGCGACGAGAACTTCGAAAAACATGGAAACAGATTACCGCCTACAGGTCTCTGCCTATCTTCATGGAAGTAGGAAGATATGCGATTAGGGTAAATAATTCCTCGAACTCTGGTTTTTGACTCCAGACTCTGAGCACTCGGATCTGAATGATGAAAGGGGATCTGTGATTATGGGTATTTTTTCCTTGAAACCTAGTATTTGTCTCGAGACTAAGATCACTCAGATCTGTATTGCAGATGGAGTTTGCGATTTTAAGATCTAGAACTGATCGCCCTCTCCCAGATCTGGCACTGATATAGGATGACAATAACGAAAAGGACTTCAAGACCCCGAGGGAGGCTAGACCTGAACCTGAAGGCGATTTTGAGCAGATTAAGATGAATCCTGACACCCTCCGAAACACAAAAATTGGGGTCCGGGAACAGGCATAGAAGAACAATAGGAAAAAAGAACAAAGTTTTCTCACCGCGGAGGGGTCATGGAGTGGCACAGAATGGAAGAAACAAACCACTGGCACTGAATCTGAAGAAAGAGCGGTGAAACTCAGAACTGAAGCGGGGTGTATGGAGGGAGGCAGAGCCGCCGTAAACCGGTCAGACAAGGAAACTCAAAACCTAGGAAGCCCTTAGAGAGAACTCTCTAAAGCGGGAGAGACTCATCCATGAATGCATTTATATATGGGGGAAAACCTAATTCATATGAGTTGAAAAAATAAAAGGTGATTTTGTGAGTCCAAATGGAATAACCAATTAACTTTATAGAACATATTTTCTTCTGAGAGATGTGAGAGGTATTTATGAATTCTTGACACTCACTGGATGATATCCTGATCTCAGATATATATTTGAAAACAATATTTTTCCTTATATATGATCAAATAGGTCATCTATTCTAAGTAGTGGAAACCAATTATTTACAGTGAGATGGTTCAATTAGAGATAATTCATTAAAATATTGAGGGTATTATCCACCTTCTTAGAAAAAATGATTAGTGAAATCCATGGAGAAGTGAGAGGTCATATAATATCTTTATCCTCTAGATCCTCCAACCGTTTATTGAGATCTCAAAGCTCTAAAAGTTCCATCCTAAAAATAAGACTGGTCACTAGTGATGCTCTGGGAACAAGATTGATAGTAAAATATACCTATCACACTAGAGGTATAAAAAATAATTCATCAGGAAATACATCCCTAAAACTCCCCACTATAGGAGGAAAAATAGTGGGTCGTATCCCCTGGTCTTCAATGAAAAGACTGGCAATCTGATCTGTCATATGACCCAGCCTCTATAGGTTGGGTCCAGCTCTAGTTGCACTAAAATACCATTCTCCATTATGCACATTTATAACACCCTCTAGTTTTGTAAACATCACCCTCCTATAATAGCATTCAATGAGGGATCAATAGGGAACTAACCAGTCCATCCCGATGATTACATCAAAGCCCTTTATATTGAATAAAAAATGGCTCCACATGAAAAGGTATCCACCTCTCTCAAGGGGAAAATATATACAGTAGTGAATTCCCTCAAATAAGATACCTAAAGGGGTACCCAGCATCATAACTTCATATACGCGTTAGATCTCAAGGCCCAAACTCTCTATAATAGTCTCAAATATAAATGAGTGAGATGTCCCTCTGTCAAAAAAGGTAGACCCTAAAGTAAAGGATTCTCTAATAGTACATCCAGCAGTAGAAGTTATGGCATTCTACGCCTCCAACATAGGACAAAATATATTTAATTGGAGTTTACCATGGACCTGAGTCACATCATATCTATCCTAAGAATGCTCGCTCTGGAGGCACTGAGTATCATGAGTCCGACTACCTCTACCTCAACCCCCACCTCATCCTGAATAGTCTGTGGTATTCCAGCTTCCTACCTAACATGATACTACAACCCCCACTACGATATGTGGAGTATATGTAGATCCCTACTCACTAGGAACTGATTGGAAGGTTCTGTATAAAGGCTGGATATGTCCCATCCTACTATAGCCTTTACATTCCACTGAATCTTGTAAGGAATGAGGCTTTGTATGACTTGACTTCCCTCATGGTTGATATTTTAGAAATATTTCATCATGATGATCTTGACTGTGGTTACCTTTGTGAGAAAACTTTAAATTTCTCTTTTTCTAAGAAGAAGAAGCACTGATAGATCTAGTTTTCGAACAACCCAGACCCGCACCATCAGTTTACCTAAAATTATTCTCTATAATAAGGGATTGGTTGACTATATCAGAAATATTGGTCAACCTAAATTTATTGACCTATAACCAAATGGTGTATACCATCCCATCCTCAAATGGCCTAAAAATCATAATATCATTACCCACAAGAGTAGAAAAGAACCCCTGCATCTCAATAAAATGAGCATATTATTCCATAATAGAGTACTTCCTAACTATAGGTTCACAAATTCTTTAGCTTCATCAGCCCTCCGAGTTTGGAGAAACAAATAGTCATAGAAGATCTTCTGAAAATATTCCCAGAACATATCCCTATACTAATCTACCTGGGTAATAATATCCGACCATTTCTTGGTAGAATCATATAGCATATACACAAAAATATTGAACCTTCACTCTAAAGAAATCTCTAGATTCTCAAATATATTAAATATAGCTTCGATCCAAGACTCCCCAGCATGTGGTACTCAATCCCCCAAAAAGGTGGGAGGATGCTGCTACTATCACTCCTGAGTCAAATCTACCATACATATAAAAGGTCTAACAAAAAATTATATATTATGAAACATACATACAAATACCTCTCAATACTAGGTCTTTGGGACCATATAGGGAATAGGAAGAAGTACCATAGGTGGCACTCCAGGAGGAATCACTAGCGGCTTGAGGCCCACCACCTATAGTGAATGGTCATCACCGCCTTCATGGTGTATGACTGTGAGACATTTTGGAAGAATGACACTACAATTCTATGCACTCCTCATAAGAGATCTTAAGAATTTAATGATATTAGATGTAAAACTAGGACAGGTGTAAAACCTTCCTATAGAAACAATCACAAATCTATACATGGTCCAAAAGATAAGACCATGGTAGATAAGAGACCATAATAGCCATAATAATGTGAGAGATACGTCAATACCCACTACTAAGGCTGGGTTTGGGTCTATGTCTCTATGTCACGTGTTTAAGAAGGCTATTTTCATGTTAAAGGTCAAATTCATATTAAATTTGTGCTCATTTAAACATTTAATTCACATTAAATGGTTTAGTTATATGAATCACCATTTCTAATCCACAAGGGACCATACTCATCATGAACCAAAATATGGGATCCACTTAACCGACACCATAAAACATTCTAGCCCATGTGACCAATGAACCATGGCTCTATATGTTATAATTACCTGCTTAAGGTGTATGCTTTAACTTATAAAGGAAAATACTAGCAGCTTAATGTATACACTTTAAGTGTTAATTATGTTTTCTAGTCTGTATAAGAAATTAGATAACATTTCAATTCATAAAAAAGGCACTAAAAATATGCAATAGGAAAAGGCATTCTGAAAGTATACATAACATGGAAAAATGCATGTCATATTAGTCCTATCATGCCTATAATGATGAATGTAATGAATTTAACTCATTTCATCATGCCTAGCTAAAATAAATTTGATTTCAATAGTACCAATAATAATAACACCAAAAAAAAGTGTATCACCCAATGATGAAGTCATATGAACCATAAATGGAATAATTAATAAGAATAATTTCCCATCCCAAGTAATTTGGGTTTCCCCCATACATGGGTTAACTACATCCAAGCATAGGGTCATTTCCAAATTCCATTAACTCTTAGTCTCCTATTTAATATCCAAATAGTAATACAAAAGAAAATTTTTCTCTGATAGCACTTTGTAACATCTTGAATCGAGATCCAATTAACTCGTTCCCCATACTGGGGGGTCACATGGCCTCATGTGTGCCTCCCCATATACGAAAGGATTCCAACTAGAATCAAGGTTTTAAAGGTGGTACTGTGGGGAGACTATAACCTCATATCAGAGGGGCATAGTGGTTATAAAAATGAATATATAGTAGCGTAATCATATATAAACAAACATAATAAATAAACAGTGAAAAAATAAAAATCTAAACAATTGATTAATAATAAAAAACCACATGGTAGTTTCATATACATGGATGTAAGGCATGCTGATATATAAAATGGGAATAGGGAAAATGAATATACAATCATTCTATACAAAAACTACAAAAATAACAAAATACTACTTCTTTAGCATCTCGAGCATATGCTCGGTCCTATACTCCTTTGCTCTATCTATGTTAAATCACATCAAAGTCATATAACATGGTGCTTTACCTTATACATACCTATAAAAAAGTAATCTTCATTGGTAATAAACTCATCCCGAGTATGGAGTGAGATAAAATCTAAGTAGGACATAAGAAACGGTGTCTATAAGTAATACAAATAGGGATTATAGCTAAAAAGTGTACTGGTAATGATAATTAATTAACAAAACTAAACAAATAAATATCAGCTGGCTCAGGTTCTATAAAGACACCTAGTGACACTACCTAATTTGACTCATGGATGGAAAAAATGTGTGATTAGTAACTATATATATATATAATACATATATATATTATAGTTATATATTACATCCACCTATATGGACCAAGTTCGTATGGACGCTAATTTCCTTATACTTGAAATACTAGGCGCCAACTGAACTGGGTCATAACTCAGTCATCCATAACCAGTCTAAATGAGTGTATAAGCTCAAGAAATATGGTACACACCCTACATCTCATTGTGAGTGGGATATTTCATGATCATCAATCAAGATGGTGAGTGTGAAATCATGTCCACACTTAAACAAAGGAATTTAGTGCATCATTACCATCTTCCAAATAGTGTCCGTGGTGTGAGATGTCATGCTCAACACTCGATGTAAGTGAGAATGAAACTATCATGCCCAACAGGTTATTTAATATCGTAATACAACCTATATCAAGGTGTACTCATATTTATAATATAATGCATGAGGTATCACCTATCAGGCATCATTTTTACCAAGCTCATATATGTAAATGAGGAATAATAGTTTAATTAAAAAAGTTGAAAAAGATTGAAATAATAGGCATGGTCTTTTCACCCTTTAATCATTTCAATGAATCCATTTAATTAATTTAAGGAAAATAAAACCACTATGAATATGACATCCCATGTAATCAATCCATTAAATTCACTAAAACATTGAAGTTACATTTATAAGGCTCAATGAGTCATTTAAAAGGTGACATAGTGAACAAGATAATTACCTACAAGTCAATTCCAATTATAAATTGGTCCAAGCACTTAAGAGGAGCCTCATATTCATTAAAAAATTATAAAATAGATGGAAATTCACTTTATAACCCAATACTTACACTTAGGATGTGTCCCATGTATTTAAACAATTAACTATAAAGGGGAATTCAAGTTGGAATGCCCTAGGGGTGTCCATTACTGAGGTCAACATCCTATAATTTAAAAAATAAGGATCAACATGAATATATCAAGGAGTGTAGACTAATTTAATATGAATAACTCAATTAAACGGTTATGTGCAAAAAATGCTGGCATGTGAAACAATGAAAAAGATACAAGAAAACAAAATCCCTTGGGGGAAACGTTGATACCACCCACCTTAAGGCCATTGACCACTCCTCGTCTGATGGAGGCCTCAGTTTTGAAGTAGGATAGAAGAAATCGAAGAAAGGGTCTAATTCCTTAAAAATATAAAAAATGGGATTTCAATTATATAGAACTATAGATCCAATGACAAATTGAAATATGAAGGTATAGGAATGTAGAGTGTACCTATAGATATCAAACACTTACTTTAGATATTTATTTGGACTTTTGATCAAAGGGTTACTTTCATACATAGGTTGAGGTGTATGGGAGATCACAGGAGGAGGAAATCCAATTCAATCGGTAGAATGAAGAGATGAGAAAAGAAAAAGAGTTCAATCGATTTTTAAGGGGAAAATGACTTTTCAGACTCAAAATATGGGGTGCATGGTTTTACCTCATTATTTGGACAAACCATGTGAAAACCGTGCTCAAGCCACTACTTAAGAATAATCCTCATATGGTTATGGTGCAAAGTTTCACTAACTATGTGTAAACCATGAAAAATACCACTATGAAATTACTGTAGTTTTTTCATGGTAGTTCACCTAGGGTCACATGGTTTTTGAAAAATAGTGTGGCTCTTACTGCACCTCTGTTTTCCCCTTAACGGCTAGTAGAGACTATGTGGGCTGGGCTGCATAGTTTTTACTAACCATGCTACCCAGTTATTTGAAAAAAATCTAGTTTTTCAGGCTCCAAATGAGCCTAAGACACCCTCATGACCCCCATGAACCCATTGGTCAACATTATAAGGTCTGTATAAAAAAAATTAACCCAAAAAATGATCTATACATTTTTGAAAAGAAGAGTTGTTGCACCCATGAATTGAAGTTGAATTCCCTTCTGTTAGTGGTAGGTTAGGCTGACATAATCTAACCACCCATCTGGGATGATAGGATAGTGTCACCCAATCTAGTAGATATTCAAATACAATCCAGATTGGATGTATCTTAAAAACTATGGGTTCATCTTCATGCTACTTCTATGATCGATGAAGTTATTTCCCTTGAGTTTTAGCAACATAAACATCTATAGAGAGGATGTGTCTATGATATTATGTTCTCCCAAGACTGCACCTTCCCCTATTTCCTTGACTTCCACAAACTCTATATCTGGTTCTAGAGTCATGAATAGGGAACTCATGTTTGTAAACATAGTCATAATTGAAAAAATGATCCATTTGATGAATTATGTTAATTGAACTACAAAAAAATTCTTTGTTTGGTGAGGATTTCATTTGTTGGAGAGGTTATTGAGGTGGTGGATCTGAAGGCATGAATTCTAAAAGGGTCAATATTGGATCTAACATTGATATAGGCTCATCTTTCTATACAAGATATTTTATCATCTGATTATTCCATTTATTAGATGATTTATACTTAGATGGTTGGGATGAAAATGAAGTTAGTCACACTATGATAGAAGAAACTAGAGTCATAGTTGGTTGTATTAATTACACCTTGAAAATAGAATGTGTCTAGTTTATCATTATTCTAATCATCCAATCATCAAATTTCTTCACACCCTTTTAGTAACCTATTTCTATTTTCCTTTTTTACTTTGGAGTGGTAGTGGAAACACATTCCACTTATGATATTGGTTTACCCAATTACAGTTGTCCTAAATCAAATATCATTTAGAGAATGTATTTGAAGAAAACATAGTATTGAATGTGGCCCATTGTTCAATAGAACATGCATTAATTCTGGTGGTCATCAAGACCAACATGATTTATACTCTTATATTCTAGAAATTTTTTCAAGTGATTTTCTATTGCTACTAAAAATTTACATGTACCCTATTCATCTCAGAAGGAATAAACATTATTCTTATAATCCTTAATTTTATTTTTTTTCTCCACTCCCTTTTCTCATATTGATGGGGGTATTGATGTTGTCTGCATTCTAGAGAAGATACCACAGGATAAGGAATGAGATTTGGGGCTAGAGAAGTTATAGGGGTTGACTTAATAGTGATGTTTATAGTTTCAACTTTACCCTTTCTCTTTCATTGAGTTGTTATTATTGGTCGAGACATGGGTCTTTTTGTAAGATAAAGTCTTCCAATCTTTAACCTCTTGTGACAAGGTCATGAGAACCACTTATTTATTTTATTATTATAGGAGGTGTCTAGAACTAATCATGGAGGGTCTCTATGAAGAGGGATAATAGATCTTCTTGAGAAAGCTACCACTTTAGATGCTAAGTCAACCCCTTATAACTAGTTATGAAATATGAGGTTTTATCTTTCTCTCTTTATTTTATAATTTGAGATTTCAAGGATCATTGTATTTTACAACATTGAGATAAATTGATAATAAAATTAGTGATGGAGATCTTCCCATCCTTTGGTTGACCGAGATGGTAAAATGGTATACCATACTATGGATAACTCATCCAAGGTCTGTCAAATCACCTGCATTTAGCCACTTCTTTCTTCTCAAAGGTCCCAATCATTGGACCAAAGTGGGACATGAAATTTTTTAGATTTTGTTCTTGATTCTTCAAACCATTGAATATTGAAAATATAATATTTCTAAATTTATGCAGGGGAGAGTCACATCTAATAATTTTGGGTATGGCTTCCTCTTGGGATGTATCGATGCATGCCATCCTTCCATAACATCCAACTTAGAAACCAATGATTAAATAGTGTCAATGTGGTTTGGTGGATGACTGATTGAAAAATATCTTACACAGGGAAAATGATAGGCAGGTCCTAATGTGGCATCTCTACATGTAATTATGACTAATAACATGCAAAAACTAGCCTTCAATAATCAGCCTAAAAAGGGTTTATTTGTTTCCTTAATTGAGAAAACCACTAAAATTCCATCATCATTACATCCAAATAAATTGGTTTTCAATTACCTAGGCTAGGTTGATATTTTGGATCTAATATTATTTGAATTTTGAGCTCCTCTTGTAGAGGGATATCATCAAGAGGGGTAATATGAGGCTTTTCCTGGAGAATATACCCAACATGGATATTGCCTCTGTGTAGTTACTTGTTTAACTTCCTTAAATTCTCATTTCCATCTCATATTAATAAAAACTATCCTTTGATGTGTATTTTCAAATATTTTGGGTAAATGATATGATCTAGCCACACATTTAACCTTTTCAATTGGCTAAAGCTTAGTAAGGGGGAGGTAGTTGAGAAATCATAGAAACACCCATATTTTGTTGAGCTTCAAATTCTTGGTTTGAACACCTTCAATAGCTACTTTAGTATAGACTATCTTTTGACTTGAAACATCATCCTCCTTTTCCTATATATCTAATTCTTGTTTTTTATCATTAGTAGGGGTTATGATAATAATTTTGACCAATGCATAATGCATTGTAGCTATCTCATAAGTACCATAATAAATGGATGACTGGTTTCCCCAAGGATATCTACTGAAATAGATGTGATCTTTAGAAGATGTTGTACTCTTGATTGATCACTATTTTTTGACCTATATAGGGCATCATCCTTAACATAAAGGATTCTATTAGTTCATTTTTGAAAAGGGTGATTCAAATATAATCTGTATATAATTTCATTATAAACATCTATAGTTATAAAACCGATTCACGGGATGAGACAAACTAGATGGAATAACATTGAAATGTTTCCCTTAAATAGTTAAATACTAAATTCCATTGGAGAGAATGTTGAGGTATAAATTCCCCCATACCTCTATAATGAAGTCATTCCCATTCAATTAATGTATCATTTCAGGCCAGATTCCTTATCCTCAAATGGGTTGGTTGTGTTAAAAATGACCCCATTCTTTTGGGATGGGGATACTCTGGTATCATTGTGGTTGTGGCTATTGTGACTAATATTTTGTCCTTGTGTTTTTTTTCGAACATGAATTGGGTGCATTGTATGATTTTTGACCTAAATATTCACATATAATGGTATTGTAAACATTCAATGTTTGAATTTCATTATGCAAGTGGATCACTGATTCCTTTTATTCACTTTATGTAAGAGTCTCTCAATGGATCTCTCTCATCGAGTCAAATGATTTTGAGATTCCTTCCATGCCAATTATTTTGGAGTATACCATCTTTCATGAGAAAATATCTATATTGAGAGATGTCTTAGGGAAATGATATTACATTATGTCATTTCTGGTGGGATTTTTAGACTGGGAGTAAGGTTATATTTAATGCTCTATGTTTGTTCCATCCCCATACATGGATTCTAGATGGGGAATTTGAAATCAATAAACAGAACTTGATAAAAGAATTAAGTCATGTGAAATTAAGAATCTTCTTATATTTTCCATATTTCAGGTGTCATATTGTTGGAAGGGTATCCAATTCAATTTGATGATGATTTTATTCTATTACATTGACATGTTATACATATCCATCACAAGCCAAGATTTTATCTTTCAGGGGATAAATAGTTATCCAAATATTCAAGAACATTTCATGAAATCATTCCATTGATAACGTCTATGGAATGTTATATTGAGGATTTGATAAGTTCCAAAATAAGTCTAGTATATTATCTTTATCCATATGGATCCTTATAAAAAACAAATTCTCTTTATCTTACACAGGATATTCCACCACATGATCCGTCTAATGTAGGATTTTATAGATACTTTCTTATAGATGGTGTGATTGATGATGATCTCCTTTAATATAGTAGTATGAAGTCAGTAAAAGGGTGGCTTAGAGAATGACCATTTCCTCAGACTATCCTC
Organism: Viscum album; assembly: GCA_963277665.1. NCBI lineage: Eukaryota > Viridiplantae > Streptophyta > Magnoliopsida > Santalales > Viscaceae > Viscum > Viscum album. The sequence goes on along the minus strand of OY728158.1, from coordinate 966,163,433 downwards.
TAGTTGAGAAAGAATATTACTTTTCAATGATATGGTCTCAGACATGACTGTCCATATCTTCCCAAGCACCTCATGACCCGAGGGATTTCTCACAATTTATTTGGAAATGGGACGACCCTCTTGTCAAAATAAAACATTTATATGTAGAGTGACTTCATAGTGAACACCATCATGGCGAGGACTTCCATCATGGGTTAACATCCAAATATTGAGAGAAACCCTATGGCGTATACCCTGGGGATGACTTGTTAGGAAAAATAATGGAAAAGTGAGGACCTTCTTTCCATATGATCTTCTAAACATTAAGATAGTTTCCATGACACTCATTTTGATATGTGATCTTATAATCGATATCTTTATGAAATTAAAGGTGTAATTCATGGTAATTATTCTAGGGAGGAACTGTAGAGTTGATGGTACTAATTTGAGGCATAAGACCTTCACAATTATGACAATATATTTCGTAAGTTAGTAAAAAAACCAATGGTATATTTGTCCACCATTGATAGATTATTGATTTCCTCAAGAACATTATCCTAGAGAAGAGTATGATCAGGGGAATACCCTTGAATTTAATATTTCATTTTTTGAGACTTATTTTAAGATACCCTTATTTTGGTGTCTAGAGTCGAGTGATGTAGATATTGACCTTCATATATAAGAGATCTATGAAGATAATGTTATGTTATTGTTGAGACATACTGACAAGCTTATGAGTTTCTGATAGGGATATATGCCTATACTGAAGATACCACCAGAATGGACCAAGGATCCATTATTTGAACATGTACATGTGATCGATCCTACTATTAATTTATCATGTAAATTTTATTATGACCTTTCTAGACGGGAGAATACTATTAGAAAACAACTATACACCCAATATTTTAAATCATGTGTATTTCCCCTAAAACCATGGGTATAGGATGTACCCACAGTTTTAGGAACTGTTGCTTATTAAGGTGTTGGTATAGACCTATACCCATGGTTTCTATAAAACCTATGGGTATAGGCCCTATAGATTCTATTATACACAAAATTTACACAAAACCATGGGTATAGATTATCCTAGTTGAGAACCTATTCCTACGATTCTCCAAACCATGAGTATAGGTATTTTCCACATTTGGAAGCACCATCACCAGCACCTCTTCCACTTGCTCCTAAACCTGTAAATAAAATAATGCACACCATACACATTCAATGCAGTAAAAAAACTATATATTAAACATTCAGCCTACTAATTTTAATAATTTTCAAACCATTTACAATACTAAAACATATATATACATCCAGACAAAAAACCAATTCAAGTCATTAAACAAGTTCCACATATCACATTACTTCTAAGTCAAAAATAGAGGGGATAAATATCTTCCCAATTTCTAACATCCTCATCCTCATCACCGTAACCAAAATTTCCATCACCATCATTGACATCCTCATCACTAACAATATCACCTATAAAATCAACACCATCATCATCAACAGCATCATCAACAACATCATAAACTGTATCACCACCACCACCACCAGCTCGACCAACACTAGGACCATCATTTTCATCAATCGGGGGATCATTTAAAGAGATAATTGGTTAAAAATATGAATCAATAGTAGTATCATTCTCTAATGGAATTGGTTTAATTATAACTGATATATATTTCAGAAAGTGTTCAATGATCAGCTTATATATTTCATGCTATAATAAATCTATTTCTTTACCTCAGCTACTTCTTCACAATATCTTTGTAGCTCAGGGGTCTGAGAGGTTTGAGAGGATCTTGGTGAGGACCAATACCTAGAGGGGATGATATTTTCGATTTTCAACATTAGACTCTTCCTTGGTGCTCCTCACCTAATACCTGACTCCAATGATCATGTATGATGAAGTTGTTATATTCTTTATCATCATGGGACTCTAGGGAATAATTTTGAAAATATAAACCATATATTTAATTATTAATTTCATATAAATATTTTAGATATAAATAAAAATTGTTACAATATTTTCTTGTGTTTTATCACTTACTGTTATTCTATCATTTTTCTTTCTACTGAAGAAAAATAATTTTTATCAAGGCACACAAATTTTGATGCCCCATACTACTTGCTACACATGAAATTGATTAGTATTAAAATATTCAGAATATAAATATTTAATAATATTTACTAATAATAAAATAGAATAACTTTTAAATTAATAAAAAATTTATAAATTTAAGCATGTGATAAACATTGATAAAAAATTCATAATTAATAGCTAATCATAAATACTGTATAATATTAGCTACTCATTATGAACATTTTGTAAGCATTAAATATAATTTAGTTCTTAAAATGGAAATAAAATCTAGGTGAAAACTATAAACACTTATTCAAAAATTAAAATTACAATAGTAGGAAAAAACTTGAAGAGGGTTATAGTCTTCTATTTTCAACACTACTAAATTGATATTTCAATAAAGTGTTGGAATCCAAAAATACAAATATACACCCTTAGTGAGTGATTGGATTTGAAAAGGATGAGTAAATTTCATACATGTATATTCCATAAAATGTATGTTAAATCATTTAATAGTATAATTGTAGATATATAAAGATGAAACAAAAATACAGTGAATCATACACCATGATAACTCAATAGTAAGAATTCAAATAACAGAAAGAATAGATTATGATTAATGATATTTTCATTAAATTTTAAAAATGTAAAATTTAATACAATTACCTATCTAATATATGGACTCTATAACATAATACGTAACTCATAGTGTTGAATATGAATATAAGAACAAATTATCTTTATAAATGTTTTAAAAATAAATGTTAATAGTTTAATTAGATGAAGGAATTCACCTCCTAAGTCATATAAGATATGGAAACTATATCACATTTTCAAGGGGATTTTTTCATGTTAAAATATCAGTATATATCATTTTCTAAAAAATTATTTATCTTATTGTTTCATTCTTGATGAAAATATACAATGTATCATGTTTAAAATTTACGTTTTTATGGAATATCATAATTATTTAACAGCATAATATGATATAATATGGAGATTTACAATATTAAAAATAAATTATGCATAACAAACTAAGTCATAAAAATATATATAGTTAACTAAGTAATAATATAAATCTAGATATTATTTCTATTCATATTAAAATACCTAGTGGTTCTTAAGCTCACGTATTGTAGTTCACCCCACTGTGTGCAGATTTATAATTGAATCTTTATTATTCTTGTTTTTTAATGAAACTTCCTAAAAAAATTAATATAATTAATAAGAATTAAATTTTATATGAAAAATATTAAAGATTAGGAACACCTTAAACTCATCAGTCTTCGAATATGAGATCATTTTTTAATATTGTGTTTCTTTGTAGTTGAGGAATATGGGTACACCCTCTAAATCAGAAATAACTCTACTCCTCTATCCAACATATAAGTCATGCTTGTATGATCTCCACAAGTCCCCAATATCCATCAACCTTGAATCCTTATGATCCTGTCCATCAATAAAGTGAAACCAACTCCATGGTGAATATATTAATTAATATAAATACAATAATATTATAGATATAAATTTATAAAATTTTCTTACCCATATATGCACCCATGAATTTTCCTTTTATTTCATAACCAATATGTATTCATGAGACCGGTTCCACCAGAATGATATCAAGGTACTTTAGCTAATGTGGAAACAAAACTTCTACAATTCCCAAAATTTTTACCTATCATCTGATTTTCCTCATTGTAATCCACCATTATTTGTGTTTGGAAATTCTAAGATTCCCAAATATGGGCGTGCCCACATCACCAACTATACGATCCCACTGAATAAGATAAAAGGGAAAAAGAAGCATAATTAAGTCATGGTTCAACTTGGGAAAAATAAGGTGATATAATTTGACACAATTATAATAATAAAAACCTAATGCAAGGTTCTCAATAAGCTCTGATGGATCCATGGGATGTCCAAGATCAGTAGCCTTTGAAGGATGTGTCTCTTCCAATGCATGCTCTGGGAAAACTGCATGAAATTGGGTGGTAGACAAAGGAATAGAATAATCATATCCTGTATGGATAAAAAGAAGTGTAGGTGATGTATACATGAGAATATATGGGTAGTAGGGATGGGGATACATCAAAGGATATGGAAATGGTAAAGGTGGAACTATCCTCGAATGTGGTGTAGACATGGTATGAGAAATAGAGGATAAATGATATGATGATGGATTCATGGGTAGGAAAATCTATACAGGTGATGTAGACCTATTATGGGATGAAGAGGCTAAATGAGATAATAATGAAGCATGATTAAGAACATCCATGTAGGTGATGTTGACCTGGTGTCAGAAGAAGAGGCTAAATGAGATGATAAAGGAATATATAAGAACATCCCTAGTGGATCATACCAAGGATAGAAAGGTGTAGTAGATGGGGTGTTCGAAAGTGGGTCAGGGTGGAAACATGTAAGACAAGTGATCCATCTATGTCTAGGAGTATCCTTGCTCAGACCGATGTTGGTAGGATGAGGAGGAGTGAAATCTGATAGAAGTGAATATTCCTAATTTTTTTTAAATAATATGAACCTAAAATTGTATTAAATATAGAATACAAATATTAAAATTAATATACTCACTAATGGAAGTAGAGGAACCAACCCATGCTAGTGAATCTATTTATTAGCATCAAATAATCACTTCCTTTAAAATTCTAAAGTAATTTTTATAATCCACATAAGGAGGAAAAGTAAAAATTTTAGAAATAGTTTTTAAAAATAATTCCTACAACATAGAAGTCAAAGATTTAATAAATAATTTCATAAAATGTTTTCGTGAAAATAATTTAATATTGAGTTATACATTTTTTAAAAACCTGTTTTAATCCCACTTTTCAGAATTAAAATAAATCCCATTAAATTCAAGGAAACCAAATAGTACTGAAACATACATATCATTCCAAATTGAAACTAAATTAAAGTAATTACAGTAATACCAAACTGAGAAACTCATTTCAAGTTAAACAAAATGAACTATGAACTTATATGGTTGTTTCTATATATTACCCACCACTACATCGGGTTCAATATCAACTCTCACAATGAGACAATTTGAGTCATAAATTTAAATATTTTGGTCAACACCAATGTGGGCATCAATGGTATCGATTTTGTCTCTAGCATAATGAAAAATATGTCTTGGGATTACTTTATTAATGAAACTATAACCAGGTTTCAGATGATCATTCACATAAAATACTTATTTTTTCATTGATTCCAAATGTATGGTTCTTCGATAGCTAGGAATAAACTCCTTTGAATAACTCTGAATCTACAAACATCAATAAATGTACCCTATCGTGTCATTGAATCAAACCATTTAAAATTCATCATAATGACTTGACCTTGAGAGTAGCAATATAATAAAAATATTTTCTCAACAAGTTTATAATTATACACATCTTCATATTGGGGATGACTATTTGATACATTGACATAGCTGTCTATTTTAGCAGTTAACATAATAAAATCATGTTACATTATAAGTTTCACCACTCAATTAGTTGTAACAAATTTATACCCATTGATTAGTAAATATTTTCATTCACAAACCAAGGAATTGGGACCAAAATCTAACACTCTTAATTATTGCTAAACAGATTCAACATTTAAACCCCTTACCTAAAATATATATAAATAATAAAATTAAATGGATATATATATATTAAGTTAATTAATGTAATGTTAATACCTTTTATTTCAACCAAGAAAGAAAATATTTTCTATACAAAGCATATCTCCTTCTCAAAGGAAAAGATATATGAACTCTACATATAATTTATTTATGTCCCCTATAGAATATGATAATAAAAGTCCAAGGTATATGTGAAATGAAATAGTATGATATAACATATAAATATCCAAATTACTAACTTCATATATTTTTCAAAGAAAACCGCGATTAAACAAGACTATTAAATGTGCCATATCCCTCTTTTCAAAGATCAATGTTGCCAAAGTGTATAACCTAATAATTCTCCTTATTTGGGGAGGAGATGGAAATGAGGGATCAATTTCCCCATACTTATCATTTTTATTTCTCATTGGATGTTTATTTATTGTTCCCACATGAGATAAATATATTGAACAAAAATCTACACATTCTTTAGCCATATAACCTCTCACAATTGAACCTTTAGGATTATTCTTATTTTAGAAATAAGATTTCATTGTGCATGTATTTCTTTTGGTAAGATACATCCTTCAAAATAAATGGGTCCTCCAAGAAGTGTTTTAGTTGGAAGATTAACTATTAAATTCCACATAAAGGATAAAAATGATGGAGGAATGTTTTTCCAAATCACAAAATATTAATGGGTTTTCTTGCTGCATTTTCATCAATAATGAATTGGATAACCTTTTATCACAAAGCTCTCTACAAAATGGCACAAGATAATCACTGTCACCCTTATATTATTTCATATAAAATGATGAATTTCAATTAGAATCAATTCATTATGTAGGATGTGATAATCATGATTTTTTAGGGATTTTAGCCTCAAATCCATTTTGTTGACTCATTTAGATATATTGCTGGAATAGCCACGAGGAACCTTGATATTATACAATAAATCTAAAAATTTATTTTTCACTAATTGTGACATTTCATAAGATGCATAAGAAACCTTCCATTTATTTTCACTAATACAAAAAAGAATGTAATTATTTTCCAATACCACAATCCATAAACTCTTGATGAGATCTAAAGTCATCTTTGGTCTTCCCCTTGATATTTAAAAGAGTTTAAAGCAATAGTTCACATATATTTTAATCAATGTGCATTACATCAAACAACAACGTAACAAATTGGTAGACCAATATGGTAACTCAAAAAATACACTTCTCTTTTTCCAATTATAAGTGGCTTTAGTGTCAAAATTCTTCCTCTTTTTAGATTTCATCAGACCATTCCCTAATAAAAAACTGAAGTATTTCAATTCATTAAGCACATAGGTTCCAAGAATACATTGAGGTGGCTGTTCATATATAGTACATAGAAAGGAAACACAAATCTGAAATATTTTTTTTAATAAGCATAAAATGTGCGCACACCCATATTCCAAAGCTGCTTCAACTCTATTATTAAAAGTTGAAAGTATACACCTATATAATATCCAGAATTAAAAGGCCCAAATATCAGCATACTCAAGAAAGTGAAATATTTTTTTATACACATCGGGGATGGAATATTATAAACATGAATAAAAACTAGCCAACTATTGTGAGTAGTAAGAATCTAACCAAACAAATTAATACCATCATAGGATAGAACCAACCTAAAATTTTGCACCTCAACTACAAAATAAATATGTTTTTCATAAAATTCATGCTATGCTGATCCATCTGTGGGATGAAACAATTCATCATTACCTTTAATTCTATCGGCATCATGCAATCACATATTAGATGATATTTCTATATACATGAATTGATTTTAAAGCTTGGGAATCAATGGAAAGTGCCACATGACTTTATGTGGCACATGAAATGGTTTTACATATACAATTGACTTCCATAGAGATGTACATAATTATTAACAGCCATTAACGCCAACTGTTTCCTCCAAAAATAAACTACAATATTTCGAACAAGCATGAAATTTATTATTAGAAAATCCAAGATGCTTAATTAACTTCCATTACTTATAATGACTTGAGGGAATATACTCACCATTATAAAGAAAGTAATTCAAAAAGATATGGATATAATCAATGGAAGTATTAGAAATTCCATACATGGTTTTTCCATGACATAATTTCATTAAAAAGAGAAAATGGTCATTTTAGTACATTCTTAATATACTGGATTTCTAGAATCATCCATTAACATTTTCACTATGTCAACAAAATCATCTTCATTATTTTCCACATGTGTATTGATATCATTTACTTATTTTACTAGCATAATATATCTCTCATGATGATGCATAACTATAAACAAAAAAATTATGAAATTCTCCATACCACTTATTTATTTTCATTCATAAACACTAGAAGATTGTCTTGTATCTCTATAGTGATACCAATCATAATAAATTTTTTTAAATCTAGATTTTTTATATGGTAGATAACTTCTTCCAAGCTTAAACATGGTCTTCCAACAAAATTATAGCATATAAATGGTATACAACCTCCATCAAAATCATTTTTAATGAAAAATATAAAACAATTTCCAAATTATTTTTATACTCAGTTGAAATCCAATTGGTATGATACATCCATCTTCTATCCATACTATTATAGGGAAAAAAATTTATGTTTCAATAAAAAATGTAAACTATAATTAAAAAATCCATTACAACCAATTTTAATATGAAAGTCATCAGATCATACTAATATATTGAAACAAAGAACAAGAGAAAAAACATATGCTAGAAGTGTTGACTATATATAATGAACCATGTTTTTTATCACTTAAATTGATGATTTCACTATCCTGGTGTATAAATTAAATAACTTTAAGACACTACAATTCATACTATTACCTTTTACATGCTTTTGTTTTATAAACAAAAACTATCTATCTCTCCCCAAACCCAATCTTGTCTTCCAAAAAGCTTAAATTTTATTCCTGATCAACAGGGGCTAGAAAAAAGTTTCAATGGCATCAAATTTCACAATAGAAATTATTTCACCTAAATAAAAATAATAAAAAACATAATAATTCGTCAAGGGAACCTAGGATGAAAAATCCAAGGAGAAACACTAAAAAACATCTATAAGAATATAATTATCCACTTTTATCAATAATATCAATACTATAACTACAGTTATTAACCAAAATAAATCCAAAATATCTCATAATGTAAATATCTAATTTCCACTTTTTAATAAACAACACTAAGCAGCTCAATTATAGGGTATACATCTACCAAATAATTTCAAAATATACTCAAAGTTACCTAAAATTTTGGAAATGTAAATATAGTGATAAGTTACAACATTTTATATATGAAAAAAGAATTTTTTCATTACAAAAAATAATCCATGTATATAATTATAATTGAAACTACCTTTAAATATAGTTAGTTGTGACATTTTACACCATAATGCCTTGAAATAAAAATTATTTTAATTAATTATAAGTCATACTAAATAATTTTATAAAATATACATAAATTAAAACATTTAATACTATTATTGTGATTATTAAAAGAACCTTATGAACATTATTTTCATGAAAACTAGTTTTAGTCAATATAATATAATTAGTACCATTTTTCAAATAAAAATCAACGGAGAAACAGGGATCCATTCACAATGAATATATATATATATATATGTATACAAAATATAACATTAATACATTCAAAACATTTTTCAAAAATAAATAAGAAAATGTGGATTTATGTTTTAAAGAAATGTATAAATAAACCTACCTCAAATCATTGATCTCAAAATAAATTATTAATATTACAGTGAATAATGAAATGGAAACACTTAAATTATCATTAAGAACCGTAAATCAATAAATCCCCCAAAACAATCTATGTAAACATGAAACCCTTGCCACCATAGCCATGGAGAGACATTAACTAGGTGGAATAAGGAGTAAGAAGAGATTAGAGAAAGGGAAAAAGAGGTGTAGATGAGTTTACATTGAAGAATAATTACTAAAGGAAATAAAAAATTCATGTGGAAGCCATTAGAAATAATAGAATGAGAGGGAGATATTCATAGGGGTTTAGAAAAATCAGATGAATAAATGAGGGGACTAAAAGGCATTTAATTTTAATAGGGTAATTACTCTAAATACAAAAAAAAATTATGTCTCAATATATCGCTTGGATTGGCCACATTGATTAGGAAATTATGCACCAAATGTTTCATAGATACTAGACTCATGCTGAAGAACACACATGATTAGTCTACATGGTTACTCATAACATTTAAAAAATAATGTGTGATTTAACCCAAACTATGATTAAACTGCAAAGTTAATCTTAAAAGTGCACTAACAAAATTCAACTAGTAAAGTAAAATCTATACACATAAGATTACAGTTCATAGTTACAAAAAATAATGCATTGTACATGCACCAATTATGAGACCTAATTTATTTTACTAAAATGTTTAAAAATCTACCTCATAGCACTCAAATTCTATGAAAATAAATAATTAAATAAATCATAAGAAATATTTACACCCATGTGTTACATTACACCCCCCATATAAATTTATTCCCATATAAATTAATTTTTTCAAAATCTAATGGTCATATAATGAAGGGGGTTTATCTCCCTCATTATAGACACAAATCTGGTTATAGAGGGACTCCATGACACTCCCAAAAATATAAAACAATAAGGGACTCCAAATAATAGTATTTAAGATGGATCGAAGCTAACAAAATCTTAGTCTTTTATAGGGAAAAGTTTCCAGAAAATCCTTAACTAGATAATGAAATAAGTACCAAGACATAAAAAACTACCGAAATTTTCCATCAACCTAAAAACCATATCGTCATGAAATAATAAATCCATTTTCGATTAAATGTATAATTGGTAGAAAAGTTTGGTGGTCACTCACTACTAACATCCCAAGTAGATCACCGAAGGAGATGGGAGGTCGTCGCTCACTTGGGTGACCTCTCGCTTGGGTGAGAGGTAAATTAGGGTAGGGGAGGGAGGGACGTCGAAGATTTCCCAAGGATGGGGGGTGTTGAAGATCTCATTAGGGGGGGGGGAGTGGTGGACATCGAAGGAGAGTTATGGATTTGAATGGTGAGGGGGGGGGATCTCAAGTGAGGATTCATATCTAAAGATCCATTCCCACTATTTTTAAAAAACAATTAGTATAGTATAATCAATACCAATGGCTTTTTAAAACCATGGGTATAGGTTTTGGAAGACTATCTGTACCCATGGTTTCTCTAAACCATGGTTATAGATCCATGTGTATAGAGTGGGATTCTAGTAGTGGAAAGAATATGTTCATACTCTTAAGTACCTTGATGTTATACTGACGGGTCATCCCAATTATGGGGGTAAGTTTTCATGCCTGATGCGTAACCACTCTCACCACTATTATTATGTATTGGAAGGTTTTTAGAATTTAGTAAGGGTTATATTCATTCCCTTCCATTATTTCTAGGATGTGATTGGTGACTTTTGTAGTTAAAATGGGAATACATGCCTATTTTATGGTTGGAGGAAGGATAAATCCCTAATCCTATCCTCTATTTCTTTTTGAGATATACTTCCTGTCATCATGTGTAGGGATAAAGATATGAGTATGCCTCATATTTTCTGCCAAGTCTTACCAGTAGGTTTCTATGGATTCTTCTATACTGTACTAATAGGCTTGGTCAGTGTGAGAAGTGGTATGTGCCTTCATTAATATTTCCACCATGGTATATTGGTGGGATTCTCTAGTAGTAATGGGGATGTGAGACCTCTCTTAGTTGTTGGTCAGTTTCAAATAAAATCTTATCCCAGGTACTTGGACATAGTTAACTTGAGTCAAGGTCTATGGGGTGGTGTCCTTAGTGGACTAAGAACTCGACGTTTTACAGTGAAAATAGTGGTTTCTACTGGTAGGATCCCTTAGAGGAGACTCACATGTTGTTGATTGGAGGTTGATGTTAACCTATGAATAAAACTCCCTGAGTTTAAAGAGTAATTTTATATTATGTTTCGGGGAGAGAATACAAAAAATATTTGACATGGAAATTGGTGTCATCAACATCCTGGCCACCATCCATTTCTAGATAGATGGTTGGTGGGGATTTATGTCCTTGAGGGGTTCGCACACAACCTCCAACATAGGTATAGAAACCTTGAGGTGTTACACCTTGATCACTTCATTTTCCACACAATTATGAAGGTGTTGAGTAGGAAATAATTTAATATGAATTGATTAGGATACAAATCATTTGACCACCGATGCATAAGTCTATTTTTATTGGTAAGATTCTTTTTGGGATCTATGTGAGTTTTTGTAAATGTGTCTAAGGTTATATATCAAACATCATAAGAAAAACTATTAATGTTGCATCGTAAATAAATAAACACATGCAGTATTGGTTGCATTAAAAGATCCATTTTGTTTTTTATTCCATTTATCAAGAGTGTAAAATATCTTGACATATGAGAAACACAATTGTTTTTATTAATGAATGAATTCACATTAGGTTCATAATTTTTTTTTTCACACCCATTTTTAGGTGGATTATAAAGGGTTTTATTCATGGAAATGGAACACCTAATGGTCCTCGCTTCTATAATAGGAACATTCTTTCGAAAGTTAGGTGATCACTGTTCATTTTTTACAATGATGCTTAAGGATTAAAGTTGGTCAAGAAGAAGGGACTTCAGAATCATCACACCTAGTTTTGGGGGAATTGTGGCCTACTGTGAGGCTTTTATAAATTTTTAAGTCATATTTTAGAATCCTTTTTACACAATAAATTAAACCAAGTTACCCTTAAAATTTACAACCAAGCACATATATAAGCATCAAACTATCAATATGTATGTATCTAAGGTTCTCCATTGAGAAATACATATATATTTATTATAGGTTCAATATATCAACTTTTTTATTTACTTTTTAATTAATTTTCCAAAGAAATACTATTTAAATCCTAATAAGTGGGAACTCTAAAATTTATTTCCATCATGTGAAGAGTTTAAAGTCTTTATATTAGGGTAGAGCACATGTGAAGGGATTCTTATGTATCCTTGTGAAATGAATCAGAACCCATGTTGTTTGGTGCCACTTAATGTGATATGTCACACCTTTTAGGGTCATGTGATAAGAACCTGACCATTTAGTTCAATATCATGTGGTAAGGATATCTATGTTGAAGTTTATGAGAAATGAATGATGTAATACATATTCATGATCAACCCATTTATAATTAACCCCAAAGGGAGTATGACCTGAAGATATTGAGTTAACTATATAAGAGGTATAGTCCTATGAATATGGACATCATAGTGAATATGGGTTGATGAGGGTAAGATGATGGGGCATTGAAGGAATATGACACTTTGAGTAAGATATGATCCTAATGGGAATATGGCCTAGTGGGGATGAGGTTGGATTTAAGGTGTTATATTTTAACCTCATGGAAGATTCCTATACATCTAATTAGTATCAGAATCAAAGCACACATAGTTCAGATATATTGGGGATTACACCTACAAGGAGTACCATTTAGATAATTTTATCATGATTGTGACATGATCACCATTGATCTCTAATCCCAAATGAGTCATGCTCAGTGTGAGAAATAAGAGAAAGTATAAGATAACCACATTGTACAATCATATATGGTTAGGGACTTTCACATGAATTGGAAGGGAAAGTGAAACATTATTCCTAATATATTTATGGATGAGGGAGAGGATATAGAAATAAGGAGAAGTATGATGTCATTCAAGAATTTATAGAGGTTTATTCTATAATATATTCTTATTTTAGACGTTTTCCCCTCATCCACTGGTGGAAGAGGGAGACACTATGGCATGGTAGTTTGGAAGAAAGATTATATTTACCAATTGTCAACTTCTTGAATGTTTTTAAACCCCCACCCTTATGATTACATATCCAAAGAATGTATGGGTACTACCAGATTCTCTTCATTATTTAGGAAGAAAAAGTTTCTAACATAAGTGATAAATTTACCCCACCACTATTGAGGTTAGGATCCACATTATCACAATAATTCAGGATTGTGAATTTTTTTTGTATCCTACATACTAGGTAGGTTAAACGTGGGTCTTCCCTTAGAAAGGGAATATAATATTGAGAGGACACACCGGTGTGTCCTATGTTATTAACATAAATATCTGGAGGCCTTGGAGGGGGTATCGACTTGGTCTCCCTTAAATATTATGCCTGGGTAAAGGGGTTCCTTATCCTTTGTGTCATGAGAATAAATTAGGGAATGAAATATGTTTTACCCAGGATAAAACTAGGTGAGAAGGAACCGAGTTGATACCTGGGTGAGTTCCATTAGGCCACACCCATGCGATACACGGATGCATTGGTCAATATATCTTAAAAGGGCTACTTGGGTTTCTTGGAGAACATTATTAGTGGTTGAATAACATAAGAGGCACAAATTGGGTAATATTTCTCTATGATCACCAAGAATATCTTTAGGTTAACTTGGATGGATATCGTGAAAGTATTATATTATGGAGGGGTCCATTTCCCTAGTGTTTTTGGATAAAATGGGGTAAGTTTTTCCTCATGTAAAAATTTGGTGTTTTAAACCTTTGAGGAATTATAATACCATAAATCTTGTCAATTTTTTATTTTTTTAACTTTATAATGATACATGAGGGTTTTGGAGTCTTGGGAAAGAGAATAGGGAGAGAAGAGCTTTAAGTTATCTTCGGTTCATTCAAAAGTACCCAAATGGGGAGACCAATGGTCTTATTGATATGAAAACTCTAAATCCTGGGTTAAGGAAGTTTTTATCTTAAGTCACATGCATAGGTGGTTCAGGAAGATGGTTTCTGCATGTTGGACCTATGTGGGGTAATATGTGAAGGATAAACCTATATGAGATAGATGGATGCGTAGGTAAATCATACAGCTTCAACTTTTATGAGTGAGTGGTTGCAAAATTACTATGTGTAAGGATCACTTTTACATTTCCAAATGAAGTGGATTTATTTTTTGTATACCTATATTCCTCCATGTAATTGAAATGTTTTTCTTTTAAGAGTAATATTTTTCTTCAAAAAATGAGTTCTGACAAATATATATGGAATATACTACTAGAATGCATGGGTAGTACATGAATTTTAAGGGACGATTACACATTATACAATAATTATTGATAAATTTTTTATTTTACCTATATGACACACCACGAATCACTTGTAGCTCACTAGGTGTGGGATCACAAGTGTCATATGTCATGTGCATTCTTTACAAAAGCCTTGTAGTTTATATTCTATCATGTTATGTGATGTAAGTAAGTAGGTGGGATGTGATGGAAATATATATTGACCCACATAGCTCACCATGAAATTCATGTTGTGTAAATTGTGGGGGGGGGGGGGTGGGGGTTAAAAGACATGTATATATCAGAAATGTAGTGCAGTGACTATCTACACAAGTGTTGTGTTGAAAGTTAATAAAAAGAATGTAATGACCTAAAAATATTACCTAGGAGATGCACCATGATTTATGTGGAGTCTTCCCTCTGTAGTTGAAAACCTCATACATAAAGTGTAATTTATAATCAAATATTCGTAACTATGTTTTCCTTCCATGGACCGTGGTGCCTCAAAATGGGATATATGATCATTTATCACACATTTTGGATTTCTCTTAGAAATATAAACATGAATTGATTCATCAACTTGATTATTTCACTGACAACAAAAATATTTACATTAAACCATGAAAAACATTCCATGGATTTGCAAAAAAATATTATAGATAATTATAAAATAAAATGAGATCTCTTTGATAATAATAGAAAAATTTGGGTCATAGTTGAAGCATGAGGCCTGTGAAAGAATTTTGGATTTCATATGTAATTCCCCACATTTTTAAAAATCATATTATTTAATAAACCATATGTTCATAATTATAAACAATTTATTCTATTTATTTAATAGAATTTAAATTGATTAGGAAATAAGTCATATGATATGTAAATTGAAATGTTAATAAATTATTCATTAAAACATGGAATGGTAAAATAAAAAACATATAACTATGTATTGGGTCCACAGATTGTAACTAACCATGGATAAAATACATCAATTACAAGTACATAAATCAATTGGGGGAAATAGGTAAAAAATAATAAAATCTTTATGGATAGGAAATCAACTTGACCAGCTTTAACCTTGAGGTTTACCAGTAGCCAAACAAATTATATAATGAAGAAGATCACCATGAAATGAGAAAACATTATAAAAAATCTATAATATTAAATAATATCTATGCCTTTCCAAGTGAGTGTGGTATAAACGAATGATTTAGTGAGTTTATATATAATAATGCAATTTTGCCATTATAAATATGGTCATTTCAAATATAGTCACATAAAATATGGCGGTTACAAATATGTTCATTGGTAATATGTATTCAATAGGTATACATAAGTCATTTATTTTAAAATTTAAAATAACATAACTCTTAATTAAATAAAAATATGTTATTTTTCTAAAAAATATATATTATTTTTTTACACATAAATATTAATATTATTACTATTAAAATATGATATAAAAAATGGCCATAATTATTTTTATATCAATTGATTAGTTAAATTATATATTATATTATAAATAAATAATTTTAATTGTATTTTTTATAGAGTATTGCATTTAAATGTAAATTTTTTGAAAAAATAGTTTTCTTAAGTAATGATTATTTTATCTGAATAGACTAAATTGGAAAATTTTAAAATATTATTATATATTATCTAACAAATTAACATATTTTAAATTTTAAATTTACATGAAATAATATTAAAACACTTAATGTTTTAGAACATTATTTTTTCAATAAAATAAGACATTATTTATATTTTTTATTTTAATTTTAAAAATTAATTTATAACTTTCATAATCTAAATTAGGTAAAACTACCTTCATTTTTGGATTTATAATGTCAATATTATCTTTTCCTCATATTTTTGTTTTTTTTGAAAATATTTATTTTTTTGGTGAATAATGGAAAAAATACTATATAAATTGTATATTCAAGGAGAATTTTATATGAATAAATATTTATTTTATAAGTGAATTTATAACTTAAAAATGTTTGTTATAATTTATAATCTCAGTTTTAAATTTTATAACACATGTAATATTTTGGAAAAAAATTGTTTTTAATACATTTTGTAATTAGTACTTTGAAATGGATTTTTATAACATTTATAAATTGAATCAAAAAAATGGATTTGAATTTTATAATTATTATTTCTATGTTATATAATAAGTTACAATTTATTTTTTGACATGAGGGATAAATTAAAATGGTGAAAACTAGTTACCATAGTGAAAAATGAAATGGTAAAAATATGTATCCTAGGATGTGATGGGAAAAATATATTAAAAACTCAGTTTAGTAGATTGTATAAGGTTTGGATTGACTATATATATTCCCTTCTCTATTATATCTCAATTTTGGTTCCATTTTCTTTGAGAGAGACTGACCATTATTGAAATTTTTAGGGTATTTACCAAAATGTCACTCGTTTTTTACATTTTAAAGGGAATATCCTCCCCTCACATCCACTCACATTAGAAGACCTTTATTTATAAAATACACTACCCAAAACTCTTCTGTATAGTCCTAGGAACATTAATGTTGTTCTGGTCTTCTCAAAAGACCATCATTCAATAGGTTAATCCCCTTCCCAATGTAGATAACCAATGTAGTGAGTTATATATTTTTAACTGCTTCTTCTTCTTTTATTTTTTCCATATATGATTTTATTATTTATTAAAATTATTTCCAAAATCATAAAATGATAACATCAGCATCAATATTATAATTTTATGTCATTTTAACTATGATATATTTTTTATTCAACCCTCTATTTTTCCCTAGGAAATACGAACACCACATTTTTTTCTATGTAGACTACATCCTTCACAAAAATTCAAGTTTCATTTTCCATAACCACCTTATAAAGATGGTAATAATGTCAAATTTAATAATTAAGAGGTATATTAATTATATATTTTAGATTATATATTTATAACAAAATATTATTCATTTCTTTCATTCATTGGTAAACGAAATCGTCAACCATACATTTGGGTTGACTACTTCTTCCATTAGATGATTGCTTTTTGTTTTTATTTTCATCATCACCTTTTATGACTTGTCATGGGAATTATATTAGTGGATAAGTATTACGTATCTAATATTATAATGTTTTTGTTATGAAAAATTGGGGAACTCCTTAATTATATGATAATCTAATGATTATCCTTAACTCAGTCATTTAAAACCTGCACAACAAGAGTAAAACACGTTAGTTAAAATTATGTAGAATTCTCATATAAATTACTTATTCTACAACATCCTTTTAATTTTAATTTATCACACTAATAAAAAATTAATGTTATCATTACACTACTAGTGTAATTATATTGGAACTAAACCACAACATAAACTTCAATCAACCATGGTATTCTAATGTTTTCGTCGGTATGACCACTTACTAGAACAACATGTTATCCTCCTATAGTTCTAATGCTTATAAATCATGCTTAATCATGCTTCATTAAGTTAAACTATGTTTAATCATGTTTAATTATGTCAACATATAATATTAATCTATTCTATTAGTGTTTTGAATCACAATATAGGTTGAATTTTTTTGACTAAGCATGAGTAACTGTTAAGGATGAATCACTATCACCATTCAAGTTAACACACTATTAAGACAAACTCACTATTGAAAACATCAACGATGATAGAAAATTGGATATGTATGAGCTATCAGTAATACAGACCTACCATTAATTTTTCTTACAAATAGCTATCTCCTCGTCAAAGAAGATAATGAATTCTGATAAATGAAGAGACATTTTTGTAACCAACTATAAGACTCAACATCTTCTTAGAATTTTTGAAAAGGATGAGACACTATCACATCGAGCTACTGATAGACACAATTCTTATTTTTTGGAAAAGTATGAATTACTGATAGGTGTGTCGCCATTAAATTAACCTACTGACAAAACAACTTACCAATATCCATAATTTTTACAATGTATGAGCTATTGATAGCATGAGTCACTATCACGTAGACCTACCGTCTAAGTGACTTACTATTCAGGAGTCACCTCTACATGAACCATAGCTCTTGAATAAAAAATAAATTAAGTCTGATACACTACTCTTAAGACACTGTTTAGAGACACTATCACTCTTTTTGTTGTTATTTAAAATTTAAATTTACTTCTAAGAGTTATTTTTATGAAACATAGTACCACTGATTATTTTTATGACTTTGTATGTATTTTTCAGAAAATGTTTAATCATTGTCAAATTGAAGTATGAGGTAAGAGGTACCCGAACCCGATTGATATCATGCTCCCTATCAGCTATAGTGTATAAAGAAAAAATTTGACAAAAAGTAATACACAATTTAGTAATTCCAAGAATAGAATTTGTGAGCCATAGAAAAGATAAATAACTTCTTGCTGTGAAAATAAGAAGATACTATTGTGAACCCAAACTGAAGAACACTTTGAAGCAAAAAAATTAAGAGAGGAGAATGATTACTCGATAAAACTATTACCTAAATGGAAACAGGAGACATAATCTCCCATGAAACGTTATTTTTCTATCTATTTTTGAAAGTTGACTCATGTTGCATTTCAAGACATCTTCCCAGAGTTGTAGGCTATATTTCCAATCACACAGAGCCTTCAAACTCAATTCTCTCCATTTTTTCTCTACTTGTGTATTGTTTTTTTATTATGAGAAGTGTGTGAATTTTTGTTTTACAAATACACACCGGCTCCTATGAAAAACTGGAAGATACACAGATATCTTAAAAAACTACCCTTTTACACCTTACACTCCCATATATAACAGTGGAAGAGGTTTCTTTGAGGTCTGGTTTTTTTTTTCACTCCCATGAAAACTGTGGAAGATGTCTTATTGACCGGGATAGTTTTATGATATTGTTAACACTAATCCATGTTTTTCATCAATTTTTATTTATATAAACTTCTTGGTGGTAGGTGATCAACAAGTGGAGAGGATTAAGTCTCCTCTTGATACTAAACCTCTTGTTGTTATTCTGTTGTGCCTTTCAAAGTCCTATTTTAACTATTTTAACTATTCCGATAAGAATACATTTATTTAACTTTGATAATTAATATTATATAGTGTTTATATTAGAATTTAATTTATTAAATTGATTTCAAAATTTAAAATAATATTTCTTTATATTTCAACTGGGAACCAATCACTCTTTGAGAAATATTTTAAAATATAAAAAACTTTTATAAACTTGATACATTGGTTAACTAGTACATTTTTTGTAGTACCCCTGTATTATAAAATGTAACCATCACTTGATTATTTTCAGGGTTATAAAGTTAAAGTTGATGAATGGGACATTCAGGATAACTTTGAAGCATGTTTTGAGGCAAAAGGGAAGTCACACAGGTGGCGCACAGTTTGTCTAACCATGCTGCCAAACTATGCGTAGTTGGTCTTTTTGAGGTAGTAGATACCACATGGTTAGATAACACTTAGATATACTGTGCGAGGAAGCCATACAAGGGACTGCCTAGGCAGTGGCTAATGCACATCTAGTGCACGATTTGTCTAACAGTGTGAACTAATCGTGCATGCACTTAAGTGAGATCTTAAAAAAGTAGAACTCACAGTTTTTTGCCACTAAGTGGATTTTTCTTCCTCATAAATATTCATACCTCGGTATTTTAATCCTTCTAAGGCCAAAAAATGTTCTCCCATCATTCCAGAGGCAATATGAAGGCTTCCCTTGGCGAATCGAAGCCAGATTCTTGGGGTATGTGATCGTTCTTCTTTGTTCTTGTTCGATTTCTTAGATCTACATAGATATACTTCCCCTCTTCTCTCAGTTTCTTATTCTATTCCCATGATGAGTATATATATGTGTTTGGATTCCAAATATGATGACATTTGTCCTTGTTCTAGTTAGGATAATAGATCTATGGTGGGTTCTTGGAGAATCGACACAGTTTTCTTGGGTGTTCTTCGTTCATTGTGGTTTTTGTCAAAACCTTTGAGGTAGGAGGATCCAATATAGACTAATCTTCATAGAATTGATTGGATTAGTTTCAAATTGTTTTATTTGAATGGTATTTATTTTGAAATTCATAGAATAAATCTTTTCAGTGATGATTTATAGTTTTAGTGAAATTGTGAAATGTTGGTGAATTGTTGTACAAAGTGATTTAGCCTCTTGAATTCAAAATGATGATTTTAAATTATTGATTCACTGTAATTGTTAAATGGTTTGAAGAGAGTTTATTTTCCAATAAAAGGGTTTTTATTGAAATTTTTTTGTATTGAAATGACTTTGATGGATTTGGTTTTCAATAAAAAAGGTGTTTTTATTAAAAAATGGGTTTTGGCATGATCCTTTGGCATATTGGTGTGTGAGTTCATATTGAGTTTATGGGGATTGGTTGAAACATTACCTTGTACTCAGTGCCAAAGGTAAAATGGTACATGGGATATAATATTCATATTTCATTTTTGGGGATTGGTTGAAATATGACATTGTGCTCATTGCCAAAAGTTAAATGGCACATGGGAAAAAATTACCTTGTGACAATTTGGTAGATCGATGATAAATTGCTCATGAGTATGGAACTATCATAACATAGAATGCATGGTTGGTTTCATGGGTTTTTATAATAGTTGGGTATTCAAAAAATTGGATATTGTGAAATGGTTTTAATGATTGTTTAATTATTTTTATGGAAAAATAACTTTATGGACAATTGGTTTCAATTTCACTTGTATGCTTTTGGTTATAAATGGTTTTGGGAAATTTTTTTATGTCTTGATATAATTTTTTTTGAAAAAATGTTTTATATAAAATGTTCATTGTAAATGTTTCTAACTCTTTTATCCTAGTAGAATGAGTAGAGAAGACATTGGGGAAAACCTACTGAGTTTTATACTGTCCCATGCTTTATCACATTGGTGATTTTGCAGATTCTATCTTCCAAGATAGGGGAAAAGGTAATGATTCACACATATTTAGCACTACCTCATTATTTTTGTGATTTTTGGTGATTGTGGAGCTTAGAGCTTATGGATAATTAAGCCTTGTGATCTCTTGAGAGTCTTTAGTTGTTTATCCATTGTTTACTTTGATACCTGTTTGGTCTTACACTGTTGAGTACTTGATGTGGTTTGAGATGCATCAAGTTGTTTAGTTGTATTCCTTTTGTTCATGCATCATTTATAGTATGGTTTGGTTATGGGTTGTTGGTTTATTGGTTTATTTCTAAAAGGGTAAATCGTCCCCCACTTGTACTTGAAACCCTTCGACATTTATTTCCATCCCTTGGCATATTGGGGATTTCGCTTAAGGCTTATTAATAAATTTAGTACTCTCAAGACACCCTTACTTGATGATTTTCATGGTTATAATGTGAATGGTGATTAATGTGAGGGTTGGGAGAACATTGAATGACGTTTTGACGCCAAAGGGAAGTCGCATGGGTGGCGCCCATTTTGTCTAACAGTGTGGCCAAACCGTGCGTAGTTAGTCCTTTTGAGGTTGTGTATCTTGCATGATTGGAGGATGATTAGAGAGACTGTGTGAGGAATCCATGAGAGGGCCTACCTAGGTAGTGTCTAACGCATGGTTAGGGAACCATTTGTCTAACCGTGTGAACTAACCATGTGGGAACTTAAGAGAGATCCTAAAAAATTGGATCTCAAACATTTTTTACACTAAGTATCTCATTTTCTTACTAAGTATCCATAACTCTGGATTTTGATTCTATTAATTTCAAAGAAGGTTCTCCCATCATTCCAGAGTCAATCTGAAGGCTTCCCCTAGTGAATTGAAGCCAGATTCTTGAGGTATGTGATCGTTCTTCTTCTTTATTGTTCAGTTTCTTAGATATATATAGATATACTTCTCCTATTCTCTCAGTTTCATATATCTACACCCGTTATTTTTATATCTTGGCATGTGGATTGCAAATATAATGAGATTTGGTCTCGGTATTTTTTAGAAAAGAGATCTAAGATGGGTTCTTGGATAATCGACCCGGTTTTCTTGATTGTTCTTCGATTGTTGTGGTTTTCAACCAAACCTTTGAGGTAGAAGGATTCTCTCTCGAATTCTTTTTCAAGAAGTGATTGGATTAGATTCAAATTGGTTTATTTGAATGGTATTGACTGTGAAAATCATGGAATAAATCTTCTTCAGAGATTAATTATGGTTTTAGTGAAATTGTGAAATCTTAGTGAATTGTTGTGCAAAGTGATTTAGACTCTTGAATTTAAAATGATGATTTTAAATTATTGATTCACTATAACTACTAAATGGTTTTATGAAAATTTGTTTTTCAATAAAAAGGGTGTTTTATTTAAATGGTTTGGTATTGAAATGAATTTGATGTTTTTGGTTTTCAATAAAAAGGTAGTTTTTATTGAAAAGGTGTTTTGGAATGATCCTTGGGCATATTGGTGTGTGAGTTCACATTGCATTTCTAGGGCTTGGTTGAAACATGAACTTGTGTTTAGTGCCAATGTTTAAATGGTACATGGGATATAAAGTTCATATTTCATTTCTGGGGATTGGTTGAAATATGACATTATTCTTAGTGGCAAAGGTTAAATGGCACATGGTGAACAATTACCTTGTGATGACTTGGTATATCGATGAGAAACTCCTCATGAGTATGGAACTGTCCTAACATTGCATGCAAGGTTGGTTTCATGGGTTTGTCAAGTGGTTGGGTATGCCAAAAAGGCGATATTGTGAAATGGTTTTAAATCTTTTTTAGTTATTTTTTCTGGAAAAACAACTTGCTAGAAAATTGGTTTCAATTGCACTTGTATGCTTTTGGTTATAAATGGTTTTGGGAAACTTTTTTATATCTTGCTAAAAACTATTTTGAGAAAATGTTTTATATAAATTGTTCATTGTATATGTTGCTAAATCTTATATCCAAGTGACATGAGTAGGGAAGTCATTAAATAAAACCTACTAAGTTTTATACATACCCCTACTTTGTCACTTTGTTGCTTTTGCAGATTCTATCTTCCAGGACAGAGGAAAAGGTAATGTTTCACACATATTTACAACTACCTCACAATGTTTGGGATATTTGGTGATTGTGGAGCTTGGAGATTGTGGAGCATGAAGTCTTGTGGTCTCTTGAGGGTCTTTATTTATTTATTCATTGTGTACTTTGATACTTGTTTGGTCTTCCTCTGTTGTGTACTTGATGTGGTTTGAGATACATGAAGTTGTTTAGTTGTCATCCATTTTTAGAGCATCTTTTAGTGTATGGTTTGGTTAGGGGTTGTTGGTTTATTAGTTTATTTATAAAAGGGTAAATTGTCCCCCACATGTACTTGAAACCCTTCATTATTTATTACCAGCCTTTGGCATCCTGGGGATGTCACTTAAGTCTTAGTAATGACTTGTGTACTGTCAAGCCAATGAGAATTGGCGGGTTTTTACAAATGGTATCAGTCTAGTCCTTACCTTGTGGTATAAATCATTGGTGTTTTCAGTATTGGAGTTGGAATTTTTTATCTTAAATTTCTTGGGTTGGAATTGTAAACAAAAATAGGATTTTCAAAACTTGAAATGTATAGCATAAAAGTATTTCGCTAACTCGTTTATGCTGAACTTCAAGTTACGAGGGTTTTGGGTACATAAGTGTTTTGGATAAACTTTTAGAATTTTATAAATATCATTGCCATGAGTTTAGCCAATGATATTAGCATGAAATGTATTGTAGGGGAATGAATCCTCACCATGATTTCATATTTCATTGTGAGGAATGATTTATGATTTTGTGCAAAGATAATTTTTTTTGAAAAATTCAGATTTGTTTTCTTCAAATTAATGATTTTGAACAGAGGATACTTGGTCTATTTTGAAAATGGTTAGATTTTCAAAACCAATAGAATATTTTCAAAAATGGTTGAACATGTAAAAATTTTGTTTTTGGGAAAAAATGTTGTGATAGTTGATGTGATTGAATTTTATATGCGAAGCCATCAATTCCTAGAGAGTGATATTGACAGAGTTTGTTGTCTATTTAGAAAATGGAACCCAATAGGCATCGTTGAAACCAAAACGAAGAAGCTATGGAGAATGTGGTTGCAACAGAACCACAGGTTAACCAAGAGTTAGTTCAGAGTATTGTATAGAATTTTCAAGCTATGGATAGGGGGAACCGAAGGAATTTTTCATGACATGTGGACCATACCATTCAGTTCATGAAGAAAAATCCACCTAACTTCTGAGGTGATTCTGAACCTGAGAAGGAGGAGGTGTGGATGAATAGGATGAATCGTATATTTTATTTCATCGACTCGCCATCATAGCTCAAGTTCAATCTAGAGACTTATATGCTCTAGGATCTTGTATGACAATGGTGGTATTTAGCAGTGCAGGCTAAATTGGATGAAGACCATACATGGGAGGATTTGGATGAAATTTTCAACAGACAATTCTATCCTCACAGGTTCAAGATCCAGAAAATGATTGACTTCAGCCTGAAATAGGAGAGCCTATCTGTTACAAAGTACGTAGTTAAATTGATGAATTTTGTCCGTTTAACACCAGAGGTTGCAACAAGTGCTTATTTAAAGGCACACATCTTCGAATCAGGGCTAAGGTATAAGATTCGATTGAAGATTGTGGTGCTCTGTATTACGGATTATACAAAGATGGGGAACATAACAATTGTGGATAAACGTGATATCTCAGGATCAATAGGAGGTGGTATAATGATATCTACATAAAATGGTGGGAACTCAACTGCTAAGATCAAATAGAAAATGACTCCTATTTCCAAGGTGGAAGTGGAAATCCAAATCAGATGGAGGGATTAGTGAACCTTCCTCCATGACCCCAGAGAAAAGCATGTTTTTTTCAATGTGGTTCACTTAACCACATAAAGAGAGAGTGTAAGACATAACCTAGATCATTCAATAACTGCAAAAAAATGGGACATCTTCAGTTCTATTGTCACAGTTATCCAAGGCCTGGTGCTCAGGACACTTATCAAGCATTGCATGCATCATATTATTCAATAGTGCAAGGATAGAAGAATCAAACTCATTATCAGAACAGAGCTAGCCATGGCGATTAAATAAATTCCATGACTTCTCAACCGGGTCAATATTAGTAAGTCAACAGGGAGAATAATGCACCGATTAATCAATTGTATAGAGGTGAGCAGATGATTTTCGATGATCAAGATGGACCATCTATGGTGAGAGGTATGATTATTTTGAATTATACCACTGTGTAAGTGCTCTTCAATACTAGTGCATCACATTCTTTCATTGATTCTCGTGCTGTTGACTTGATATGTTTAATAATAGAAATGATGCCTTCTATTTTAAAACTGTAAAATCCTCTCAGTGAAAGATAATTCCAAGCCTTTGTGTGTCAAGCATGCATTATAATTGTTGATGAAGATGAGCTGAAATGGGACTTCATGATGTTGGAAATGGATTTCTAGGATGTAATCCGGTGCACGGATTGGTTGGAAATGCTCAAGGATCACATCGACTATTATAAGAGAATAGTTAGTTTCATAACTAAGGATGTCATTGAGCATCTCTTCAGAGGAGAGAAGATGGTAAAGAAAGGCGAGAATAGATTTTTGGAACCAATGGTGGGAATGATCTCTTATTATTTGGCAGTGTGGAATTTTAAATTAATTGAAGAGATCGAGGAAAATAGTTTTCCAGTATTTTTGGATCAATTTTCAGATGTCTTCCCCAAGAAATTATCAGGGTTACCACCTTTAAGAGAGGTGGAGTTTATGATTGGTCTCCTTCTAGGGACTAGTCCTATTTCCCTTCAGTCTTATAGGATGACACCAACATTTTTAAGGGAATTGATAGTATAGTTTTAGGAGCTAGAAATCAAGGGTTTCATTCGACCAAGTGTATCTCCGTGGTTGGAACCAGTTTTTTTCATTAATAATGTAGATGGAACTATTCAGGTGTGTGTTTATTATTTTAATCTTAACCAAGTTAGTATAAAGAATAGATATCCACTTCCATGCATTGATGATCTATTTGATCAATTAAGGGGAGCTCAGTGGTTCCCTAAGATTGACTTGCGATCTGTATATCACCAATTGTGACTTCGTAAGGAGGATATTACAAAGATAGCTTTCATAAGTAGATATGGCCACTAAAAATATATATCCATGCCTTTCGGCCTAAATAACTCACCAATGGTCTTCATGGATTTTATAAATCAGTTATTTTATAAATATCTAGATTCTTTTATTGTGGTGTTTGTGGATGAAATCTTTGTGTATTCAAGGAAATGGGATAACCGTGAGGAGCACCTGAAAATAGTTTTACAAATATTGAGAGATCACCATTTGTGTGTCAAATTATCAAAGTGTGATTTTTGTATACAGGAAGTACATTTTCTTGGCCATGTAATTTCCAGAAAAGGTGATTTTGTTGATCCTGAAAAGATATAAGCTGTTATATCATGGAAACCACTGAATAATCTCTTTGAGATACAAAGTTTTGTTGGTTTAGCTTGTTACTACCGACACTGTTCGTGTGATTTATCATGACTAGCTTCTCCAATTATAGCTCAGACAAAGAATAATGTTCTATTCCAATGGACAGAGGAATTCCATAAGTCCTTCCAGGAGTTGAATGGTCATCTTACATCAGCACCAATCTTGATTGTTCCAGAATCAAGACAGGGGTATGTGGTGAACTAGGATGATTCAGGATCCAGGATGGACTGTTTTCTCATTCATAGAGACCATGTGGTTGCTTCTATTTTAAGGAAGTTAAGTCTGCATGAGAAGAACTACCCAACACACGATTTGGAGTTAGCTGCAGTCATCCATGCTTTGAAGAAATGATGAAATTATCTCTTTTGTGAGAAATTTACTATGTTCACAGACAACAAAAGCTTGAAACACATTTTCTCATAGCAATATTTAAATATGAGGCAAAGGAGATGCATGGAGTATCTCCATATGTTTGAATTTGACTTGATGTATACACTAGGAAAAATTAATTCAGTGGCACATGCATTGAGTAAAAATTCATACAATCAGTTGGAAAAATAATCATTAGATTAATGGAAGTTGATGTCGGTCCTAGACGACATGTTGAATGTGAAGACTGAGGTGCTGTTGCAATTTTCTTTTCAGCCACTCTTGTTCCTGATTTGTTAAATGTGGTCAAAGATGCACAAACATTTGACACATAATTTTAGGTTATGAGATTAAAACTAAATGGTTGGGAGACCATTGAGGGTTAAAAACTTGATGGGAGTTCAGTTTTTTGTTTCAGAGATCGGATATTTGTACCTATGTCTAGACATGAACAAATCCTTCATGCTTACCACCATTCGAGATGGGCTATACATCCGGGTACAAAAAGATGCATAAGGTGTTAAAGGCCCAGTTTTGGTGGAGCAACATGAAATAGAAGGTGGCTGAGTTCATCTTGTGGTGCTTAACTTGTCAATAGGTTAATGCAGAGCATCAGAGACTGGTAAAAAAGTTGTCATCTTTACATATCCTAGTGTGGAAATGGGAGCAGATAACCATGGATTTTGTTATAGTTCTTCCAAGAATGGTCCGGAAACATGAAGTCATATGGGTGATAGTGGATCAACTTACCAAGTCAGCCCATTTCATCCTAATTCATGAAACTCACAGGGTAGAAGATCTATAAAAAATATAGATCTAAGAAGTGGTAAATAGGCATGACATACTAGTTTCAATAGTCTCATATAGAGATCCAAGGTTCATGTCTTGTTTTTGAAAATCCTTACAATAGGCGCTTGGGACTCAGTTGACTATGAGCATAGAGTATTGTCCTTAGACAGATGTAAAATACGAGAAGACGATAAAAATGTTGGAAGACATGTTGTGGGCTTGTGTAATTGATTTTGGTGGCTCGTGGGTAGAGCATATACCCTTGGTGGAGTTCTCATATAATAACACCTATCAAGCCTCAATACACATGGCTCCATTCGAAGCATTGTATGGGTGTCCATGTCATTTTCCACATTGTTGGGTTAAAACAGGTGAAAATTAACTAGTTTGGCCAAGCCTTGTCCATGAAACAATGGATAAGATCCAATTGATCAGAAAAAGGATAGAGATGGATCAGAGTTATCAGAAATATTTTGCAGATAATTGTAGAAGACTATTGTCATTCACTGTGGGTGATTATGTCTTTTTGAGGATATCTCTAGGGCTTTGAGATCGTCATTTGAAAAATAGGGAAAGATATCACCTAGATACTTAGGCACTTTAGGGATACTAGAATCAGTCAGAGAGGTGGCAGATCAGTTTGCATTACCACCATGGTTTAGTTCAGTTCATAATATGTTCCTTGTGTCTCAGTTGAAAAAGTATCAACATGATCCTGACCATGTGATCTGATGGGATCACGTTGACCTAGATTCATATTCTTCATTGATACATATTCCGATATAGATTTTGGATAGGAAAGAGAACTTGTTATGTGAAAAATCATCGGTCAAGTTTGGGTTTTATGGTAGCATGGTTAGATTTAGGAAGAGACGTGGGAACATGAAAAAGTAGTGAAGGAGCAGTGGATAGAACTCTTTCAGTTGGGTGAGGGTTTTATACTTTCCGAGGATGGAAAAACCAATGGTTTGGATAATTTAGTACCCAAAATTTATAGTGTGTAACCCTTACTTGATTTTTTTTCATGGTTATAAAGTTAAGGGTGATGAATGGGAGAGTCAGGAGAACTTTGAACGATGTTTTGAGGCAAAAGGGAAGTCACACAGGTGGCACACAGTTTGGCTAACCATGCTGCCAATCCTTCTGTAGTTGGTCCTTTTGAGATAATGTCACTTTCATGGTTGGAGAATGATTAGAGATTCCATGTGAGGAAGCCATGTGAGGGTCTTCATAGGCAGTGGCTAACACACAGTTAGCGCTCAGTTTGTCTAACCGTGGGAACTAACGGTGTGAGAACTTAAGTGAGATCCTAAAAAAGTGGATCTCACACGTTTTTGACACTAAGTGGAAAATTTTCCTCCTAAGTGGACATAACTTGTTATTTTTCTTCTTTTAAGTCCAAACAATGTTCTCCCATCATTTCAAAGGCGATCTGATGGCTTCCCTTGGTGAATCAAATCCAGATTCTTGGTTCTTTTTCATTTTTGTCTGGTTTCTTAGATCTACATAGATCTACTTCTCATATTTTCTCAATTTCTTATATCAATGCCTATTATGGTTTTATCTAGGTATGGAGATTTCAAATATGATGATATTTGGTCTCAGTTTTGTTAGGAGAAGATATCTAAGTCGGGTTCTTGGCGAATCGACCCGATTTTCTTGTGTGTTCTTCGTTCGTTGCGGTTTTCGTCAAAACCATTGAGTTAGGAGGCTTCTCTATCAACTCCTCCTTCTATAATTTATTGGATTAGTATTTTTTTTTATTTTAATGGTATTTGTTGAGGAAATCATGGAATAAATCTTCTTATATGATGATTTATGGTTTTAGTGAAATTGTGAAATCTTGGTGAATTGTTGTGAAAAGTGATTTAGCATATTGAATTTAATATGATGATTTTAAATTATATATTTGATGAAATTGTTAAATGGTTTGATGAAAAGTTGGTTTTAAATAAAAAGGTAGTTTTATTCAAAAGTTTTGGTATTAAAATGAATTTGATGGATTTGGTTTTCAATAAAAACGGTGTTTTTATTCAAAAATGTGTTTTGGCATGATCCTTGGGCATATTGGTGTGTGAGATCATATTTCATTTCTAGGGCGTGGTTGAAAAATAACCTTCTGATCAGTGCCAAATGTTAAATGACACATGGGATATAAATTTCATATTGCATTTCTGGGTCTTGGTTGAAATATGACCTTGTTCTTTGTGCCAAAGTTTAAATGGGACATTAGAAACAATTACCGTGTGACGACATGGTAGATTGACGAGAAACTACTCATGGTTATGAAAATTTCATAATGTAGAATGCATGTTTGGTTGAATGGGTTTGTGGAATGGTTGGGTATGCCAAAAAGGGGATATTGTGAAATGGTTTTAAATCTTATTTAGTTATTTTTCTAGAAAAAATAACTTTATGGAAAATTGGTTTCAATTGCACTTGATGATTTCAGTTATAAATGGTTTTGGGAAACTTTTTTATATCTTTCTATAAACTATTTTGAGAAAACATTTTATATAAAATGTTCATTGTAATTGTTTCTACCTCTTCTATCCTAGTGGCATGAGTAGGGAAGTCATTGGGGAAAACCTAATGAGTTTTATACTCACCACTACTTTGGAACATCGGTGCTTTTGCAGATTCTATATTCCAGGACATGGGAAAAGGTAATGTTTCACACGTATTTAGCACTACCTTGTGATGTTTGGGATGTTTAGTGATTATGGATCTTGGATCTTATAGAGAATGAAGTCTGTGGTCTATTGAGGGTCTTTAGTTTTTTATCCACTGTGTACTTTGATACTAATTTGTTCTTCCGCGGTTGTATACTTGATGCGGTTTGAGATACATGAAGTTTTTTAGTTTTCTTCCTTTTGTTCATGCATCATTTAGTGTATGGTTTGGTTATGGGTTTTTGGTTTATTTGTAAGAGGTTAAATCATATCTCACCTGTACTTGAAACCCTTGGGCATTTATTTCCAGCCTTTGACATCTTGGAGATGCCTCTTAAGGCTTAGTAATGACTCATTTACTCTCAAGACAATGAGAATTGGTGGTTCATTAAATTTTGTATTTCATATTGGGGAAATTTAAAATAAATCTTTTGACAGAAATTTTTATTGGAACTCTATTTACCCCCTATTGAGTGTCTCAATCCAACCAATATTAAGTATCATAGGCACATACTTTATGAGTTTAAATTTTTTCAATGTTGTGAAATCTTTTCAACTAGGAATATAGTTATATATGAAACATCTAAAAATTTATGTCAGATCTAAATTTATAGTTCTATAAAAGTTTTTTTATTATTTAATATGGATAATAGATATGAAGGTTCTTATATGAATATACCTCCCCTTTTTAATGGAAAAAATTATTCTCAATGGAAAATCAAAATGAAAATGCATTTAGAAATCTTGGGTTTTGAAATATGGTATGCTATTGTAGATGAATATAAAATTCTTACTACTTTTAGAATAACATGAGACAACCCAACTAAGGAAGTTTATAATAATAATTTCAAAGATATGAATGCCATATATTTTTCTATAGGTGATGAAGAATTAAATATATTTTCTTTATATAAAACAACCTCTGGAATTCAGGATAATTTAGTTGTTTCACAAGAAGAAACCAATGATGTTAAGTAAACGAGGCTTAATACATATAATATTAAATATGATAAATTCAAAATGAATCCTTATGAACATATCTATGGCATGAATCTTAGGTTTAATGAGATTGTAAATACAATGATCTCATTGTGAAAGACAATCAGCGCAAAAAAATAGATCATGTGAATCATTATATGTATTCCAGAAAGGTGTTGAAGAATCTCATTATCAATAAGAGAATATTGTAACATTGATTAACTACTTATAAAGGAGTTCAATGGAAAAATGAAGATGGAAGTGGAAGAGGTAAAGGTTAATAGAGAAGAAGATGATGAACCTATAAGAAAATCAATGGCTTTAAAAGCCACTTCATCCAAACATACGAAGAGAATTCTAGTTCCTACAGAATCTTCCAATAACGAATATTTATTAGTTCAGAGTGATGACGAAATGGATCATTTATCCAATAGATTTAAGATATTCTATAGAAAGAAGAAGTTATTTAGAAAGCCTCTCAACAGAGGGAAATATCATAACAAAAAAACTGAAAAAAGGATTATAAAATAAGTTACAATACCAATGAGGTAGTCTACTATGAATGAAAAATAAAAGGACACGTGAAGGATAACTATCTAAATATAAGGTATAATAAGAAATATGAGGATAACAATAAAAAGTACAAGAGGGAAATTAAGGCTACCTAGAGTGGTTCTGAGGAAATCTCCAAGGAATCTAAGTTATCTCATGATTAAAAGGGGGTCAAAGCCAATATGTGTATTATGACAAACACATTTGAGGCAACACTAGTATCTCTCGCACCAAATTATTATTTTTCTAGAGATAAATCTAAATCTAATTTTTTTTAAAATAAGACCAATAAATTATTGGTTTAATAATGAAAGATTATTGAGGATACTTGAAATGAACTAAAATATAAATATAAATCACTCAACAAAACACATTATTTTTATACTAATATTCAATCTAAACACATTATAGAATAAGGGAAAAAATGCTCAACTACTCAATGAGAATAATAAACTAAAAATTTATAATGAACAATTAAAAAGGATTTAAAAATATTTACAAATGGTAAGGATACCTTATTTAAAATTTGTGGAAAACAAGTTACCCCTAAATATAAAAATTTCATTGGTTATCAAATTATATAATGAAATTTTGTTAAAAACAATTTTGTATCCAAATTTGGAAAATAGGGTTTTATTCCTAGATCTGAACAATTTTCTACAAGATCCAGTACTGGATTATCTTTTACTTATTCTATCACTTTTGGACCTAATAGAGTTTATTTTTCTGAATCCTTATAATCTAATTATAGTAAACCAATGAAGAAAATGTATGTTCCTAAAGACTTAATTACTAATATTACTGGACCAAAGAAAATTAGGGTACCAATGTTTTTTCTTGCTTAAACTATTTTTGTAGGAAATCTATTTGAAGAGTTTCTATAAGATCTTATGGTACTTGGATAGTGGGTTTTCAAGGAACATGATAGGAGACTACTATATCTTCAAGAATCTCATAAACATTTACAGTGGACATGTCCACTTTGGTGACAATTAAAAAGAGGAAATTATTTTCCTTTCCCAAATCGGTAACCCTAACTCAGTTTTAATTTCTAAAGTTCTTTTTTTGATGGTCTAAAGTATAATCTACTTAGCTTCTCATATTTATCTGATGATGGATTTATTGTTAAATTTGAAAATTATACTTGTAATGTATCCAATTTGAAGAATGATTTAGTTTTTACTTCTTTTAGAAATGAAAATGTATTTTCTCCTAATTTGGATTCTTTAGTATCATAGAATGTTTCTTGATTAAGTGCCTTTCATAAAGAGGATTGACTCTGGAATAGGAGACTAGGACACTACAACATTCACTCTCTTAGAAATCTTATTAGAAAAGGATTAGTCAAGGATCTCCCTAAACTAGATTTTCTAAATGATAAATTCTATAATCCTTGTCAAAAATAAATAAAATATAAAATATATTTCAAAACAAAGAAATAAGTTTCAACTTCTTAGCCTCTTGAGTTGGTTCACATAGATTTATTTAGACCATCTAGAGTTTCAGGATCAAATGGGAAGCACTATGTCTATGTTCTAGTAGATGACTTTTCTAGGTATACATGGACATTATTTTTATCTTACAAAAGTTAGGATTCTTCTTATTTCACCATGTATTCTAGATCAGTAGAAAAATTCAGTGGTCTTAGAATCAAAACATTAAGAGGTGACCATGGTAATGAGTTTTAAAATCAAGAATTTGAATCTTTTTTCTCACAAAAGGCTATAGTAATAACTTATCTTCTTCTAGGACACCCCATTAGAATAGAGTTATATAAAGGAGAAATAGAACCTTAAAAGAGATATCCCAAACTATGCTTAATAAATATAATATACCTATTTATTTTTGGGAAGAAGTTGCGAATAAAACATTATATATAATCAATAGAGTTCAGATTAGACCTATCCTAAAGAAAACCGCCTTTGAGCTGTAGAATAATTGGAAACTTGAGGTTAAATACTTCAAAGACTTTATTCTCAATATAAAAGATAATCTTGACAAAATTTCCTCCAAGAGAGATGATGGGATTTTCCTAGTTTATTTGATCTCTAATAAATCCAATACAATCTTCAATAAGATAAACAAGTGTGTGGAATAACATATATATGAAAAATTTAATAAAACATCTCTACATAAACCCAAACCCTTCTTATAAATATTGAGGATAATTTTTTAAATATAGAATTAATTCCCAAATCTTATGATTCTATTGTTAAACAATAAAACTGTTCTAGAAAATCTCCAGATTCTGACCATTGGGAACCCTAACCAATAGAAGAAACCAAAGTGACCATAAATTATTTTTCTAGACTTGTTAGAACACTTAAAAATCATCCTTTAGATGCTATAGTTTTATACCTAGAAAAGGAAACACTGACTAGAGCTTCTCTATGAAACAGGGTTGAAAATCAAGCCGTTTTCACATATTGAACCCAAGAACATCAATGATGCAATCAATGATGAATTATGAATGATGGATTTTCCATAATAGTTAGATCAATTTGAACGAAACAATGTATTTAAACTTTTTGATAAACCCAAAGACACCTTGAAAATAGGCACTAAGTTGGTGTTTAGAAACAAAGTGGATGGAGGCAACACTATAGTAAGAAATAAATCTAGACCAATTGCACAATAATATAGTCAAGAAAAATGAACATACTATGAAGAAAACTTTGAACCTATGGCTCCTCTTGAATTCATTAAGATAATTCTAGATTATGAAGCACATATGAATTTCAAAATTTATCAAATGGTTGTCAAAAGTGCAGTCCTAAATAGTTATATAGTTGAGGATGTTTTTGTTGAAAATCCCCTGGTTTTAAAAATCTTCATTTTCCAAATAATTTTTTAATGTTAAAAAGACCTTTTTATGGTTTGAAATAGTCTCTACGAACTTGGTATGATAGGCTCACCACTTTTGTTTTTTCTAAAGGTTTTTCAAAAGGTATATCTGATCCTACTATTTTCATAAAACGTATTTCTAAATACGTTTTAGCTGTTCATATATCCCCTGGTTTTACAAATCATTATATTCCAAATAATGTTTTAATGTTAAAAAAATATTTTTATGGTTTGAAATAGTATGTAAGAACATGGTATGATAGGCTCGCCACTTTTGTTATTTCTAAAGGTTTTTCAAAAGGTATAGCTGATCCTACTATTTTAATAAAAAGTATTTCTAAATATGTTTTAGTTGTTCAAATATATTTTGATGATATTATTTTTGGATCTTCAAAAAATTCTTAATGTATTTACTTTTCAAAAATAAATCAAAATGAGTTTGAAATGAGTTTTATGGGTGATCTCAAATTATTCATTGGATTTAAAATTTTTAAAAATAAGGAAGGTATAAATTTAAATTAAAGAAAATATATTAATGATCTTTTAAAATGTTTTAATCTGGATAGCACTAATATTAGTGATACTCCTTTGAGTTCCACATGTAAATTATATATTATTGAAGATGGAAAATCAGGGGATCAAACCAATTATAGAGGTATTATTGGAAGTCTTATTTACTTGACTAATACTCAACCAAATATTACATTTAGTGTTTGTATGTGTGCTCATTTTCAAGATAATCCTAACGATTCACACCAACTTTCTATTAAAATAATTTTCAAATTCCTCAAGTATACTACCAACATAGGGCTATTTTATCCTAGATGATAACCATTTGATTTAGTCAGTTATTATGAAGCCTATTTTGGTGGTTGTAAGTTAGATATAAAACAAACCTCTAGAGCATGTCACTTTTTAGGAAGTCTTTATTTTAATGGTGTAGTAAGAAACAATATTCGGTTGCATTATCTAATTCCTAAGATGAATACATAGCTGCTGGTTGTGGCTGTGCTCAATTGTTTTTGGATGAAACACACATTACTAGATTATGGATTTCAATTTATACTTGTCCTTATAAAATGTGACAACTCAAGTTCTATTAAAATTTCTAAGAACCCAGTTTCCCATTCTATAATAAATCATGTTGATTTAAGGCATCCATTTTTGAGAGATTATTATAATAAAGTTGATATAAATATTGAGTTCATTGGCTCAGAACATTAGCTTGCTGATATTTTTACTAAGCTTTTGAATTCTTAGATAACGAGTTACATCATACATGAGTTGGGAATGATCAAATTTGAGTGACTAACTATTGAAAAAAATCACCGTTGTGACTCACTGTTGGGACTCACCATTGATGACTCACCGTTGTGACTCACCATTGATATCTCACCATTGTGACTCACCATTGATAAATCACCATTGATGACTCACCATGGATGACTCACCATGGATGACTCACCATTGATGAATCACTATTGATGAATCACTGTTGATGAATCACTGTTTATGTCTCACCGTTTGGACTCACTGTTATGACTTACCATTCTTTACTTAGTAATTTTCTAGCACAAATATAAAATCACTAATTTATTTATTTTGTTTTAATTTTATATTGAAATTTCTCTTTGATATTTCAAAATCCCTAAATGCTAAAAATTGAATCGATCCAAATCATTTTCTCACTTACTCACTCTTTCTCTCAAAACATTCTCCCCTAAACCTCTACTGCCTTCTTCCCTTAAACCAAAACCAATCAAATCATTGAAATGGATCGATTGAAGAATTTTCTTGAGATTTCTTTGGATGCATATTGTCCTTAGAAGAAAAAAAGGGAGAATTGAGTGATCCTAAACCCAAAACTGTTAACCCTAACCTTGAAAATCAAGTAATCATTCTAGAAAATTAAGTTCATGTGGATTGGTTGTTAGAAAGTAAGTCAACCATGTTAAAAGTGTTAGAAGAACAAGGTTCGTTGGAGTGGCCGACCAAAAACATTTGACCTCTCTATCCAAAGTTTGTATATGAATTATATTTATATGTTGTGTTTATTCTAGAGGGTACAGATGTGTTATAGATCAAGTTTAGAATAGATAAAAAGGGATTCTTTTTCTTCTAAGCACTCGGATGAATGCTTTAATGTACCTCATGATGTTATTTTTGAAGATTATAAAGTAAGTGCTCAGTGATCCTCCTACAAGTGATATTTTTAGTTATAATATAGCCATGACTGAGAAGACCAGTGATGGAATTCAGAAAAGAAATATAGAAACTGAGATGGATGGAGAATGTAGGTTATTTTTTATGTTTATTCAGCATCAATTATGTCCATGGAAAGAAAAATTTTCTTCCTTAAAATATCGAAATGTTTATTTTTTGTATCTGATGATAGAAAGAAACATGATCAAACTCTTTCGATACCTCATGGTTCATATTAGTGATATGTTAAAGCCTCACTCTAAGTAAAACTCCCATATTTTATTCAAATAAGATTTATGCAATGATAAAATCTAAAGGAGTGGTGAATAAAGATGAAGAAAAGGTGATAGATTGTGAAAGATTTTTCATCAAAAAAGATATATGAAAAAGGATGAGGATAAGTTGGAATCCTAGGAAGAGACAATGGGTGGAAGATAATGCGAAAATTTATGAAGAATTCAATCCAGTGCAACACCCTTAAATACCAAAGAATATAGCTGATCCTGGTCTAGGACTAGATGAATTTGTATAATATTTAGATAAGGTGGAAGAAGTGGCTGAGGAAAATAAAAGGAAAATAATCTCTTGTTGATGGTAGTAGTGGCCTAGATATTGTAGGAATCCCTAAAGTAATCTTATATGGACCTCCTAGTCCTCATAAAACCCTTCCTACAAGAGAACCTATACTAAATGATAACGATGAAGAGTAAGTAGAAGTGTTTGAGAATGTTGTATAAGCTAGTGGAAGTAGACATTAAGAGGAATATGATGAAGAATATAACAAAAAAGGTGAAGAAAATGGGAATGAGTAAGCTTAAGAAGAATAGGAAGAATAATAATATAGTGAGGAGGAAGAAAGTGACGCAAATGAAGAAAAAGAAAAAGAAGAAAGTGGTAAAAATTATAGTGAAAATATTGATGAAGCTGCTCTTATTGATAGAGATCAAGGTCTTATTATAGAAACTATATATCTTGCTACAAATTTTTTAGTGGAAAATGAACCAGTTTTGGAACCACAAAGGGATACCATGTTAGTTCTAGTTGAAGAAGAAGCTCTAATTTCTCAATTGGAGGAACAAGTTTATGATAGAAAGAAAGAACCTATTAAGAGGGAAGCACCTGTTTAGGGGGAGAAACTATCTCAAAGAGTTAAGTTGGATACTCTTACTCTTCAGGATTGGACTATACTAGATGAATGGAAAAAAATACCATGGAAATGTCACCTTGGGGTTGGATTATCCAAATTTGAATGATGAGGCATCTAATATTAAGATATCCCTGATTGAAGAGTTGGGTTATGCTCAGAAAGTTCTGTTTGAAAATGATCCAACTCCTACTCAAGCTCTTTTTGTAGCACCTATGTCTGTTGACTATGTGAGTCTGAATGATTTCAAAGTTCTTAAAGAAGATTTTTTCTCATTTATTAAAGAAATCCTTCATCCTTAAATAGAACCAGTGGTATTTCTTAGTTAAAATGATGCTTCCATGCCCTTAGAAATGGTTATTTCCAATATTCAACCTCAAATGGTTTTGAAGATTTAAGAAGTTATAATGGAAAATAATACATTGAGTGACGAGTTTGATGCTCTCAGTCATATTGTTAAAGGGATTTCATATGAGTATAGAGAGTCTTTAGAAAGTGTTATCATAAGTTTTGAAGATACATCTTCTGAGGATGATACTCCTAATCCCACTCTTGACTTAGAATTTTTAAAATAATTTATCATGGATGAATTCCATGGTGAATCAACCTCTCCTGGTCCTCCCAAGTCTCTTTACACTGATGTGATCAAAATACTGAGAAAGGAAGAGATTCAGCCAATGATGTGTAGTTTATATCAGTATATCTTCAGAAAAATTAAATTGAACAACAATCATGTGCATGATATGGTATGGTTTTACAAGAAAGGGCCACTATAGATCAGGAAGAGATCATGAAGAAAGTATATTTATACTTTAAAAGGATCTATACCAAAAATTAGTGGGATAGTAGTTTCAAATATTTGGTTGAGAATTTCAGGATACCTTATGTTACCCAAGAATTCAAGGAATAAGTGAATCCACTCAAGGAGTTAACCCTTACACTTCAAATATTCATGGGGACTAAAGATGATTTTACAAAGGAAATGGAGAAAAGTGGGAAGATCATAGTGGATTTTATCAATCATCTAAATCCCTACCTATATGTCCTTAGTATAGTAATTATAGCTCAAGAGCCCTTCCAAATTCTACAGGTGACTGATAATTTCCCTTTAATTTAAGTCTACTAGTCATGAGATGCTCAATTCAGATGAGATGTAACTCAAAAAAATTTTGATCCTCTTCCTTCCACTTATCATTCTTTTCCCATGTATCCATCTCAGGCTCTTAGTAATCTAAGGCATATTATCTATCTATAGCTAACATCCCCTACCACTTCTCCTCAAATTCTTACCCCTACTTTACCTTTTAGAGTTCCCCTTAGGCATTTATATACCACCTCTCCTTCTATGCCTGTTGTTTCTCTAATGGAACCCCATGCTTCTACTGATAAGGGAAAATAAGTCATGGATTCTTCCTTGGAGAATAATTTATTTTGGATTGTTCTTTGATAGGGATGTATTTTTAAACCTTTTTTCCTCTCAAGTATTTTCATTTTACTCATGATATGAATTATATATTTTCTCATATTTTCTATTCTTTATATCTTTTTATTTTCTCTTTATTGTTTAATATATTTGTTCTATTTTTTTTAATCCCAAAATGGGGAGAATGAGTATAATATTTAATTTGATAATGAGATTAAGTATTGTGTTAATTATATTTGATTATGTTTATCTTATAATTTAATCTCTCATGATATGTACGACATTTTAAGAAGAACCATTATCTTTTTTACTTTGATCCTTATGAATAGATTATTAATGGCATGATTTGTGATCATAAAAAGGGGGATATTTTCAGCCTCCTCTAGTTTTAATGATCAAAAACCATACATAATCACGATTAATAAAGTATAATTATGTTTACTAATGTGTAATTATGTCTACATATAAGATTCATATATTAGGTTAGTGTATTACATCATAAGACAGGATGAGCAGTCAACGTCAAGGTGGAATCACTATCACTATTCAGGCTAATACACAATTTAGCCAGACTCATTGTTGGACAACTCATTCAGGACAGAAAATTGGATAATTATGAGATACTAGTAATATGATCCTACAATTAATATGTCTCAATGTCAGCTATCTCACCATCAACAAAGATGAAGAATTCTGACAAAGGATGATACACCATTGTTCAACCCACCATCATAATCAACAACTTCTTAGGATTTTCGCAAAGGATGAGACACTGTCACATAGAGCTACCAATAGACTCAATTCAAATTTTTTACAAAGTATGAGTTTCCAATAGTTGAGTCACCGTAAAATCAACCTAGAAAAAAAATAAATTACTGATATCCATAATTTTCACAAATTATGAGATATCGATAGCATGAGTCACTATTATGTGGACCTACAATCAGATCCACTTACCGTTCCAGAGTGACCTCTACTTAACTCACTGTTCTTGATTGAAGAATAAATTATATCTGAGACAACTTTCCCGAGACACCATTCAAAGACACAATCACTCCATCCTTTGTCATTTAAATTTAAATTTACTTATAATGGTAATATTTATGAAACATAGTACCACTGATTATTTTAATGACTTTGTCTATCTTCTTTAGATAGTATTTAATTGATGTTAGACTACACTATGAGGTATGAGGTACCTGAAAACGATCAAGACCATGATCCCTATTACATGTAGTGTATAAAAAAATAACTGGTCAAACGGAAGAAACCATTCAAGCAGTCCAAAAAGAGAATTCATACAACCGAGAAAAATATTAAGAGCTTCTTGTTGTGGAAACAAGAAGATGGAGTTTTGAACCCAAACTGAAGAACACTTTGCAAAAATAAAAATAATATAGTTGAATCATTACTCGATAAAATTATTACCTCACTGGAAATTGAAGATATAATCTCTCGTGAAACTTTGTTTTTCTATCTGTTTCAGGATGTCAACTCAAGCTTCCTTTGACGACATATTCCAAGAGTTTAGAGATTCATTTCCAATCACACAGAGCCTTCTAACTCTATTCTTTCTATTTTTCTCTACTTGTGTACTAATTTTTCATTATGAGAAGTGTGTGTCTCTCTATTGTATAAAGACACAATAACTATTGTGAAAAACTACAAGATACATAAATATCCTAAAAAACTACCATTTTATACCTTACAATCCCACAAATAATTGTGGAAGATTTCCCATGCATGTTATATTTTGGTTTTTCACTCCCATGAAAACTGTTGAAGATGTCTAGTTGACCTGGACAGTTGTGTGCTATTTTTAATCCCAATCCAGATTGTGGATCAAAGATTATTTATATAAAATTTTTTGTGGAAGGTAATCACTAAGTGGATAGGATTATATCTCAGCTTGAGACATAACCTCTCGTTATTATTCTGTTATTCCTTTCAATGTTCTATTTTCACTATTTTATCCACTCAAAGAAGAAAACATTTATTTCACATTGATAGTTAATCTTAGATAGTGTTTATATTATAATTTGATTTATTAAATTGATTTCAAAAGTTAAAATAGTATTTATTATTATTTCAACTGAGAACTAATCACTCTTTGAAAAATCTTTTAGAAGATCGAAACATTTATAAATCCTCAACTTTAGTTAACTAGTCCATTTTGTATTTCAAACTAAGGAACTTTTAAATAACTATTTTTGATAGAAATTTTTTTAGCAACTCAATTCACCCCCTCTTGAGTGTCCTACTCCAATAAAAAAATGCTATGATATTATATTATGTATGATTATAAAAACTTAATTTATATTATAAAATGATTTAAATAAATAAATAATTATTTTTATTGGTTATGAAAAATATTTATTAATTTTTCCTAATTAATTAAAAATAAGTCATTGTTGATTTCATCTCCAAGGATAAAGAATAAATTATTAATGAAATGTTATTTATAGTTCATAAATCATCATAAGTCATACATTATAGTAAAATTAATGATCTTGGAATGATGAATCTTGGGATAAGAACAAATAACAACACCACAATTACGAAACTAGTTAAAAATGATTAATATTAACTTCACCTGGCATCAAATAGGTAACAACATACTAATATAAATATAGATAATAATTCTAAATTAATATGATAAAATTTTATGTATATGAAAACAGTTATTAAATAATATATTATGATATATTTTTTTATATTGGAGCTTGGAGTTCTTTTAACTATGTCGGAAAGCATGTTAACGGGTTATTTTTCTGATATTTAATTTCATGAGACATATTTATTAATCGGAACCATGAAAACTTTAATATATTGTAATTTCACTTAATTAATTTATATTACCATATTCATGTGGTTTAAATATCCATATTGTTTACTTTCCCTAAATTATTATCAATTCAATAGATACCAAACATTGAAGTGGTTTCAATCACAATGTTGCTCAAACTGTATGGGTTTATTTTTTTCTTTTTTTATCTATATCTGATTTTTTTTTTATTTTTCACCATTTTTTATTTTAAATTTTTTATTTTATAGTAAATTTACTTCACATATAAAAATATATTCCATTTAAATAGATTTTAATGTCCATTTCATGATCTTCCTCACAATTTCTTTTTATTCTTACATTACCAATTCTATAATGATTTCATCCAATAAATTTATTATTCATTATATCATGATCATTTTTACAAGAACATAACATTCTATAATTAATTCATATAACAATTAAAAAAATTTATATGGTATTTCCTTTTGTTCATTGGGAAAAATAATTGTCATAATTTTAATGACCCCTACCCTTATAGACTGGAGCTGGTGGTTACATTATTTCATTGTCACTAGATATATGGAATCACGTCCTGAAGCACAATATATTTTAGTAGTCTTGTTAGAATAGAGATATATATATATATATATGAATATTACATTACATTTGAGAACATAAGATACAAAACATAGTGGAATTAAATATTCTGCATCCTTGAACTCAATCAAATATTTTTTCTTCATATCCTGAATAAAGGAAACAAAATATGGTTGGAATAATATTCTAAGAAACTGTTACATACAATAGAATATATCATGAATATATAATTCATAATCATTTTGGAATGGTAAATAACTGAAAACACATAACATTTAATAAATAACATGAGAAAAAATGCGTTCATTGATAATATCAACATAGTAATATAATGGAAAATAATAGAATAATTATCAATAACAAAATGATTAATTTTGGATATCATGATCTTTGACATTGTGATATCTATATCATCAAGACCTTACACCAAGACAGTTTAATCAATGGGTACGTATACACTGGAAAACCATTTAATGTCATCTTACTAATAAATTTCAAAAGAACCATCAATGAATCAATGGGATATCTATAACTAGGCCCACCAATAAATGCATAACAAATTCATTCCTAATATACTGAATTATCAATTTAATTCAGAAACAAAATTCCTTAGAAAAAAATTTCTATATTGAGTAAAGAATAGAAATTTATCAAATATTTCATATCTCACTCAAATGTTTTTTATAGAAAAACATCATATATATAAATGATATATATTTTTTGTAATATGTATATCCATGATAAATAATATTGATATTTAGGAGAAATGTAATTTCTAATGATCACAAGAATGCGATTGTTTCAAGGGAAATTTAATAGCTACAAAAAATAATCAA
The DNA here is from genome assembly GCA_963277665.1 of Viscum album. Taxonomy (NCBI): domain Eukaryota; kingdom Viridiplantae; phylum Streptophyta; class Magnoliopsida; order Santalales; family Viscaceae; genus Viscum; species Viscum album. Next base: position 966,118,958 of record OY728158.1, on the reverse strand, counting down.
GAAAGTGATTTCCAATACATTCTTTTGTCAGACTAATCATAAACCACCCTGTGAAAGAATAAAGATGGTATCATGAAATCATATCCCTAGTGGATTATAAGTAAAATTAACGGGTTTTTATTGAATAATTGAATTACCATAAAAAGATAATTAAAAACATCTTGATGAAAATAACCTTCTCACTTTAAAAATAACTTTTAAAAATAAAAAATTTAATGAATATCAGGGATAAAATTTCTTTACAAAAATCATGTAAAATTATAAAGGTATATTCAAATAAATGATTGTTCATAATATTAGGGAAAGTCCATTCATGTCATGTATATTAAAACAAATATTCCATTCACATTTTCACTGAAATGTGAAAAGTACATTATTCGTAAATTGATAAGAATATTATATTAAAACGGTTTTAAAAAAATTTAAATTGGGTAAAAATTTATTTAAAAAAATATTATATAATTTTAATAAAATTTTAAAAATAATTTATAGAAAATATGGACATGGAAGAAATATATCCCAGATTGAGTTCTAAAACAAGTCAGTTTTCCTTAAAAACACAATTTCGATATATTTAGTACTTAAAGAGTGGAAAATGAAAGGAAACATATAATTTACATAAATAACCATAGTATAGGAAAACATTTATGGTTTATGATATAAATATCAAATAATTCCCCCATTTGATACTTAGACATAAATAATCTAGAATAATAATGAAATTGTGAAATAAACCCTTACCACTTGGATAAATTTTTAATCATAAACCCCATGAAATAAGTAAAATAAAATGAAACATGAAAAAAATTATTATAAAGAGATTAATTAAATTAAATATCAAAGTATAATTAAATAATCATCATAAATTTCAATAGCCCATAGAACAAAATATGTCTAAATGGGGTAGAAATTGAGATGAAATATTTTACCAAAATCATACTATAGAAGTGAAAATTAATAAATGAATTGTTTATGTGTATCAAATATAAATCCACATAAAAAAGTTAAAATTGAATATAATATAAAAAAAATTAATTTAGGACATAATCAGATAATATCAATGATACGAAGAACTAATATAACCCAATTATAACAAAATGAGTTATGAAACCCCTTACAACTTGGTAACATTCAAGTCAAATCCGGTTGGATGAATAAATTTTAATCGAAACAAAGAATACTATGAATTTTAAATTATTTAAGATTTAAAATTTTAAATGGTAGTATATTGACCATATAAATTAAATTGGTGCCTACCATTAATATAAGGACCTATCCTTAAAACACTACATAATCTTGAATTAAATTAAAAATTCACTTTGAGTATATTTTTAGGTTTAGAGTTTTAGATAACTAGGCCATAACTATTACACTACATCTCAAAAATTACAATGTAGAAAATTCTAATTAGTTTCCATTTTTTCATAAAATAAAAAGTCTAGAAAAAAAGAGTCATGTCAAGTTCGATTTTTTAGATAGCATGAATTTCCCATGATCCCATCCTTGACCCTATTCATCTTTAAGTCCTATAAAAAACATTTCAAAAACATGGGATGAGCATAAAAACTCACTAAGGGTTATAAAACAAAGAAAAAAAACATTAGATCATAAATATATACATAACATACACTCTTTAACATACCTCATGAAATCATAAGATTTATGAAATATAAATAGAAATCATAAATCATAATGGTAACTTGTGGCATACATAACATACTTACGTTGTAGCTTTCACAACTATGTAGGGAGTTACATGTATAATAACCATCACAGTATATTCCTTTAATATATTAGGAGAAAAATTCAGGTTTACCTCTATCATGTTACTCAATGCATTGGAGAGCAATCTCAGGCTCACCCGCCCTAGGTTTACCGTGTAACCACCCATATACGTAAACAAATCCCAAGAACCATAACATAATTATAACACATAAAACCAACATAAAAGAAAGAAAAAATTTCAACATTTCAATCATAATATATCATTTAAATATATTGAAATAATCAATCCTTTATCAAAACCATTTTTCATACCATAATATGTAAAATGTTATATGGTATTTTTTTTCCTTTTAAAAACATTACAGATTGTTAAGGAATCTATAGAACAAATAATACTCACGGCGGCCGAAAAGGATGTTATAATCACTTACGTTAAAAAGTAACATTCATATTTGACATTTCATAAAACAATACATATAAAAAAATTCCCTTTTAATGAAATGAAAAGTAAAAGGTGTGTATACACCATATAAAATAATTTCCTGTATAGAAAAAAATATGCCACAATGAAAGGAGATGGAGATGAAGACCCTTACCATGTGTCCGACTTGACCTGTTCATTCTTTAATATTTTGAATAATAAACTAAAGTTATTTTATACTTTATTAATAACCTTATTAAAGTTTATTATTCCTTTTCTATCAATTATTACCTTTCTCTAACAGTTAGTTAATTATTTGAGTTCATATCGGACATTTTGTCGATGATTGGAACTTGAGTTAAAAATGAACTTGTTATATTTATAAATTGTCCATGTGGTAAAAATTACATTATCTCTAGATTGATATTAATTATTTATATATAATATATATTATACATATATGGTATATATATGTATTTATAATAGTACATAACATTTGGAGATAAGATATGAAATGCACAGTTCATGGAGACGGTAAACCGTACATATGCATGAATGCTACATTCATTTCTATTTCAAATTTAATGGAATAAAAAAATAATGATACACAGGTATATTATAATACAAGTATAATTTCATATATAATTTCATTAACTTTATCAATTATACATTCCATATATGACATTAAAGAGTCAAATCACTTTTATGGGGTGGTTGTTCGCACTTCCTAAAATGAAATTATCATCTTTACCCACTATAGAAACCATAAATTTATTATATAAATGAAAAATATAGAAGCATTGAAACAATATAAATATAATATATATAACATATAAATACACTTCTATCTTAATTTCCACCATAAGAGGTGGTAGGAGAATATTGAACAATCATCATTTCGTGAGGCTTTAGTTTTCCGTCCACAGAAATAGTATGTTATTTACCCATTAGATAGAGGTTTGTGTAAGTGTAGTTTGAATAATTATCATAAAAAACCTAGTATATTGAGAATACTGGTGTTGTTATAAAATAAAGGTTTTATAAGAGTTTAGTGGGTTAGATAATTAAAATAAAACAAAAGGACTTTAAGAGAAGAGGTTACCTTTAAATCAGGTATCTCTCTTTGGTGTGCACCAAAAGGATTAACTGAATTGCCTTCTTCCTAGGGGAAGGCTTCTAGGAGATGTAGAGGGATGTAGGGAGATTATTTGGGTAGATATCGGATGAGCCAAGAGGCTTCATAAGTGTGAGTAATGGGTTAGAAGTGAGGTCATTTTATAAGGGAGAGGAGGGGCTCTTTAGGAAAGTTTAAATATATTATTTTATTATATAATGATTTTCGTTTTCAAAAAGTCCAAAGATCATTAAAGTAGAAGATAAGATGACTGATGTTTGAAATAAAACCATCCAATAATAATTGGGAAGGTTTTGGATATTTTTTTAATCATTATAATATTATTTATTTAAATCATTCATTAATGAGGTAAATACAACATCATTATTGTGTCATAAATACTTTTATTTATTAAATGTATAAAAATTATAAAAAAATATTGATGTAGGAAATATTATCAGATTTAAAATTAATATTTATTGTTTAAGATATAAATTATATAACTTCATGTAATATTTGATTAACTAAAAGATATTTTTTTAAGTCATTTTTGTATTTACTTTAAATTAATTAATATAAAGTGTCATTATCACTCCCAAGTGGCTCCATGGGGTCCCAAAATCAACCCAAGATTCCCATGGTAGGAAATGTATCACCCGATAGGATTATAAAATAAGTTAGGGTAATTTAATATTATTGTAATACTATTTTTTACCCTTATTTACTAGATTTACATTTTAACCATGGTAAATAAAATTTTTACTAAAGTAAATATTCATAATGTATAAAAATAAAAGTTACCTGTTAGCACAATTGGGACATACTAATTCCAAATATGGAATCAATTTTCTTAAATTCAAAACACCAAAGTGGCAAAAATTAATTTAAAATTAATTCCCGCTCTCAAAACCGAAAGCGTGTTTTTAAGAAATAATAACTATCAAAAGATTGACACTTATTTATGTATGATTTCAATGTAAAATTAATTTCAATGAACAACATTAGATTAATTGGTGAAAACATAATAGAATTAAACTTCAAAACCAATTAAAAAGATAACCTAACCTTACAAATAAATAATATTAAAAGGATGTTTTTAATTAAAATAAAGTATTATTCACCATTCATTAAAAAATGAATTTTATCAGAAAAATATCATAAAATTACCCAAAGTAATTTTTGATGTCCCAATTATAAATAAGAATTTTATTTTGTCAAATAGAACATATAAAAGTGACCAAAAATATATTTAAAGAGGGTTATCCATCAAAAGGAGTTAAATCAATGTTTTAATGAATATTAGAGTATTTATGCTTAAAATAAGATTATTTCTTATTTTTAGGCTCTAAAATTTAATTGATAAATGTAAAAACATTTAACAAACATGTATATCCATATTGTAGTTATTTCTATCCATTCCCGCCAATACAACATGAAGGCATTAACTACCATTTAAAATAATATTATATTATTATTTTTTAGTATTACCCACGTTGTGTGCAACCAAAATTTCAAAAAAACTCATTGTTGCATATCAGGTACACCATCAAATATAGAATCCCCTTTAAAATAAAATTAATATTTAATTCACAAATATTGATAAATATGAAAATGATATATTCTTTATTTACCTGGTATGTTACATCCTTCCCACCTTTAGGGAATTACACCCCCACAATTCTATTCACTTATCAAATAAGTGGGGGTATTTACCCCTCATAGAATTTTCATATTCCAACATCGCCTCTTCAACCGTATGGTTTTTACACAAAACCTTTACTTTCTTAATTAAATTATTCCGTAACACTTTCTCCCTTCAATCAAGGATCTGGACTAGTTGTTCCTCATAAGATAGATTCTCTTCCAACTGAACTACCTCTCTGCTCAAAACATGAGATGGATCTGGCATATACTTTCTCAACATTGAAACATGAACAAAATTGTGTACCGTATGCAACTAATCCAACTTTATCTAGGATTTCATAGGGTCCAATGAACCTCAGACTAAAATTTCCCTTCTTTCCAAAACACATCACACTTTTACATGGAGAAACTTTGAGAAATACATAATCACCAACCTCAAAAGAAAGATCCTTCCTCCGGTTATCCACATAACTTTTCTGCCTACTCTGATCTATTCTCATGTGATTCTGAATCAACTGAACTTTTTCTGCCATATCTTCTACCAATTATGGTCCCATAAACTTCATTTCACCTAATTCATCCCAAAAATATGGAGTTCGACCCCACTTCCCATATAATGCATCAAATAGAGACATCTGTATACTAGAATGAAAACTATTGTTAAATGAAAATTCATCCAAAGAAAGATATTGGTCCCAAATTCCCTGGTAATCCATTGAGCAAGCACGTAAAATATCCTCCAAGCTATGAATTTTTCATTGTGACTGCCCATCGGATTAAGGATGAAAAGATGTACTAAAATTTAATTCAGTCCCCAATGACTTCTGAAGGCCTTTCCAAAAGATAGAAGTAAACCTGGGATCACGATCTGATAGAATGGAGAGGGGAACACTATGCAACATGACTATATCTTTAACATAAAACTATGAAAGTTGATCTAGAGAAAACATATCTTGAATAAGAAGGAAATTATAATATTTAGTCAATCGATCAACAATAACCCAGATTGCATTATTACCTTGAGATGTCTTTGGTAATCCCATATTGAAGTCCATGGATAAATTTTCCCATTTATACTCTGGTACCAGTAAAGACTGAATCTCCCCTTTTGGTAACATCTGCTTTGCTTTAACCTGTTTACTAGTCAAACACTTCACAATAAAATCAACAATATCTATTTTCATTCCATCCCACCAGTAATATGCTTGAAGAACTCTGTACATCTTAGTACTACCAGGATGAACTGAAAACGGAGAACTATGAGCTTCACATAACAACACATTCTTCAACTATGAATCACAAGGCACATATAATCTCTTCCCAAACCTCAAAACACAATAATTATCAATGTTAAAATCAAGAAACATACCCTTTTGATCCAAATATACCTTTTTTTGAAACACACTGTCTTCCTTATACGATTTCTTAATTCTGTTTGATAGAGATGATTTCACTAACACCTGAAACAAAATAGAGAAATTTCCTTCACCAATAACTCCTATGCCAAATTTCATCAAATCAAAAACCAAAGAATCTCATTCTGAATGTAGCATAGTCAATGAATCATTAATTTTTCAACTCAAAGCACCTGCCACATTATTTTCTATTCTTAGATGGTAAAGGATTGTGAAATCAGAATCCTTGATTAATTCAAACCATCTCTTATTTCTCATGTTTAATTATTTCTGAATGAATATATACATCAAAATTTTATGGTCAATTTTTATTTCACATTTTACTCCATAGAGATGACACCTCAAAATTTAAAAAAAAAACAAGAACAGCTAATTCGAAATCTTGTGTAGGGTAATTTAACTCATGAGGCTTCAAATAACGTGAATCATAAGCAATTACCTAATCATTCTGCATTATAAAACAACCATGTCCTTTCAATGAAGCATCAATGTAGATAAAAAACTCACAATTTTTGGAAGGCAGTGCCAAAACTGGAGCATTCACCAATCTTATTTTCAATTCCTGAAATCAATCATCACATTGTTTTGTCCAAATGAACTTAACACCTTTTAGAGTTAACATAGTCATTGGGATAGATAACCGTGAAAAATTTTCAACAAACCTCCGATAATAACCTTCCAAACCAAGAAAACTACGAATCTCAGTTATATTTTTGGGTCTTGGCCATTCTTAAACAACTTTTGTTTTAGCAAGATCAATAGTTATGCCATTTATTTTCAACAATGTGACCAAGGAAAGATATTTTTTTAAACCAAAACTCACACATGCTAAATTTCCCATATAGTTTCTTTTCTTTTAAGGTTTGTAAGACAACCCTTAAATGAATTTAATGCTCCTCTTTACTTTTAGAATAAAACAAAATATCATCAATGAACAGAACCACAAACTTATCCAAGAACTCATGGAAAATTATATTGATAAGATGCATGAATAAAGAAGGCGCATTTGTTAACCCAAAAGGCATAACTACAAATTCATAATGGCCATATAAAGTATGAAATGTTGTCTTTGAAATGTGTTCTTCCTTTAATTTCAACTAATGGTATCCCAACCTCAAATCAATCTTCAAAAAATATTGAGCTCCCTGGAGCTGATCAAAAAAATCATCGATATGAGGAAAAGGATACTTGTTCTTAATAGTGATGTTATTCAATGATCTATAATTAATGCAAAGTCTCATTTAACCATCTTTCTTTTTAACAAACAAGACAGGATCACCCCATGGTGATGTGCTAGGTTGAATGAAACCTTTATCTAATAACTCTTGTAATTTCTTCTTTAAATCTAAAAGTTCAATTTGATCCATTCGATAAGGTGGTTTTGAAATTGTCTTAGCATTAAGAACTAAGTCAACAATAAATTCAACTTCTCGATTAGGTATTATACTAGGAAACTCGTTCGGAAAAACATCAATATACTCATTTACCACTGGAACATCATTAATCTGAACAGATCCTTTGTTTTCAACAATATGTGCAAGGTAACATTCATTTCCATATTTTACTAGTTTCTCTGCTTCCTAATTTTTTATCAAAAGTAAGGGTTCATCCTTGTATTCAAACTGAAAATATTTCTGAAATGAAACCTCTTTAGCTCTGAATTCAATATTAGCATGATAAACAGAAAGCCAATCCATACCCAAAATTACATCAAACTCTATAAGAGTAAAAACAATAAAGTTTGAAGGTAGTTTTTTTTTCTAAACACAAGGATAGAAAGGTTCTTATAATTTATTTTTGTCTCAACATTTCCCATGAGTGTTTTTACCATAAGTTTAGGATTCATATCTTGAGATGGAATTCCCAATTTAATAGAAAACTTGTCATAAATGAACGAATGTGTAGACCCTGAATCAAATAACACATTAGCATAATCTAAAAAAACCAAAATTGTACATGATACTACTTCATTTGATGGCCCAACATCTAAAGAAGTAGTTTCAAATGATTTCACCACCCCTTTTTTCTTGTAGTCTGGCTGATTTCCCTCAGTTGAATTCTTAATTGGATACTAATTTGCATAATGACCAATTTCATTGCACTTAATTTTTTTTACTGACTATAATTAAGATTTTATCTTACCATTACCCTGACCTTCACTACTAGATATATTGGCTTTTGCGCCTGGGGAAATGGGTGACCGCCATTGGCGGTCGCTATTGACAGCATTAGAGACTGCCATTGGCGGCCGCTAATGCGGGGAAAAAAAGAGCGGGATTTTTCCCGCCCCTGCCGCTGTCTTCCCCGAAAACCACTGCTGCAACTGGTACAGTCTCCCCCGCCAGTGTCCAGCCACCATCGGTCGCCCCCATCGCCAACTCCACGGCCTCGCGTCACTTCTACCACACTCACTGCTGAACCCCACGCCCCCCGATATTCGACCACCTAAAGTGATACCCTCGATGGCGCACCTTCCCCTCCCTCCGGCAACCGAAAATCCTCCATGGCCGGCGACCAAGAGCTTCGAAGGTTTCTCTTCATACCCCCAGTCCCCCAACGTCCGGCTCGCACCACATACCATTTCCAGGGAACGCGATACCTGCAATATTTTATATAAGCTTTAGCGACCGCCATTGGTGGTCGCTATTGGTCTTTATCGACGAAGAAACTGCGACCGCCAAAAGCGGTCGCAAGGCGGTCGCTAAAGACCTTTAGCGACAGCTTTTGGCGGTCGCTAAAGGTCTTTATTATAGTAGTGCTTTTTGAGCGCAATTATGAGCATTTTGTCCCATTTTACCACATCGGTAGCACTTACCATAATTCAAAAGATATTCCCCAACATGCTGTTAAACTTATGTTTTTACCATCATACTTTTTTGAAGATTTATTCCCTTTCTTCTGCCACCCCAACCACTTATTCTATTGTTTTTCAAAGAACACATAATCATTGGAAAACTCCATTTCCACCATCTATGCTCATCGAACAAATTTTTTATAACTTTTGAACTCATGAGAAGCTAAATCCCTTTGATAATTTGGCATAAATCCTGAGTAAAAATAGTTTATTTTACTATCAAGATCTCATATGAAATTTGGAGCACACCTTGCCAGTCGAGTGAATTTTGCTTCATAACTAGCCACAGAGTCATACTCCTACCTCAATTCTAAGAATTGTTTTTCCATCGTAATAAGAACCACCATAGGAAAATATTTGTCAAGAAAAATACATTTAAATTCATCCCAATAAAGAGCTTCAATTTCCTTACTATCCCTAATATTTTTCACCATCGACCACCACTGATTGGATTCACCTTCAAAATAGTAAACAACGAGACTAACCTTTTGATGTACTGAACACCCCATGACATAAAAAATATTCTCCATTGATTTAATACACCCTTCAGCCAGCACAAGTTTAGATGATCCTATGAATGATGGGGGATGTTGCCTCATGAAATGATCCACTACTGACATGGTCCTCTGTGGTTGTTCTGGCTGATCTCATGCCTGGATAACACAACCATTTATAGCCTGAGTCAACTATGCCATCACTATAACAAAATGTCCAGTTCTGATTCCAATCATCTCAGGTAACTGATTTGGAAGGTTCTCTTCCTCATGATATCATTCCATCATAACTGCTCTGTTTCCTCTATGGAAAACCATTCTGAACACTGAAATATCTTAGGTGAGAAACATGGTAATCTTTAAATTCTATATCATTTCAATCATAACATAAACTAAAAATAATTCATGGATATTAATTTAACAACATCATAACCCCTAAAGTTGTCTAAACCGACCTCTGATACCAATTATAAGGACCCGAGCTTAAAAAATTACATAATCTTAAATTAAATGAATAATTCACATTTATGATCTTTTCAGGTTTGGAGTTTTAAAGAATTAGGCCATAACATGTCCAGTTACATGTTTTAGAAATCATGAATTTCCATTGATCCCATATTTGACCCTATTCATCTTTAAAAACTGTGAAAAACATCTCAAAAATATGGGATTAGCATAAAAATCTCAATAGGGGTTATAAAACAAAGAAAGAAAACATTAGATAATCAATAAATATGTTGACCTCACCTATTTTGAGAATCCCAATTATGCTTTCATATACTTTTATAATCTCAATCTAATATTTTTCTATATATTAATTCTTTCAATCTGTGCTCAAGATGATAATAATATTAAAATAATACCTGAGATAGTTTAATCTTTGTTTATCCATGTTTATATAAGTTATGAAGTTCTTCTAACCGATTCAGATATGTTTTTCTTAAAACAGATAAGTATTAAGTCACTGGTCTACGTTTAGCGAGAGCTACTGGTACTCAGTCTACTGATAGACATAGTCTACTGATAGACAGAGTCAGCGATACACTAAGGTCACCGTTATGAACAGAGATACTGACAACAACCGAGCTACCGACAGAACAAGTCTACCAATATGAATAAGTCCACCGGTAAGCAAGTCTACCGACAGATTCAGTCTACCGATATAGAACACTACGAGCTACCGACAGAGCTACCGACAGACAAGAGATACCGGTAGACATAAGTCTACTGATAGAGCCAGTTCACAGATAGTTATTGATAGAATTATAGTCATTGATATATCGAGCTACCGATAGAAGTTTGCTGAAAGTGTAAGTCTACCGACACGTGAAAACAACTACTGATGCAAAGAGCTACTGATGGAGCAACAACTACCGATGGAGCAACAACTACTGATGGATTAAGAGCTACCGATAACAATATATACCGATGGAACTAAAGTCCACAGTATATGAGCTACTGATGAAAGATTAAAGACCTACCAATGGAAGGACCTTCTACACAAAGTCTACCATAAACTCTTACCAACATGAGTTACTAATTGACCAACCAGTCAAAATCTATACTCCATACTCTCAAAACTATTTGTTTATTAAGCTAACGGTTACATTTGATGTTTTAAATGAAGTTAATGTTATTTAATGATCTTTGTTTCCATATCAGGGAACCGTACCTAGTACCCATACAAAAATTAATTATTCTTTTCTGCTGAAGATGAAAGCTATAAAGGGACAGAAAAAGATCGTGCAAGACACACTCCTTGAAAGCACTAAGAAGACACACGAAGGGAGAAAGATCCAAGAGCTGGACATCATTCAAATGTAGATCATTTTTCACTAGTCAACATCCATACTCCAGGAATCCTGGACATACATGAAGAAACTTGTTCTAGAGGAGAACACAAGCTGCATCTTGAGTGAAGAACTACAGAAAACTTTTCATGCACTCGTGCTGCTAAGTTGAATTTGAAATCAAGGAAGCAAACGACACTCTGTTATCTGAATAAGAAACTAGAGAAGGACTCAAAAGCTTATCAGAAAAATCAAATGAGTCCAAAGATGCACTGCTAATCACTAAAGAATTTCTAAACTCAATCATACTTATCATAGTGATTCTATCTTTACATTTCGTGCAGTGTGTGTACCCTGTTTATTTTATACACACACTATCTCCTGAGAAAAACTGGATGATTCTTAAATCCTCACTCAAACTTCATTACCCTTTGTTTCCCACTGTGGATAGTGGTAGAGGTTAGGTAAGACCTAAACAGCATGTGTGCTATTGTTTGTTTTTTCCACAAAGAACTATGGTAGAGGTCTTTGGACCTGGACAGTATTGTACTGTTATTTACCCCCGATCTAGAGTGTGGATCAATTTATATAAATTGTTTAGAGGACTAAGTCTCAGCTTGAGACTGAACCTCTTGGTTAACTTTGCTATGAATTTTAATTTAAGTCTATAAGTATACTATATATTTATTTCATATTATGCTGCTATTACTTTTAAATACAAAACTATTTTAAAAGCTACTTTGATAGTTAAATTATCAAGTGTTTATACTTATTGTAAACTAGTAAGTTAGTTTCAAAAGTTAATTTAATCTTCAGATTAAGTCAACTGAGACCTAATCAATTTTTGAGAAACTGATTGAACATTTACACTCTATATAGATTCACTACAGTTTAACTTTGTCTTTAAATTGGGGGATTTTAAGAGAAATAATTTTAATAGAAATTTTTATGGGAACTCAATTCACCCCCCTCTTGAGTATCCACTCCGACCGACATTTGGTATCAAAGGGTGTTTTTGTTTAAGGATTTTTTAAATACTCTGTTTTTCAACTTTGATTTTAGTTGCATCTTTAAAGATATTAAATTTCTGTTAGTTCTAAATTTTACCTCTTTAAAACTATTTTCTAAAATCTACCTATGGATAATAGACTAGAGGGTTCTGCTACTAATAGGCCACCTTTCTTCAATGGCACCAACTATGCCCAATGGAAACTGAAAATGAAAATTCATTCAGAAAGCATGGGTTTTGATATTTGGACTCCTATAGAATCTCAATATAAAATTTCAGAAACTGAAAGAACAAATTGGGATGAACCTACAAAGACTTCTTACAAGAATAACTGTAAATCCATGAATGCCCTGTACTGTGCTTTAGGAGATGAAGAGTTTAATAGAATTTCTGCTTGCAAAACTGCTTATGAAATATGGGATACTTTGGGTGTTTCTCATGAATGAACAACCAATGTCAAGGAAATTCATTTGAATACTTATAATATTAAGTATGAAAATTTTAAAATGAAAACTGATGAACCTATTTTTGAGATGTATCTCAAGTTTAATGATAAAGTCAATACAATGATTTCACTTGGAAAAGCTGTTCCAGGTAAGGAAAAAATTATGAGGATACTGAGATGTCTACCAGAATGATGGAGGGGCACTACTGTTTCAATCAGAGAGTCATGTGACATTGGAGCACTGCCAGTAAAAGAGCTTATTGGTAAATTAATGATGTATGAGGAAGAACTCAAGGTGAATAAGGAGGAAGATGACGAACCTAAGAGAAAATCCGTAGCTTTTAAGTCTACTACCACTAAGAGTAAAGATAAGGAGAAAATGAAAATACAAACTGAAGGTTCAAAAAGTGAAGATTTAGACTCTGATAGTGATACTAAAATGGATGAAATAGCTAGGTGATTCAAAAAGTTTTATAGGAAGAAGAAATTATTCAAGAAATATAACTACAAAGTAAAGTACGATAACAAGGGACATTGGAAGACGGACTGGAAAAAGCAAGATATAAGTGATAAAATAGTCTGCTATGAGTGTAAAAGGAAAGGAAACATCAAGGCTGATTGTCCAAAATTAAAAGTCAAAAGGAAATATGATTATAAGGACAAGAAGTACAAGAAAGATATGAAAGAAACCTGGAGTGTTTCAGAGAACAACACAAGTGAATCTAAAGTTTATGATTCTAAGAAGAATCATGCCAACATGTGTTTCATGACCAACACATCTAAGGTAACTATAGATAATCATGTTTTAAATTCCTATTATTCTGGAGAAGATGCAGACTCTGACTCTGATTCTGAAAACATGACTAGTGAGGAATTATTTGAATACTGTAATATGATGGACGAGACATGTAATGAACTTAAGGATAATACAAATCATTGAAGAAACATCATGCTCTCACTACTAATGTTAAAACCGAACGTACTATCGAAAAAGAGAAGAATGTTCAACTGTTAAAGGAAAATACAGAACTGAAAATGTCAAATGAGGAACTTAGAAAAGACTTAGAGAAATTTACAAATGGAAAGGATACACTAACTCAAATTCTAGGAAAGAAAGTTGCACCAAAATACACTACTGGAATAGGCTATAAACCTGGACAGAGACAACTTATTAAGAATAGATTTATTCCTAAATCTGGACAGAATACTACTAGTTCGTGTTCTAGAAATCCCTATGCTTCAACCAGTTATTAATATGGTTATAGACCAAATAAATTTTATCTTTGAAAATCTATTTATTCTATAAATTATATGAGATCCATAAGAGGAATATGGGTACCTAAAGATTTTATTTCTAACCTTTCTGGACCCAAGAAGATCTGGGTACCAAAATCATTTGCTATCTAAATTTGTTTTGTAGGAAACATGCTTAAAGAGTTCTCACAATAAGGTATGGTACTTGGATAGTGGATGTTCAAGACATATATCAAGAGATTATTCATGTTTCAAAAGATTAATAAAGGTTGATGGAGGCCATGTCACCTTTGGTGATAATTCTAAAGGAAAAATCATTGGCCTAGGCCAGATTGGTAACTCTAATTCAATTTTAATTTCTATAGTTTTATTTGTTGATGGAATTAAGTATAACCTATTAAGTATTTCTCAATTATGTGATGATGGATTTAATGCGAAATTTGAAAATGATTCCTATAATGTTTTTAATTCTCAAAATTATTTAGTATTTTCTGCTTTAAGAAATGAAAATGTTTATGCAGCTTATTTAAATTCATTATCTAAGCAAAATGTTACTCGTTTAAATGCTTTTCAAAGAGAATCTTGGTTTTGGAACAGAATATTAGGACACTGCAACCTCTATTCACTAATAAAATTAACTAGGAAGAACTTAGTTATAGACCTACCTAAGCTTGAATTCCCAAATGACAAAGATTGTAATCCATATCAAAAGGGAAAGCAACATAAAGCTTCTTTTAAATTAAAGAGAGAAGTTTCAACTTCTCAACCTCTCGAGTTGGTTCACATGGACTTGTTTGGACCTTCAAGAGTTTCTATTTTAAATGGGTAGCCCAATGTCTATGTTCTAGTATATGATTTATCTAGATATAATAGGGTATACTTCTTAGCTCACAAAAGTAAAGATTGTTCTTACTTTGTTAAATACTCAAAATATGTTGAAAATATTAGTGGACTTAAGATTAAAACCCTGATAAGTGATCATGGCCATGAGTTTGAAAATCAAGAGTTTGAAACTTATTGCTCACATAATGGCTATAGTCACAAATTTTCTGCTCCTAGAACACCTCAGCAGAATGGTGTGGTAGAAAGAAGAAATAAAACCCTTCAAGAAATTTCTAGAACCATGCTTAATGAATATGACCTGGCTATTTAATTTTGGGCTGAAGCTGTGAATACAACTTGTTATATTATTAATATAGTCTTAATTAGACCAGTTCTTAAGAATACCCCATATGAGTTGTGGAATAATAGAAAACCTAAAGTTATTTACTTTAGAGTCTTTGGCTGCAATGTTTTTATTCTTAATACAAAGGATAATCTGGACAAGTTTGCTTCTAAGAGTGATGAAGGAATTTTTCTTGGTTATTCAATAACTATCAAAGCCTATAGTGTCTTTAATAAAAGAACCAAGTGTGTGAAAGACTCTGTTCACATCAAGTTTGATGAAACTGATCCACATGAGCCTAAAACCTCTCTTGAACATCTTGAGGAAGATTTGAGTGTTCTGGACCTTAATGATAAATCTAAAGAACCTGCTGTAAAAACATCCAGTTCTGGACATATTCCAGAATCTACTGCTATAGAACCTGAACTTATAGATGAACCTAAAATTTCTAGTCCTACCTTTACTAGATAAACAAGGATTCTAAAGAATCATCCTTTGGATGATGTCGTTGGTAATCTTGATAGAGGGACAGAGACTAGAGATTCTCTAAGAAATCAGGTTGAACATCAAGCCTTTCGTTCACATCTAGAACCTAAAAATGTTAATTATGCTATCAATGATGAATTTTGGGTAATGGATATGCAAGAAGTGTTGAGTCAATTTGAAAGAAACAAAGTCTGGGAATTATTTGACAGACCTAAGGACACTTTAACAATGGCACAAAAATGGGTTTTTAGAAACAAAGTTGATGAGTCTGGAAACATAGTTAGAAACAAAGCCAGGCTAGTTGCACAAGGATATAGTCAAGAGGAAGGTATAGACTATGAGGAAACCTTTGCACCTGTAGCCAAATTAGAATACATTAGGATCTTACTTGCCTATGCTGCTCATATGAATTTCAAGTTATATCAAATGGATGTAAAAAGTTCTTTTCTAAATGGTTTTATTGTTGAAGATGTTTTTGTTGAACAACCACCTAGATTTACTAATCCTCATTTTCCAAATCAAGTTTTTAAAGTTTCTAAAGCTTTATATGGTTTAAAACATTCTCCAAGAGCTTGGTATAATAGACTTAGTAATTTTTTTTTCAAAAAGTTTTACTAAAGGGATTGCTGATCCAACTATTTTTAATAAAATAATTTCTAAAGATTTTTTAATAGTACAAATCTATGTTGATGATATTATTTTTGGATCTTCGAAACAATCTTTATGTACTGATTTATCAAAATGTATGCAAAATGAGTTTTAAATGAGTTTAATGGGAGAACTTAAATATTTTCTTGGATTTCAAGTTTTCCAAAATAAAGATCGTATTATTTTGAATCAAAGTAAATATACAAAAGATCTCTTAAAACGTTTAGGTGTGGATAGTATTAAGGAAAGTGAAAATCCTATGAGTACTGTTTGTAAATTGGATGCAGATGAAACTGGAAAACCAGTGGATCAAACCAATTATAGAGGTATGATTGGAAGCTTCCTTTGCCTTACTGCTAGTCGACCAGATATTATGTTCAGTGTGTGTATGTGTGAAAGATTTCAAGCTAATCCAAAAGAATCTCATTTACTTGCTATTAAACGAATTTTTAAGTATCTTAAATATACTGAAAACATAGGTTTGTTTTACCCAAAAGGAAAACCCTTTGAGTTAATTTGTTATTCAAAAGATGATTTTGCTGGTTGCAAGTTAGATAGAAAAAGAACTTCAGGAACATGTCACTTATTGGGAGAATCCTTAGTATCTTGGTGTAGTAAAAAGCAGAATTTTGTAGCATTATCCACTACCGAAGCAGAGTACATAGCTGCTGGTAGTTGCTGTGCACAAATTCTGTGGATTAAACACACTCTTTTGGACTATGGATATGACTTTAAGCACGTTTCAATCAACTATGACAACACTAGTGCAATAAATATCTCTAATAACCCTGTGTCTCACTTTAAGACCAAAAACATTGATGTAAGGAACCATTTCTTGAGAGATCATTACCAAAAGGGTGATATGATTCTTGAGTTTATAAGTAATGAACATCAATTAGCTTAAATCTTCACTAAAACTTTGAGTTCAGATAGGTTAAGTTACATTAGACATGAGTTAGGTATGTTTAACCTTGATCGGTAGCTAATCTCACCAATGTAAAATTCTCACCGATGTGAAATTCTCACTGATGTGAAATTCTCACTGATGTGAAATTCTCACCGATGTAAAATTCTCACCGATGTAAAATTATCACTGATGTGAAACCTCACCGACGTAACCCTCACTGATAGGAATTCTCACTAATAGACCCTACTGATGCGTGATGTTTTAAAACTTCTGTCTGCCTCCAGAATCTGAATCGTTTTTAATTTATTTCATTTTCTTTATTTATTTTATGATTCCTAAATGATAAAACTAAAGTCTGAGCTACTTTTAAGTCCACTGAGCCTTGAACCTTAACCCTCAAACCTTATGATCCTTAATCCTTAGTGAACCCTAAATCCTTCGAACCAGTGATGGAAAAAACCAAACTTCCTACTGTCAGAGATGACTCTGTTGAGTCGAAAAAAGAAGCAGAAGACCAATCAAGAAGCAAGTGGTAGTGGTAGTACTGCTAGAACTAGGTCAGGAAGATGACCAGTGAATCCGCATCTACAAAATCGAGTTATTGTGATTGAAAATGAGCTATGTGTAGAATGGATGCTGCCTAGAAAATCCTTAGTGCTCGAAGTTCATGAAGATCAAAAATGGGTAGAGTGTTTTTCGAACAACAATGGTCCTTACTTTCCAAAATTAGTGATTTTTTTTTACAATTTTGTAACCTTTAAGAAATCAGAGAATGAAAATCGAGTAACATATTTTTTGAGTGGAAAGGAGATGTTGTTTTCATCTGTTGAATGGGATGAGTGCTTGAATGTTCCACATGAAGGAGTATCCAGATATGTCTCGAGAGCCATGCCACCTACTAGTGACATTTTCGACTATGAGACTGATTTGGAAGAGCTGACTGGTGATTGAAGTCAAAGACAAGTAGTTGCTGCAGAAATGGATGGAGGGAACAGATTGCTATTAATTTTTTTTCAACATGTCTTGATATCGAGGAGAGGAGACTTTTCCAATTTGGGATATCAGGATATCTATTTCCTGCACCTCTTAAGAAATTCTGTAAAGGTTAATTTATACAGATTGCTGATGATCCAAATGGAAGATATGACAAGCCTGAAATCAAAGACAAGTGCCATATTCTTTGCTAAGTTGATCTCTGTGATGATCAAGGTAAAAGGGGTTGTTGAGTCTCAAGATGAGATAGTGGTAGTGAAGAATAATTTCTATATCACAACTACAGTTTTTAAGTACATGAAAATCAATTGGAATCCTTATAGAGGAGAATGGGTCAATGATGACCAGAAGGTATATGAAAAATTAAATCATGTGGATCATCCTTCAAGACCAAAGTATGTGAGGAATCCAGGTCTGGGACCTGATGAAGAAGAGCCATAATACAGTGATGATTCAGAAGAGGAAGAGTCCTCTGCTGATGAAGGAGGAGATCCTGACTTACCTCCTAGCCTAACTCCTAAAAATCTTGATCAAAAGAAATCCAATAAGGAAGAAGCTACTTTAGAGGCTGTTTAAGAGGCTTTTGAAAAGGATTCTTTAGAGAATGAAGAAGATGTTCATGAGAGTGAAGCATCTCTGTCAGCTGATTCGAGCCTTAGTCCAGTGATTAGACAATCTTTAGTACCTACTTGGGAAGCAAATGAAATTGACATACCCTTGCCTACTTTGGAAGACCCTCCTGCTACTGAAGTTATGTAAATGATAGTGGAAGATTCTCCTCAGTATGAAAGACCTTCTAAGAATGCTGCTGAGACTGCTTTTATCCTAATTAAGGATGCACCCGTTGAGGGGGAGAATCAAACCAATGTTGGAAGTGTTATAGTGGATGCTGGAATTGAGGGCTGGGCAGAAGACCCAGGTTTTGTAGTATGTGGTTTAGACTATCCTGATTCAGATAATGAGGCATCTCTCAATAGACCTAATATTACATATGATGTCAATTTTGAGTTATTTCTTGAAGATGTGGTCAGAATGCATGACCTGGATAAGCTGAAGAAAAACCTTAAGGACAGTTTTGTGGGAGAGGTAAAGAAAATGGATGTTTATCTGGTCTCTTCAGTTCAATCGATCATAACTGACTCAGTGGTCAGTTTAGAATCTGAATGAGTACCCACTACAGTTGCACCTGCTGACATGATCACAAAGGCTGATCTAGAATCCATGAAGGATGAGATGAAAGAATCCTTTAGTACATCAGTTGCTGAGATGGAGCAAAGTTTTTCTAAAGAAATGTGTATGTTGGAATGATCATTTGAACTCTCTCTAGGTTGTAATTTGTCAACCTTTATGGGCGAAATAGATGAAGAAGTTAAAGAATACCAGGCTTAAATTTATAGACTTGAATCATATCTTGAAGCTATAAAGGAATCTTTTGTTTCTTTAGACTCTTACATGAGCTCAAAATCCCCAGCAGATAAGGACTTATCTTATGTAAAGAGTGTTGTAAGCCATATTATTTCAATATTTGAAGGTTTCAAAACCTCTATAAAAGATCATATTAAATCCCAATATTCTCAAGTTCAAAATCTTATCAGTGGATTGACCAAAATCTTCAAAGAGACTATATCTTTCTCTGTTGGTTCTCTTGCATCTAAACCTTCAGTGGATTTGAATCAAATTCGAGCTATGATGAAAGATGAGCTTGGTTCTGCCTCAACCAGTGGCTCTGTGGAATCATCTGAGCTGAGCATAGTATTTCTCTCTACCAGAGATTCATCCAGAGAAATTATGAAGATAGTCCAAGACTACTTGAGAGAAGCCTCTGCCTCTCAAAAAGAATTGAAAGAAAAGGTGGACTTCTATTTATCCAAAATGTACACAACGACCCAAATGACCAGTAATTTCATGCTTCTGATTGAGAATATGAAGCTGCCTCCTGTCAATCAAGATTTTAGGGAACAAGTTAGTAAGCTAAGGGAATTGACTCTAGTGTTTGACAAGTTTATGGAGAACAAGGATGACTCCATAACTGCTATGGAGAGAGGAGGAGGAATCATTATGGATTTCATAAATCTGTTGCTGCCTTTTCTGAATGTTGATGCTAGGCCAATAATTGTCCCTCCTGCTTTGCCTGCCTCTGCCTCTAATGCTTCTCCAATTTTGATGACTCCTTCCCAAGCAATTCGAAGCCTCACACCTATGATCACACAAAGTACTACTCAATACAGGCCAAGCACAATGTCAGTTGTTCAACCTCCTGTGGTCATTTATGGAATTTCTAAGCCTTCACCAGCATCCTCACCACCTAAATCCTCTTTTGATCCCAAGGGAAAATCCCACATTGAGGATGAGGATTGATCAAGTGGATGGACTGTTTGATAGGAATCCTATGTATTTTTTTTATTTCTTTGTACCTAATCTGGAACATGAAATTGAAACTATTTTTTTCATCTCTTTTCTCATTTTTTATTTTTATTCCTCCTCTCTTTGGTTTCCCACTTTTTGATTATCACAAAGGGGGGGGGAAATATTTTACCAGGATTTTACAATGGGGGAGAAATAATCTCTAAGTATCAAAGAGGAATACATATTTACTCGGGGGAGAGATATTAATGCATGGGGGAGAAATTTTATGTAAGGAAAAGCTATCATGCTTTACTCCTATGATACTGTTGCATTTCATCCTCTGATACCATTTTCTCTAACTCTATGATGCCACTAAACTTTACTTCTGATATCATTTCATTTAGTTCTCTAATACCACTAAATTTTACCTCTGATATCATGTTTTTTTCTTTATTCTCTGATACATTTAATTTTATCTCTGATAAATTATGTTTTATAACATACTGTTTTCTCTGAGAACATTGAGTTTAATTATATATTATCTAATACACTTAAAAAAAATCATAAAATCATAAGTTGTGATTTTCAAAAAGGGGGATATTGTTGACCTCACATGTTTTGATAATCCCAATTATGCTTTTATATACTTTGATAATCTCAATCTAATGTTTTTATATATATTAATTC
Source organism: Viscum album (assembly GCA_963277665.1). NCBI lineage: Eukaryota > Viridiplantae > Streptophyta > Magnoliopsida > Santalales > Viscaceae > Viscum > Viscum album. The sequence goes on along the minus strand of OY728158.1, from coordinate 966,097,561 downwards.
TTTCAATCTATGCTCAAGATGATAATAATATTAAAATAATCCCTGAGATAGTTTAATATTTGTTTATCCATGTTTATATAAGTTCTGAAGTTCTTCTAACCGATTCCGATATGTTTTGCTTAAAACAGATAAGTATTAAGTCACTGGTCTGCGTTTAGCAAGAGATACCGGTACTCAGTCTACCGATAGACTTAGTCTATCGATAGACAGAGTCATCGATACACTAAGGTCACCGATATGAATAGAGATACTGACAACAACCGATCTACCGACAGAACAAGTCTACCGATATGCATAAGTCCACAGGTAAGCAAATCTAACGGCAGATTCAGTCTACCGATACAGAACACTACGAGCTACCGACAGATCTACCGACAGACAAGAGCTACCGATAGACAGAAGTCTACCGATAGAGCGAGTTCACAGATAGTTATCGATACAAGTATAGTCACTGATATTTTAAGTTACCAATAGAGGTCTGCTGATTTTGTAAGTCTACTGACATGTGCAAACAGCTACTGATACAAAGAGCTCCTGATGGAGCAACAACTACCAATGGAGCAACAACTACCGACGGATGAAGATCTACCGATAACAAGATCTACCGATGGAACTAAAGTCACCGGTATATGAGCTACCGATGCACGATTAAAGAGCTACCGATGGAAGGACCTACTACACAAAGTCTACCATACACTCTTTCCAACACGAGTTACTAATTGACCAACCAGTCAAACTCTATACTCTATACTCTTAAAGTAATTATTCTTTTCTGCCGAAGATGAAATATATAAAGGTACAGAAAAAGATCGTTAAAGAAACACTCCTTGGAAGCACTAAGAAGAAACACGAAGGGAGAAAGAGCCAAGAGATGGACAACATTCAAATGTGGAGCATTTTTCACTAGTCAACATCTATACTCCAGGAATCTTGGACATACACGAAGAAATTTATTCCAGAGGAGAACATAAGCTGCAACTTGAGTGAAGAACTATAAAAAACGTTTCATGCACTCAGGATGCTAAGTTGAACCTGAAATCAAGGAAGAAAACAACTGTCTGTTTTCTGAACAAGAAACCAGAGAAGGACTCAGAAGCTTATCAGACAAATCAAACGAGTCCAAAGCTGCACTGCTAATCACTAAAGCATTTCTAAACTCAACCATACTTATCTTAGTGATTCTATCTTTACATTTCGAGTAGTGTGTGTACCCTGTTTATTTTACACACACACTGTCTCCTGAGAAAAACCGGAGGATTCTTAAATCCTCCCTCAAACTTCATTACCCTTTGTTTCCCATTGTGGATAGTGGTAGAGGTCAAGTAAGACCTGAACAACCTGTGTTATGTTGTTTGTTTTTCCCAAAAAGAACTGTGGTAGAGGTATTTGGACCTAGACCAGTATTGTACTGTTTTTTAACCCTGATCTAGGGTGTGGATCGATTTATATAAATTGTTGAGAGGACTAAGTATTGTCTTGAGACTGAACCTCTTTGTTAACTTTGCTGTGCATTTTAATTTATTTCTATAAGTATACTATATATTTATTTCATATTCCGCTGTAATTACTTTGAAAAAAAAACTATTTTAAATCTATTTTGATAGTTAAATTATCAAGTGTTTATACTTATTGTAAACTAGTAAGTTAGTTTGAAAAGTTAATTTAATCTTCAGATTAAGTCAAATGAGACCTAATCAATATTTGAGAAACTGATTGAACATTTACACTCTGTGTATATTCACTACAGTTTAACTTAGTTTTTAAATAGGGGGATTTTAAGAGAAATAATTTTAACAGAAATTTTTATTGGAACTCAATTCACCCCCCTCTTGAGTATCCAGTTCGACCAACAACATACATAACATAAACTCTTTAACACAACTCATGAAATCATAATATTTATGAAATATTCATAGAAATATAAAATCCTAATGGTAACTTGTGGCATACATAACATACTTACGTTGCATCTTTCAAAGCTACGTAGGGAGTTACATTAGGAATACCCATCACAGTATATACCCTAAATCTCTTAGTAGAAAAATTAATGTTTACCTCAGTCATATTACCCAACGCATTGGAGAAATATCTTGGGCTCACCAGCCCTATGTTTATCACTGAACCACCCATATGTGTAAATAAATCCAAAGAACCATAACATAATCATAACACATAAAACAAACATAAAATAAAGATAATATTTCCACATTTCAATCACAATATATCATTTAAATATATTTAAATAGTCAATCTATTATCAAAACTATTTTTCATACCATAATACATAAAAGAGTATATAGTATTTAGTTTCCTTTTAAAAAAATTATGGCTTGTTAAGGAAGCCAATGATCAAATAATACTCGCGGCAGTGGAAAATGTCGTTGTCAATGTTTATGATAAAAGTAACATTCTTTTTTATCATTTAGTAAAACTCCTCATAGAAAATTTTTCCATTTGAATGAAACGAAAAGTAAAAGGTGTTTATACACCATATAAAATAAAGTCGTGTATAAAACCAAATATGCCTCAATGAATGGAGATTGTGAGGAAGTCCCTTACCTCGTGTCCGACTTGACCCATTCATTCTTTAATATCTGGAATAATGAACCTAAGTTAATTTATAATTTCATAAGAATATTTTTCATGTTTATTATTCCTTTTATATCAATTATTATCTTGCTACATCAATTAGTTAATTATTTGAGTTCATATCGGACATTTTGTCGATGTTCGGAACATGAGTTAAAAATAAACTTGTTATGATTATAAATCGTCCCCATGGTCGAAATTCCGTTATCTCTAGAATGATATTCATGGTTTAAATATCATATACATCATAAATATCTTATAAATATATGTATTTAAAATAGTACATACCATTTAGAGTTAAGAAATGAAATGCACCGTTCACGGAGATGGTAAGCCGTGCGTACCCATGAACACCACTTTCATTTATATTTCATATTTAATGGAATAAAAACATAATGATAAATAGGTATATTATAATTCCAGTATAATATCATATATAATTTCATTAACTCTATCCTTTATATGTTACACGTACAACATGAAAGAGTCATATCACTTTGAGGGGGCAGTAGTCCACACTTCCTAAAATAAAATTATCGTATTTACCCACAATAGAATCCATAAAGGTATTCTATAAATGAAAAATAAATAAGTATAGAAACAATATAAATATATTATATATCACATATAAAAAAAGTTCTCTCTTAATGTCTACCATAAAATGTGGTAGGAGAATATTGAACAATCATCGTTTCGTGAGGTGTTAGTTTACCGTCCACAGAAACAGTATGTTATTTACCCATTAGATGGAGGTGTGTGTAAGTTTAGTTTGAATCCTTCTCATAAAAACAACCTTGTATATTGAGGATACTGGTGTTGTTATAAAATAAAGGTATAAAAAAATTTTATGGGGTTAGAGAAGTAAAATAAAACAAAAGAACTTAATAGACGACGTTACCTTTAAATTGGGTATCTCCCTTTGGTTTGAACCAAAAGGTTTAATTGAATTGCCTTCTACCTATGGGAAGGATTCTTGGAGGAGAATAGGGATGTGGGAGATTAATTGGATAGATGTTGGACAAGACAAGGGGCTTGAGATGTGTGAGGAATGGGTTAGAAGTGAGGGCTTTTTATGAGGGGGAGAAGAGGCTCTTTAGGAAAGTTCAAAAATATTATTTTATTATATATTGATTTTGAGTTTCAAAAAGTCGAAATATCATTAAAGTTAAAATAATATGACTCGTGTTTGAAATAAAATCATCCAATAGTAATTGGACTGGTTTGAAATATTGTTTTAATCTTTATTATCTTATTTATTTAAATCCTTCATTAATGAGGTAAATACCACATCATTATTGTGTCATAAATAAACTTATTTATTTGATTTATAAAAATTATAAAAAAATATCATGATGTAGGAAATATTGTTAGATTTAAAATGAATATTTATATTCTAAGATAGAACTTATATAACCTCATGTAATAATTAAATTGACCAAAATATATGTGTTTATGTCATTTTTTCTTTACTTTAAATTTATTAATATAAAGTGTCATTATCACTCCCAAGTGGCTCCATGAGGTCCAAAAATCGACCCAAGGATGCCCATGATCGGAAATGTATCAAAATATAGGATTAAGAAACATGTTAGGGTAATTAAATATTATTTTAATACTATTTTTTTACACTTATTACCAGATTTACCCTTTAACCAGGGTAAATAAATTTTTTACTGATGTAAATATTCATAATGTCTAAAAATAAAATTTACCTATTTACACAATATGGAAATCTTGAATCCAAATATAGAATCCAATTTTCCATATTCAAATCACCAGAGTGGCAAAAATTAATTTAAAATTAATTCCTGCTGTTAAAATAAAATGTTACTTTTTAAGAAATAATAACTATCAAAATATTGACACTTATTTATGTGCAATTTAAATGTGAAATTACTTCTAATGACCAAAATTGTATTAAATGGTAAAAAAATAATATAATTACACTATAAAACTAATTAAAAAGAAAATCTAACCTTATAAATAAATTAGATTAAAATAAAGTTTTGAATTAAAATACCTATTCATTAAAAAATAAATTTTATCATAAAATACCAAAAAATTACCCAAACTAAATATTGATGTCCTGATTTGAAAGAAGAATTTTATTTTTTCAAATGAAAAATATAAAAGTGACCAAAAGTAGATTTAAAGAGGGTTCTCTATCAAAAGGCAATAAATAGACCTTTTAATGAATATTAGAGTATTTATGCTTAACATCAGATTCTTTCTTATTTTAAGCATCTAAAATTTGTTGGATAAATGTAAAAACATTTAAAAAACATGTATATTCATATTATAGTTAGTTTTGTACATTCCCATCAATACAACGACGAGACGTTAACTACAATTTAAAATAATTTTATATTATTATTTTTCAGTATGACCCAACATTGTGTGCAAAATAAGATTTCAAAGAAACTCATTGTCACGTATCAGGTATACCATCAAACATAGAATACCCTTTAAAGTAAAAATAATATTTATTTTGAAAATATTAATAAATATGAAAATGTTATATTCTTTATTTACCTTGGATGTTACAATTAAAATATGCATCAATGAAAAGAAATTGAGATAGAATCCCTTACCTCAGGTACAGATCACACATACAGTTTTTATCCTGTCGAATAATAAAATTATTATAATTATTTACATTAATAATAACCCTTTCTTAATTATTATTCCATATATTTTATTTTATATAATTTTATATATAATTACGTAATCAATTATATTATTGTTGGATGTTTCGATATGATTTAGTTCATATATCGGTAGGTTGACTATGGTAAACGAAATAATATTTCCATAATATCCAGAATAAAATAGTAAAAAAATTATCATTTAAATAAATAAATTATATATTTTAAACAACCATGAAATTTGTTTATGAAAAATGATCTACATTACAATTATGGAGACACTAAGCTGTATGTATGCATGAGTAATGTTTCTATTTTTCAATGATCATGATAGGAAAAAAATTAGTATTATTTTACATTTAAAAAATAATTATTATAAAAAAACAATGTATTATTTATTTAAAAAAAATTATATATAGTATTCATGTGATGTGGTTAGGAGAAATGACAGACAACGCTTCCCGGAGGTGGCATTCCACATGTACGCCTGAACGATGTTATCATTTTTAAATAAAGAGAAGGGCATGGAATTATATGGTATAAGATATTTATATAATTTTAATAATTTAATGAATATAATATATACATATAGATATATAAATATAGTAAATACATCATTAAAACTAGCCGTCAGCGATGGTGATGGAAAACTAATTACATCGTTTGATGAGGTGGTAGTCCGGCATACACATGAATGACGATTCTGTTTACCAATACATGGATGATGAGATGGATATAAGATATTAAATTAGAAATAAAACATCTCATTATATGGTAGATAATAATTTTATCATATTATCATGTTTTAATAAGATTTTACTAGGAAGATCTAGGGTCTGGTAGATACTGGACCACTATTTACTAAAAATGAAAAGTAAACAGACAGAACCAAATAAAACAAAGGACTTTTCATAAAAAAGAGTGGGTCACACCCATCTTGTCATCATCAAAAAACCTGAATTAGTAATCATGGATCCTGTAAGACCACATGGTACTCATCACAATAACTTCCATCATCGAAAGGGCGTCAACAACCTGGTTGTTTTTCTGATATGCATGAAAAGAAATTATTTGAATCTTCCTAGAGAGATAGAGGCATTCAATATAGTACAGAAGTACCCTCCATGGAAGGTCTCTAGATTGAACTTTGAGAGCATTGACCCCAAGTTGAAAATCAGATTCAATCCATAAGGGTGACCAATTGCGACGAACAACATGCTTAATTGAATAAATAACAACCCAATGTTCAGCTTCATAGGTAGTACCTTGCCTGATGAAATGATGGAAGCGGCCTTGAATGAAAATTTGATATATCCAGAATACTCCTCCAAAATCCGTTGGTCTAGGAGATCCAACTGGTGCCCCATCAATAATAACCTTGATGTGGGAGAGAATTTGTGGGATCCAACAGATGAATTTGAAAGAGGGTGACCGCCTCGACCTTCCTGTAACTCCATGAAGATGAATATATTTATGGTCCTCAACATAGTTGGATATACATCCCATTGGAACAAATACAACAGAAAATATTTCCTTATGCACAACCATATGTCATGCATGCACAGATGCAGACTGACTGTTGAAAATACATTGGTTCTGTGTTGACCAAATGACATGAAAAACCGAAGCAGAAGCAACCACAAGGATGTTTTAAATATGTTCACTTCTTCCATAGGAGTTTATGTGAGAAAATAGATCCTCCAGGTACCTTAAAAAAAATCCCAATAATCATGCTAATATATTCCCATAAATCCATTGCAAATGAGCAGTCCATAAACAGGTGTTGAATGTTTTCTTCAACACTCGTGCTGAAGTGATAAGAAGACACTATATAGTGTCCAGATCATATCAATTGATCATCAGTAGGAATTTTTTTTCCAATGAATCCAAATAAGCATAATACTAGAAGGCTGAATAAAAGATGCTTTGAATTGCATTAGCCATTTGGGAGGTCTATCAGAACCATCGTAATTGATGAGATAAAAATCCATAACATTAAATTTCCCATTATAGTTGGGCTGCCACACAAAAGTGTCCCCATCAATAAACACATACAGCTGATGACATGTTTAGGGATGTATATAAGGTATATAAGTAGGTCTTGGGTGAACCAAAATGAATTTCTTTAGTGAATAAAAAAGGAGATAAGGTGGCATTTATTATTGCAGGGAGGTGAAATTTTGGAATTTATTAATGTATTAAATTTATATGAATTATTTATTTTGGTAAAATGGATATAAAATTATATATTACCAATACTAAATTATTATTGGATGTAATAAAATCACTCAATAAAAATTTTTTATGTTTAAATTAGTTTTGTACACCTATATTTTTGTTTCAAATCACTTTAACACATTTTTGATGATTTCTGCGATTACAAAGTTTTAAATCTCTAGGGGTTAATATAGTGACTATAAAAGGGAAATTAGATAATAAATTGAACATGATTGTCATTTTCAGCCATATAAAAATCATGTGGATAAATATACAATATTTAGGTATTTTAAATCATTAAATAAATTAATATCTCTAATAAAATATCCTTAATTTCATTTTTAAAACTATTAAATTAATTTGAATTGTTAAAAAAACATGAAAACAATGGAACTAAAATATAATCCTTTAAAAACTATTTAAAATGTTATATTTATTTAAAAAAAATTTAAATTTCATTAATTCATTAAATTTATATTACTTTTATTATATTTAAAATCATTTCTTTTATTTTAAAATTAATTGAAGAAATACACTATCTACGTTGTGAAATAATTTAATGAAATTAATTAATTCCTAAAAATTATAAATAAATTAATGTAAATAAAATAATTCTTTATTATAAAATTAATATTTTCTACTTATTCACAACATGCTTATTTTCCTATTTGAACACATAAGAGATATTTTAAAGCAAGGGAGTGACATTTTTGTCATTTTTATAACTGAAAATACTATATAGGTTATGTACATGGAAGATTGTCCCATAAAAAATAAATATTAGTATTACGGTGAAAAAGGTCTCAATAAATTCATCAAATAAATATTATTATGAAAATTGGTAGCCTTATCACATAGTTTTAACCTAGATTAAATCAATTTAGCCTTTTACCATGGTGATACATTTTTAATGCTTTTACTATACATTATGAACAAAAATTAAGTTGAACTTATTAAATAATATTAATTATGTATTTTATAATTATATAATCCATTTTAAAAACTTCAATCATTATTATTGGTAGGACACAAATTTATAATAATCCCTCAAAGTGTTTTGATAAGCTTGTTTATAAAAAAATTCATTTTTCAAGGAAATGTTGATTTTACATTAACTCTATGACTCGTAATTTTCATTATATAATATAAATTTTTATAGATATATATAATCTATAAATTTAATTTAATCCATTCATAATTGGGTATTATTTTAATTATTTAAAAAGGAAAACATTATATACTTAAAAATAGTTTCTCGAAAAATTTGCCTTTTAGCATAAAAATTTTATAACAAAATCATGAAAATTGATAATTAAAATAAAATTAATTAGATTATTCCAAATAAAATTTCTCAATTTTAACTTTAGGACTTAATCCATAATATTTTTGGAATTTTTAATCACATTATTTAATGAAAAAAATGATAGTATTTGAAAATTTGGTAGTTTTTACTATTTACTGAAAAATCAATCTTTAGAAAAAAATATTAAAAATTTGTCCTAAGAAAATTTTAATATGATTATTTAAAAGTTATATAATTTTCATAAAAACAATTACTATAATTGAATAAAATAATTATACTATATGAACACAAAAAACAATAGAATTTAATTTTTACGAAATTTATTTTTTAAACATAAAATGACTTTACTAGAAATTATTTACTTATTTCCTAAAAATTAACTAATAAATTTATACTTATTAGGAAACTTACATATATTTCATAGTTTTGTTAATAAACATTTTTTACTTCCAATTAAATAGTTATATTATAACTATCATACTTACATAATATTTTTTTTCAGTGTTTTAGGTTCAGTGTTGCATGTCTTATATGCTAGCAAACATAACATTCTTCTTTTAAAATATGGGGGTTTTATATTCTATTATCCGTCAATAAATCACATCCTTACGATGTAAAATTGTGATAAAAAAAGTTTTTGAAATTTTAAAATGCCTTAGTGAAAACCAATATAAAAAAATGGTTAATAAAACTACCTCTTAAAAGAGGGAATGAGAAATATGATGTTCAGCTAGAATAACAACAAACTATGTTTACTAATGGGATAAAATACACGAGAAGTGAAAATATGGACATGAAGGATAAATTTATCACCCAATTACTAATAAATAGGGTTAGATAATATTTTTAGGAAAATGTTAATGACCACAAATCCATAAATCTATGATGGGTGAAGAGACTATTGATTCATCAGAAATGATGATAAATCTATAAATTTTTTATTTCAAGGTACTTTTACTAATGTTGATAGATTATTTAAGAATCAAGATAGAGAACAACATAATATATACTTACTTGATATCTTTTATTTCATAAGCATAATTTTATTTTTTTTCTTTGATCAATTCCCACTTCATTAATTACTCCAGGTATTTAATATATAAGATGAATTTTTATACCCAAAGAACTAAAATTAACTTTTAATAGATCATAATATTTATAAAATATTGAAAATAATTTCTGTCTATCTCTAAATATCTATCAAAATAAAAAAAATTAGCATAAGTTATAAAATATATATAATTAATCTCTAAAATTACAATAGTAAAATCCAAAGTTCAACTGTATCCACTCTAAAAAGTATTTATCCTTAAAACCCTTTAAAACTTCTAAAAATATTAAATAAATATTCTAAAATGATCATTTTCTTTAAAAATAAAGGTAATATAAACCTTATCCCAATAAAAGTTATCTTGAAATAACATTCATCACATAAAAAACAAAAAAAATCAAAAATATTTGATCATAAAATATGATTCCTATAGTCAATAAAATCTTTATCCACCAAATAATTTAAAAACATTCCATACTAATAAGGATATCATGTTGGCCAGTGCTAATCATTGCACCTTTATCACCCATCAATTGTGGTTTCAAGCCCCATGACCTTACTAGATGTGAAATTATGTACTTTTTACTAAAAATACATTAATATGATTCTTATAACATTTCCAAAAAATTTGTGAATATCCTTATAAATAACATTAATCATTAAAGATTATATAAACCGTAAAGGTTATAAATACCTTTAAACTTAATTCCATAAAAAATCATTATTCCTCAAATAAAATTTTCACTAAAATATATAATATACTAAAGGGTTGTATTCTAATAATTTTCTTATAGAATATCTATAATAATGATAAAATCATATCACACAAAACCAAAAAAAGATTTATCAGTGCTTTTAAATTTTTTATCAACCTTAGAATTATTAATCAAATACACTTTAGCTTTATCTCATATCATTATATAATATCATAGGTTTATATTGGGTTTTATCTTCCATTCATCATAATTTTTATAAAGAAAATATAGATTAACCTAATATTGTCCCTCGAAAAAATCAAAAAAGGTGCATAGTAAGGTTACATATACCATGAACCGGAATGATGGATGAGATATACTCAACCAACTATTTTTAGGTTTATTACCCCAAGGTTCCTCTATGCCAAATGAACTTCCATATTTTTTATCCATATAGGTATGTATTTCATGGGAGACCACATATTATCTACCATATCAAAAATTTTATATGTTATATTATACTTATCATTATCCTCAAAGTCTGTCACAGGGTTATGTTCCCTAATCTATATTTTCCTATGTAATGTACCCAATATTTCATCTAATTTTCTTCTAATACAAAATATAAAGACCCCAAATATAATATCTTAGAGATGGTGGTTACATTATTAAATTGGAACTAGATACAAGGAATCAAACTCTAACAGACCAAATAGTTTAATAGAATTGGAAAACTGGATATGTACTTAAATCTCACATTAAATTCTAAAACATAAAATAAGAAATAGAGTGGAATTAAATATTCTACATCCTTTAACTCATTCAAATTTTCATTATTCATATCCTAGTGAAATGAAAAAATAATGATGATATTAGATGCTTAGTAAGGGTTACGTATAGTGGAAGCTATAATTATTAAATAAGGCATAATCAAGATGGAAATGTAAATAACTGAAAACACATTCCATTCAATACAAAACATGAGAGTAAAATAAACCCATAGATAATATCAATGTAGAAATATAATGGATGATAATAAAAAAATTCTCAATAAATTAAATGATTAACATTGTACGTCATGATCTTATACATCATGATATTTTTATTGTCTAGAAATTTTTCTAAGAAAGTTTAATCGATGGGAAGGTATACACCAGAAACCCATTTGAGGCTAGCTTACTGATTTTCCTCAGGAGACCTATCAATGTGTCAAGGGTCTATCTATAATCTGACTCCACAAGTTATTATATATCCAATTAATTTCTCATATATTTAATGATCAATTAAATTCATAAAAAACATGACATATCAATAAATATCGATATTGAATAAAGAATATATATTTATCAAATATTTCCTTAGTCAATCAAGCATATTTCATAGTAAAACACAATATATGGAAATGATATATTTTTTTATGAAAGAATAATGTACACGATAATGAATATGGATATTTAAGGAAAATATAATGTCCAATGATCACCAGAGAGTGAATGTTTTAAGGGAATGTTAATGGTAACTAAACTAAACAAGAATATGAGTGTACATACGTTCCTTGGTCAAATAGATCATTAAAAATCCATAAAAAGAATAAAAATACCATCATAAGGGCATATCCATAGTGAAGTACAAGTAAAATAAGTGCTAGTTTTTGTTGATGAATATAAATACCATAAAAGATCATTAAAATAATATTGAGGAAAATAACAATTTCACTTTGAAAAAAACTTATAAAAATAAAAGAATATCAGAATATTAGGAAAAAAATTCTCTTCTAAAATATAATTTTAAAATTGTAATGATGATTGAAACCAATGAGAGTTCATTACATAATAAAAATTCTATTCTGATTGATTTTGTTAAAACATTGATTCGTTTCACATTTTAAATAAAATGTTAAAAAATAATTTATTTATAAAATTAAAAGATTATTAATTTAAAAACATTTTCTAAAAATAAAAACAAGGGTAAAAATGTCCTTAATAAATAATTGAAAAATTTAAAAACATTATTTAAATATTTATAAAGAAAATATGTATATAGAATAAAATGATCACCTACCATGTAGAGAAAGACTTCAATTTTGGTTAATTTTGTTTCTTTATATTAACTACATAAATAGTGGAAAATGAAATGAAACGTTATAATTTATAAAAATAACCATTGTATAAAAAATATAATTTATTTATCATTTAAATATAAAATAATTTCCCCATCATATCCTTAAAAAAAAATAATCATGAATAATGATTATGTTGTTAAATAATCCCATACAAATTTGGAAACATTTGAATCATAACCCCAATGAAAGAAATTTCATAAAATGAAACATTATATATAATTATTATAAGGATATTCAGGATATAAAATATTAATGGTGTAGTAGAAACACATCATAAAAATAAATATGTGCATAATACCAAATATGTCTTAATGGAGTGGAAATTGAGAAGAAATATCTAAAAAAGATCATACTGTTGAAGTGAGAAAAAATAGATGAATTGATTATGTGTATCAAATGTAAATACATGTAAAAAAGGTGTAAATATAGAATAAAACCAAAAAACATCATCACCCACAAAATATAGAAACCCTCTCTTTATAAACATAGACATTACATAACTTTTTTCAGAATACCTAAACATTATACAAAAAGACGCCCAAAATCAATCGTTGGTATAGTGCATTTGGAAACATGGAAAAATAAACACTGGTACATGAGTGATCTACATCATCTCTTACTTGGTTATTCTTGACTAGAACACTTCATAGACATATAAAACATAATACATATCATCATAACCTAGGGAAAATGAAACAAAAAGGGTGAGCTCAAATGCTCAGTAAGGGTAAACAAGAGAGAAATATAAGCATAAATGTGAGCATAAGGGTATGAGAACGTGATTCTATAAGTAGAAGATCATACCCTGCATATCAAAGATCATTACATAGATCATGGCATAAATATTGACAGTTCATAAGACTCGAATCATATAAAATAAACAGAATAAGCCATGAAAGCATAAGACGGGAATAAAACATGGAATTTTGGAAACACAATCATATAATATGATTTCTATTGTATGCAAGGCATCACTTACAATACCATCTTAGTGGATAAAGTCTGTAAATGAACTAGGTGAACCCCCGTTCCAACCCTATATTACTGAACCGAGTAAACCCTCATTCCAGTCCTGTATTACTAAACAGAGTAACCCCTCATTCCAACCCTGTATTACTAAACTGAGTTAACCCTCATTCAAGGCTTGTATTACTGAAATAAGTTAACAACCGTTCCATAACTATGCTACTGAACCAAGTAAACCCTTTTTCCAACCCTATATTACTAAACTGAGTAAACCCTCATTCCATCCCTGTATTACTGAACTGAGTAAACCCTCATTCTTGCCCTGTATTATGAAACTGAGTAAAACCTCATTCCAGCCATGTATTACCGAACTAAGTAAACCCTCATTCCAACCTTTTATTGCTGAATAGTGTAAACCCTCTATCTAGCCCTGTATTACTGGACCGAGTAAACCCTCTTTCCATCCCTGTCTATCTCATGAGGTATAAATCATTACCTAATACATTGGAGGGAGATATAGGTCCCACCTATCAAATAATGAAATCTTATATACATGTGCCACTAGATCATAAATAACATATCATTACCAATGAAATGAAATGGGTATCATAAACACCTGAACATATCATAACATGTGGAAAGCAATAGGTTTCATAATAATTTCATTATAAACATAACTCATGAAAATAAGTAGGTTTCAAAATAATATAACATGTGAAATATATATTAGTTTCATAATCATATTTCCCATGAATAATAAATGGGTTTTATATGGACCATGGCATTAAACATTACTCATTTATAGAAAGGATATGAATTGAAATTTTAGATCATTTCCTAGAAAGGAATGAGTAACATCAATAAATGTCATCTTATATGGAAAATAATTTCAAATTATACAATAAAAACATTCATTGAAGAAAATATCTGGCCCAAACCAGCTCAGGTACCCTCGTAACCTGATAACTGAGCCAGACCAAACATAGCCTGATGGGTGTTACCAATCCCCACAGGTATGTAACCAGCAACTGGAATCATACAATATACAAGTGGAAATATTTTTTTACAATAATTAAAAATAAAAAGAAAACAAGACAGTATTCATGACAAAAGTAACACCACTGGGAGTGAAGTAACAAAATACAACAAGGAAATAAAAGACCAAAGTACTACAACCCAATAAGAAAATAGGGAAACACAACCCAAGTCTCTAAGGACACAACTCACCAAGACCTAGGGTCAACTGCTGGATCGACCTCCAAGTTATCATTTTTCGTTGCTCAAACCTAGATGTAGGAAGTCTACAAATACCTGAAGGCTAAAGTAGGGTGTGAGCTAAAATTCCCAGTAGGGTCTCACCAAGTATTCCATAATAGATTCCAATAATAGATTAAATAAGAAAGTGTATTCAATTTTAATGATAAAAATGTTTGTATTTAAAAAGAATATTTAATTTAATAATTATATATAGTTCAACTAATGGACATAAATATTTTAACAAATGATTTTACAAATTATTGAATATTTTTAAAATAATGTCTTAAATAAAAAACAGTGACATGAAAAAAGTTTATGTAAATTAAGAAGGCATGAAAAGAAGTTTAGAACATTGGAATACATTTATATCTCAAATATAAATAACAAGAAAGTAATATGGTCATCTTCCAAATAGGTAAGATAGTGTTTCTGGTTAAAGGACCCCACACTCTTTAAGTGAACTTTACGAAATGTTTATACACATTTCCCTATGACACTAGCCAAAGGATACTTTTCACCAACCCGTCAGGGATGTGACCCACCACAAGTATGTTTTAGAATGTTGTTGTAGCGTAGAGTGTATTCAAATAACTCACTAACTACCTAAGGCTTGCATGATCTCTTACATGATGGGTGAAAAAATTTAAGACTACATAAAAATACATTAAATTACAATGTTCCATTTCAAAATTTCTTATTTCATTTCATTTAAAATGAACACAAGTTCTATTAAAAAACATGCCTTTTTCTCAAGATAAAACAACTGGGTTTCTATAAAATCATCTTAATCCATTTTAACCAATTTAAAATCCATTCAAAACCAATTTTATCATTACACAATTTATTTCCACAATTAAATTCAATAATTTAATTGAAATCATTTACATCAAATCCATTATTTAACTAAAACAATTTAAATCAGCCAATTTCCATAAACATTTCCAATTCAATGGAATTGGGGGTTTTCCAAATTTCCAAACCAAAATCATTTAAAATATCTCAATTCATTGGAATCACATTTTTATCAATTGAATTGAAAGAAAATTTGAGCAATTTAATTTAAATCAATAATTTAAAAAAATCAAGCAATAAAAGGATAATAAATTTGGCTAATTGGAATAGAACCACCTACCTCAAGGTCATAGATGTCAGTAGTAAAGATAAACCACCATGTGTGGTTCAGTACATCTCTTCACAGACCTATTATCGTATGCATCAACACACCAAAGATCAATGTTCATTAAGGGATCCTAGAATGAATGTCAGTTATTTTATTTCAAAAAGAAATATAATTTTATATGAGATAATACATTCTCTCTCATAGATAAATTCCAATTTATCATTTAGTCCAAATTATGTTCTTTCATTATAATTTTTCAATAATAATTATATCTTGTAATAAAATCTTAGAAATTATCCTAATATAATTTTACATTATTACTTTATAGTTATTAATTTAATTAATTGAGTAATTATATTCTAGTGATTACTCTATAGATTATAATTTTTTTCAATTTATCTAATGATATTTTGATGAAATTATCATTTCATAATTTTCTTTATAATCACCTTCCAATAATCATGTGAAATTATCCCCAGAATATTTCGTGCAGATATCCTTTTATAAAATGTGTGGGGCTGAGCAGATATCATTTTATAATTTTGAAAAGTTATCCTTTGATAAATCATGAGATTAGATGTCGATAATTTTATATTTAATTAAAGTATCCCTAACTTCCAATGTAGTTATCCAAAATATATATCTAATTATATATATATATATATATCTTTTTATAATCAAAATATATAACATTAGATAAATTTAATAAATTATCCCATATGTGTTTATTGATATATATATATCTATCTATTGATAATTCATTGTATTTTGATAATCCAAATAATTATCATTAGAAAATAATTAACCTTTGGTTATATCATAATTACCGTTCAATAGTTATATTAACTATCAATAGATAATTTGGAAAAATTATTCTTATATTATTATCGGTTTTATTATCCATTTTTTTAATCAATAATTTTTTGTGTTTTTAAAGAAACCTTTTTCAGATTTTGTGAAAGAAGGAAAATTGAAGAAAAAAAATAAATACTGAAAAAACAAGATTGACTCACGCAACATAGAGAAGATAGGAAAGTTGGCTCAAATAGAAACTCACACCCTGGTCTTGGTAACTTCACGGATGGTGCACAATGAAGTCATCTAAACTCAATCAAATAGATAAACATGGAAATCTTATCAGTTCAAATATATAGAACCTCAAACATGTATTTCTAGGAATTTCTAAAACCCCAAATTACAAACTATTGTTTTAACTAATATTTTAATAAAAACTTAATTAATGAGTGTTTATTTTTATCCCATTAATGATTTGGATGTTTAATTGGGTAAAAAATAGATGAAAATCAAGGGTTTTAAAACATGGTTTTATCATCAATGGAGGTGCGACATGGAGAAGATGAACTGAGGAGAGAGGGAAAATAAAACCATTTTATTGTAATTAATTTAAAAATTATATTATTATATAATGTAATTTAAAAATTAAACTGACCAAACGTTAGTTCCTCATGAAATTTATACCCTATCTATGGTAAACACCCCATTCTATACCCAATAGTGGTCTCAGATTTCTCAAATGTTTAACATTTGAGAGATATTAATGATTTATTAATTAAAAATCAGAATAAATAAATAATTAAAATAAAAGGGTTATTTTTCTTGAGAGGGGCATCCAAATGCCCAATAATTATAAATATTATACCCCGTTTAGGGTAAACCCTTCACTACAGACCCATTAGTGGTCTTGGATGTCGCATATGTTTCTCCGTTTGGGAGATATTTAATTATTTTTAATAAATAATATATAAAACTTTATTTAATAACATTTTCTCATGAGAGAGGCATCCAAAATCATGGACCATCGAATATTATACCCCTCCTAGGGTAAAAAACATATTTCAGACATAAAAGTGGTCTCAGATTTCACAAACGACACACCCTTTTGGAGTTATTAAAAAATTTTGAATAAAATGTGTGCGCTTAAAATATTATATTCAATAATTTTATTCCATCTACTCCAAGACATAGTGGGCCTCAGAATCATGGACTAAATCAATGTTAAACCCAAAAAATATTCAATTGAATATTCCAAGATGTTAACTGACAGTTAATTCCTTTAACATGTTTATCAAGAAAAATTATGATAAACTTTTTTCTCGCAATTAAGATATTAAAAAAAACAAGAGGGATTAGAAATAACTAAAAAAGTAATGGGATGGTACAACTTCCCCACAATAGAAGGTTTTTGTCCCCAGAATGCCTATGAATAACCCTCAACATCAAAAAGATGAGGACATTGCTCTCTCATCAGTGCCTCCTATTCCCACGTTTCATGAGAATCAAAACCTTGCTGCCATAGTACAAGGACTATTGGTATCTTCATCCCATGAAGTACCTTGGTCTCAGAATCAATAACCCTAACTGGTCATTCAGTCACAGATAAATCTGGTTCATTCTCAATATCACTCCAGATCAAAACGTGAGACGGATTAGAGAGATACTTTCACTGTTGCGATACATGGAACATGTTATATATCAATGTCAGCTATGGTGGTAGAGCTAAATGGTAAGAGACTTTCCCTACCAGATCAACAACCTTGAAAGGTCCCACAGAATGAGGAGCAATCTTCCCTTACCTATCAAGCTGTTGATGACCTAATCGGGGTGAAACCTTCATGAACACCTGGTAACCAACTACGAACTCCAATTGTCTATGGTGACGATAAACATAATACTTGTTCTGGCTCTATGCTGTCAAAATTATCTGATGAATCAACTAGATCATGGCTATCGTCTCTTGGACCAAACTCAGTCCAACCAAATACCTTCACCAATATCTGACGAACACAAAGGAAACTTACAAGGATGACCATACAATGCCTCAAAAGGATCCATTTAGATCATAGAATTATAACTATTGTTATAATAAAACTCAACCAACCTCAAATGATCATCCCAAGCCCCATAAAATTTGAGAACATAGGTACAGAGCATATCCTAAATTAATTTTATAGCTCTCTCTCTATAGAATTTGACTGTGGATGGTAGGCCATGCTCAAATGAATCTGAGATCCCAGTGCCACCTGAAGGCCTATACAAAAGCGAGATGTAAACCAAGGATCCCTATCTAAGACTATAATAGATATAATTCCGTGAAAATTAACAATTTCTTCCACATAGATATTTCCCAACTCCTCAACTTTGGTTGTAACTCGAATGGGTATAATGTGAGCCAACTTGCTCAGCCTATCGATGAAAACCTAAATCACATTCTTCTTCCTCTGGGTTTGAGGTAAACCAGACACAATGTCTACAGATATTTCATCCCACTTCTATGTAGGTACTGGAAGTGGTTGAGGAAAACATGAAGGTTTATGGTGCTTGGATTTCATTGGATGGCATGTATAGAAATGGGATACAAACACAACAATGCCCCATATCATACCTGGCCACTAGAACTGACACCTCATATCATAAAACATCATTATGGTTCTTGGGTGAATATTCCACTAGGATTTATAGAAATTCCCCATCATAGCCTTCCTTGCTGCTGATGGCACAATATAATGGTTTGGATAACACAAAATACCCTCTTTGGAGAACGAACATTGGGTGTCTGTCTCTCCACTATAAAAAGAGTCCCCAATGATACATAATTTATCATCAAGATATTGTTTCTGAAGAATCATATCGAGAAGAGAAAATTCCAACTAAACAATGGAGAAAAAAAACTTTATCCCCCTTCCACTGAACACAAATATGAAACTGTACAAAAATATCCATCAAACTTCACTCTTCAGAAGATTATTTCACATTTTATCTTGGATGTTTCCTTCATAACACAACTATAATGACATTTCCCTTCCTCGGGGTATAGAAAATTTAAAAGTTGAATGATTTTTGGAACTCCACCCATCACCTTTGGCAGAGACTGAAATCTTTTTTAGAGAATATATAACTCAAACTCTTGTGGTTTGAACACAATGTAAACCTTTCTCTATAAAGGTAATATCTCCAACACTTATGTGCGTGAATTACAACAGCAAGTGCAAGGTCATGGGTAGAATATTTCTTCCCTTGAGGCATAAGCTGACGAGAGCCAAAGGTAACAACATGATTACATTTCATAAGGACACATCCCAAACCTGAACCCGTTGCATCACAGAAGACTACATAGCCTTTGTCGTCCTTAGGAAGAGTTAACACTGACATAATATTTAAAAGATGCTTCATATCCACAAAATAACTTTGAAATTTATCATTTTGGGAAAACTTCACTCCCTTTCGAGTTAGATCAGTCATCGAAGAAGCTAACTTTGAGAAGTCCATAACAAACCGACAATAATATATTGCTAAGCCCATGATGTTCCGAATCTCTAAAACCTTTCGTGGTTGTTCCCTTGTAATAATAGCCTTCATCATCTTAGGATCAACTGATATTTCTATTTATGAAACCACATGCCACATGAATATCACTTCCCAAATCCTGAAATTGCACTATGAAATATTTGCATAAAGTCAGTGATTCCTTAGTAGATGTAGAATTGTTATCAGATGATGCACATGATCTTCCCATACATGGAGTAGATAAGAATTTCTTACAAAATGACTACCACAAAGGTATCTAGATACTCATGTAAAATATTTTTCAGCAAAGCCATGAAAATTTTAAGAGCATTTGTTAGGTCAAAGGGTAGAACATGGTACTCATAATGGGCATACATAATCAAAAAAGTAGTTTTCTAAATGTCGGATTTTTTATCCTCAACTAATGGTAACTGGATTGAAGATCTATCTATGAATCCCACTTCTTCCGTTAAAATAATCAAACTAATCATCAATTCATGGTACCAGATATTTGTTCTATATCATAACTCTATTGATCTTTCAATAATCTACAGATTAGTGAAGAGAACCATCGACCTTATTGGTGAAGAGAACTGACACGGCCCAAGGTAAAAAATTCAAGCAAATAAATCATTTCTAAAGATCATATAACCGTGACTTCAGTTCTTTCAGTTCATATGGAGCGATTCCATAAGAGGGATAAGAAACCAATTGAGTATCAGGAATTAAGTCAATAGAAAGATCAACGTCCCTTACTGGTGGAAAACCAGAGAAGTCATAAGGAAACACATCGAGAAACTCAGTGATGAATGAAGGAATAACACCACACATTGAATCCCTCTCTAGATCAAATGTAGACATTGATATCACTTTCCGCAACTCTGGATATGAGGGTCCGGCTCTGCTCATCCTTGTGTCTCATTCTCCTAGAAAGATAAGAGGCGCACCACTAGGTATTGTAAGTTAGACCCATCGAAGATAACATTTGATCCAGGCTTTATTGAAAATGAGCTAATCCATCCTGAATATGAAGTCAATAGATTTCATGTTGAGAACTAAATACAATCCAAACAAGATCGAAATATGATCGAGGGAAGATACTAGTGGGACTACGAAGACCCTACTCTCTCTTTCTACCAATGGGTGTTGTAATATACATTGCACAAGAAAAAATATCCATAGGTATATTAATCATATTAAAAATATGGGTTGAAATAAATGAGTGAGATTCACTAGTATCAAATAGATAAATCACTTAAGATGAAACTATAGTAATGGTACCTCTCATAGATGAAGGATATGTTCCTGATTCCTCTGGCGACTCTTCCACTACACGAAGAAGCTTCGTTCTAGTTGCTTGTAGTCAGAACCCTATTGTACGTGAAGCATTTGATTAACCCACAGTTTTTAGAGGTGTTGATGATCCTATTCTACTATGTGGAGTAGAGAAGTGATGAAAAAATCTCTGTAATTTCCCTGAACATCCACAGGAGCATCATTTCTTGGTTACCTTAGTGAAAAACCTTTTAGAATGTCCTATATATCAACACTGATAGAAACTCAAAGAACTCCCTCCTAGTTCTACAGGAGGTCTGGAATGACTATCTCTTCAAGAACTACCATGATAATCACCATGATTCTGTTTTCCATTAAACGAACTAATGCTGCCCCTAGGAGGAAAAGTAACTCCCTTCGACCGTAAATTTCAAGCTAGGTCTATCTCAACCATCATCACCCATTCTAGCACATCTGTATTAGTGGGAAGCTTTAGCAAGAAAATCATAGAACATAATTATGATTAAAGCCCCAACTCGAATCATTGATCCTTAATCTTATCATTAGATACAATATTATGATAAAATTATACCAACTCTGCAAAACAAATTGAGTTATCAGTCACACTTCTGTTGTCCTGCTCAAGTTTGAAAAAATCCATAGCTTTAGCCAACACCATTGATTCTGGATAGAATTGGTTTGTGAAAAGAACCTTGATGTCTTTCCACTCAAACCCCTCATGTTTCCCATCCATCACCATCGTGTCCCACCATCTCCTGCTTGGTCCCTCTAGCATGAAGGTGGAACACTTCACCTTAACCATATCAGGTGTCTCCATGAACCCAAACAGACATTCAATCTAGCTCAACCATTCCTCAGCATGTTGAAGGTTAGTTGATCCTTTAAAAACAGTTGGCTTTTGGTATTGTAACTCTTGAGAATGATTTATGAGAACATCTGTATGAGGATCCATAGCTGGAGTTTGAATGAGAACTAGAGGTGGTGCATGTCCCAGATCTCGGACAGTGCAATCAACCACCTCAACTAGACTCGAATCCACAACATTACTCAGTTGCTGAGATTCAGCAGTATCCTCTTTCTAGATCTGATTCACACATCTCCTCAGAGGCATGATGCTACAAAAAATTAGAAAATAAAAAAGAGACCTTATATTAACACTCAAATAGTGTAACAAGGAAAACTATTATTAATTATAGGGATAAATAAGATTTTTATTCCACTATCTCCAAATAAAAACTAGGAAAAGACTAGAACTAATCCAAAAGATGTATTTCCCTAATCACCCTTGGTGACATAAGGCTCATTATAGTGAGAGCTAGCTAGGCACTCAATCTTGAATACATCCTAAGTCCTAACAAGATTTCACAAATACATACTGACATCAATATATGTCCTCTTAGATTGAAAATAATTTTAAAATATACTCTAAAAACATATCATGAGGAAAATATATGTCTCGAACCAGCTCGGGTACCCTCATACCCTGATAACTAAGGCGACCCTAATATAGCCCGAAGGGAATTCCCGACCCCCATGGGTCATTGAATAGAACCTGGCATCATACAACATACACGTGGGAATGATTTTTCCACAATAATGAAAAAGAAAAAGAAAACATGACATTATGCATAACAAAAGAAACACCAATGGGAGGGAAGTACCAAGATACCACAAGGCAATAAAATCCTAATTTACTACATCTTATGTACAAAGATAAGGAAACACAACCCAACCCCCTTAGGAAACAACTCATTATGACTGAGGGTCAACTGTTGGATCCACCTCCAAGTTATCCTTTCCCCTTGCTCGATCCTAGAAGTAGGAAGTCTACAAACACCTGAAGGAAAAAGTAGGGTGTGAGATAAAAATCTCAGTAGGGTCTCACCAAGGATTCCATAACAGATGCAATTAATATATTAACTAAGAATTTTCTTAAAATTTTAATGATAAACAGGTTTGGCATTATAAATATTATTTAAATGAATAATGGTATACATTTTAACTGATAGAGATAAATATTTTAAGCAATGATTTTACAAATGAGAGAATATTTCTAAAATAATGGCTTAAATAAAAAAATAGTTTCATAAAAAAAGTTTATGTAAATTCAGAAGACATGTAATGTAGTTTAAATCGTTGGCATTCATTTATATCTAAAATATAAGTAACAAGCGGGAAACATGATCATCAGCCAAATAGGTACGATATTATTTCTAGCTATAGGACTTGACACTCTCTTTGTGAAATTAGAAAAATGTGTATACACACGTCCCTATGACATTGGACAAAAGAGACTCATCACCAACATACATGGAATGTGACCCACTGCAAGTATTTTTTATAATGTTGTCGTAGTGTATAGTGTATTCAAATAACTCACTAACTACCTAATCCGTACATGCACTCTTACATTATGGGTAAACTATTTTAAGACTTCTTAAAAATATGATAAATCCCATTCTTCCATTTCAATATTATAAATTTCTTTCCATTTAAAACATAAAAAGGTTTTATTCAAAAACATGTCTTTTCCACAAGATAAAATCACTAGGTTTCTATCAAATCATCTTAATCAATTTTCACTAGTTTGAAATCTATTCAAAAACAATTCCATCAACCCACAATTTGTTAACACAATTAAATTCAAAATTTTAATTGAAATAATTTCCATCAAATCCACAAGTTAAATCAGACAATTTAAATCAGCTCATTTCCACAAACACACCCAATTCAATGGAATTGGGGGTTTTCCAAATTTCTATGCCAAATCCATTTCAAATATCTCAATTCATTGGAATCATATTTTTATCAATTTAATTGAAATTAAATTTGAGAAATTGAATTTAAATCAATAATGGAAATAAATCAAGAAATACAAGGATAATCAATTTAGTTAATTATAACGGAACCACCTACCTCAAGTTTATCGATGACAGTGGTAAAGATAAACCACCTTGTATGGTTTAATACACCTCCTCATGATCCTATTATTGTAAGTATGGACACCCCAAAATTAGATGTTCGTCAAGTGGTCCTAGAACCTATAGAAATTATTTTGTTTCAAAAAGAAATAAAATTTTACATGCGATAATACATTCTATCTCTTAGATAAATTCCAATTTATCATTTAGGTCAAAGTATGTGCTTTTATTATTCTCTTACAAGAATAATTATATCATATAATAAAATATTAAAAAATATCCTAAGATAATTTTACATTATTACTTTATAGTTACTAATTTAATTAATTGAGTAAATATATTCTACTAATTACTCTTTATAAATTACCATTTTCTAAATTATCTAATGATAATTTTTTTGAAATTATCATTTTATAATTTTCCTTATAATTACCTTCCAATAATCATGTGCAATTATCCCTAGAATATGTCATGAAGATATCCTTTTATAAAAAGGTTGGGGCTGAGCAGATATCCGGTTATCATTTTGAAAAATTATCCTTTGATAAATCATGAGATTACATATTGATAATTTTATATTTAATAAAATTATCCTTAACTTCAAAAGTAGTCATCAAAAATATATATCTAATTGTATATATATATATATTCATAATCAAAATAAATAAAATTAGATAAGTTTAATAAATTATCCCATGTGTGTTTATAAATATACATATGAAAATTCATTTTCTTTTGATAATCCAATTAATTATTGTTTGAAGATAATTAACCTTTTATTATCTTGTAATTATCGTTTGATAGTTATATTAATTATCCACTGACAATTTGGATAAATTATGATTATATTATTATTGGTTTTATTATAGAGACCCAGCATTTTCTTACATTACTATTACATACTTTTAAAGATAAATATAAAAATATTATTACACATAGAGGATCCAACATTTTAGTGTATTGGAAAAATTAGGACCATACATAACAATTACAACATCAAGTATAAACATTTATTCAATTTCTTTTTCTCTAGATTCTTACTGGAACTTGACCTCTCCTAATTATATGTAGTCACCTAAAGATATACATAAAAATGGGTGATCTAGAAGCATAGTAAGAGGATATACAGGAACAATATAGAATGGGGTGAGCATAATCATAACATAGGCAAATGATCATGAACATAATAGGAAGTACAAATATAAGACTTGAAATATGGCAATGCATAAAAATGAAACATCATCTCTTAGTGGTTAACTAACAGACATACTTGTGAAAAAATCTATAATATTATTCACATCATTTCACATTTACTCATGAGATTCATCACTTTAACCAATGCATTGGAGCATTGTATAATTCAGGGCACACCCGTTACATTCAAACATTCATATTGCGTTATATAATTCCAGGCGCACCCGTCGCATCATAACATTATCATTATCATGCATGACACATAGAAAATATATCAATAATGAACATAACTAAACCATGTAAAAGAATGGGTTTCATCTCATAAGAAAAAAATCATAAACTTAGGGTTCCCAAAAGAAAGAGGGAACAACATACTTGATACAAGAACTATCAACCTTGAATGAGAGGTAAAAGGTGAGTTCTTAAAAGAAGAGTTATTTTGGAAAACATTTTGTTTGACATAAAAATCATTAGATAACATTTATATCCCATAAAAGGTAAGATAATTATGAACAAATAATTTTTAAGGAGTGACCATACAAAATTTGGAGTGTAATAGGGAGAACCCTAAGAAAGAAAATTGGGTTCGAGATTTTCCCCTTACCTTATATCAGAATGCTTCCTTCACTTTAATGTCCTGTATAATGAAACTATATTCATTAATTAGAAACTAAATAACCTTTTAAAAAATAAAATGGTTTCATTTTGGTATCATTATGTTATTTTATGGGATTTTTTATGAGTTATAGGGTTTAAAAACATTGTTCGGGAATGTTTGTTTTTACGGTTTTCTTGAGCGGTTCACTTGTATTCATAAATTGAAGTTCAGGTGGAAAATGGGTAAACATCCAAAACTTATATTACAAATTATTAATTATATTACAGGAGTTTGAATGATATTATAATTAATTGTGTTATATACCATGTGGATGAATCATTGTATGGGAATTTATTCATGATCGTTTGGGTTAGTTTGGGCAGTTTTTCGACCACAATAAACTTGTTTTGTTTACTGATTTAGTAATCTGTACATAAGTTAGTTCCAGAACATTAATTAGGGAAAAATACATATACAATATTCTGGTTCAACCATAAAAATGGTTTCATGACCATATATGAAGGTAGAGATGGAAAAATAAAACATGTCGTTCCTGAAGGTGATAGATTAACACCTCACAAACAACATTTTCTTTTATAAAATAAAAAGAAGAGGAGAAGGGGGGTTTGATGATATAATACAACATCAGTTACATAAAATTACATTATATTTATTATAATGGAGATACCACACCATTTTGACAAAGATAGGTGGGGAGAGAATAAGAAAAGAACTTGAAATTGAAAGAAATTTAATGGAAAAGGAGAGAAATTACCTCCTAAATCCTCCTCTCGAGATCCTCCTTAAGGGGCCTAAGTTTGGTATTTTGATGATAACAGAGGATTTTGGACGTGAGGGAGGGACTATGAAAGATTTTTTGTCAGATTTTAGACATTTCTTGACGTTTGAGAGGTGTGAGGAAATGAGGGAGTGAAGGGCGGTATTTATAGTGGAGGGGAGAGGGGTTTTCTTAATAAAAAATTCATTAATTTATTATTTATCCACATGAAAAGGAATAGTGAGTCTTCCATGACCATGAATAGTAATTTTAAAATTTAATCCCGAACCAAGTGGGCTTACATCATCAAAAAATCAGACATGACTCTATAATTAGCTTATTTAGCTTTTTTTTTGTAAATTAAAGTATTTCACTATTCATAAAAAATTCAAGTATTTCAGAAAAATACCAAAATATCTCCCCAACCATTTTTTGACGTTTAGAATAAAAAAATGAAGTAAAATTTTTAAAAATATTTTTCTAAATATGATTAATTTAATATTTAATTAAAATCATAATTTATTTGAAAAATAAAGTTTTAAAAATTAAAATTGATTTTATATTGCTTTCAAAAATTATGTAGGATCTTATAAAATTATCTAAAAACAATAAGACATAGATTTGTTAATTTATGAACATATTTTACGAAAATAAATTTTCTTTTAAATTAATTAATTAATTATAATTATTTATTTATGACTCAAAAAAATACCAAAACGTTTACTATGGTCAAATTGTCACTTTCTAAGATGCCTAAATTCCATTTAATTATTCATGGGTAAGGTTACTTTTATTTTGGACAATTTACTATTCATAAGGTTTGTACTGCTATTTATAAGGGTAGGTTACTATTCATAAGGGTAGGTTATTATTCACCAAAAATTATGTTTTTATTATTGGACCCCAAAAATCATCTTGAACACAACCGTGTATGTCAGATTTTTAAAATTCCAAACACAAAAGTGACCAACATCTGTTTAAAGGTCACTTAGCACTTAGTAGTTCATTTTTTTGTGTTTTCATGTGATTTTATGACATTTTTATAAGAAGGTAATTTCCATTGATAAAATTTGGGTCATTACATTCTTCCCCCTTATGATATTTCACCCCTAAAATTTCACTTTACACCAAAAGGTGAGGGTACTTATCCTTCATCGCCTCCTCTAGTTCCCAAATAGCTTTTTTAAACTTATGGTTCCTCCAAAATACTTTGACAAGGTGTATTGTATTTTTGTGTAAAACCTTACCTCTCTGGTCCAGAATCTCTACTGGCTGCTCCTCATAAGAGAGATCATCTTCAAGCTGTACCACCTCTAAGTTTAGTACATGTGTGGGATCATGTTTGTTCTTCCTCAAGAGTGATTCGTGAAAAACATCATGAACCTGAGCCATATTCAGTGGATGTGCAAGCCGATAGGCCATGAATCCTTTACGGTCAAGGATTTCAAAGGGGAAAATGTACCTTGGTCTTAGCTTCCCTTTCTTACCAACTCGCATGCCACTCTTCCATGGTGATATTCGATGGAAGATTTTATCTCCAACGTTGAACTCTAAGTCCCTTTGACGGTTTTCAACACAGCTCTTTTGCCAACTCTAAGCAGATTTGATGTGTTTCTAGATGACTTGAATCTTCTCTGTCATCTCTTTCACAAGATCAGGTCCAAGTATATTTCTTTCTCTAACTTCATCCCAACATGTTGGAGTTCTATATCTCTTTCCATACAGAGCTTCAGATAGAGCCATCTGAATACTCGAGTGGAAGATATTGTTGTATGAAAGCTCAACCAATGGGAGATTCTGATCGCTTACACCTTTGAATTCTAAAGAGTAGTCTCTTATCATATCATCAAGTGTCTGAAAAGTCCTTTTACATTGGCCATCAGTTTGGGGGTGATAGGCCATGCTGAAATTAAATTCAGTACTCAAAGCATATTGAAGGCTCCTCCAGAATTTAGATGTGATCCTTGGATCACGGTCAGAGACAATTGAGAGTGGAACACCATGCAGTCTCACCACTCCATTCACATATATATTTTGAAGTTTTTTAAGTGAGATATCATCCCAAATAGGGATAAAATGGGCAGTCTTGGTGAGTCGATAAACCAAAACCCATATCGCATTATTTCCATTTGACGTCTTCAGGAAACCCATGAAAAAGTCCATAGTAACATTTTACCATTTTCACATGGGTATAGGCAATGGCCGCATCATCCCTTTGGACGTTTGTCACTATGATTTGACTTGATGACATACTAAGAACCTTGAAATATATTCTGCAACCTCCTTCTTCATGTTATCCCACCAGAAGTGTTCTCGGAGATCACGATACATCATGGTGCTACTAGGATGGATAGAGAATATTGAGTTATGTGCATTTTACAATTGCTTCTTCTTTATCCCGGGTGATGAAGGCACACAAAACTGCATTCCAAACCGAATCACACCATCATCATCGATATGGAACTCGTGCAGCTTCCCTTCGTTTACTACATTCTTCCTCTTTTGTATCTCCACATCGTCCCTTTGTGCTTCTTTAATATTCTCTTTGATGGATGGTTTCACAATCATTTTGTCAAGGTAGGATGTATCCCCTGCCTGTATTATTTCTAAATTCATCCTTTTCATATCCAAGAAGATAGGCTGTTTCTCAATCCATAACATGGAAAGAGTAGCAGGTTCTTTTTTTCTTAGAGAATCAACTACCTTGTTCGCCTTTCTAGGATGATAGTTAATTGAGAAATTGTATGCCTTGATTAGATCTAACCATATCCTTTGATGCATGTTGAGATCCTTTTGTGTGAATATATACTTTATTCTCTTGTGGTCAGTGTATATGTCACACTTCTCACCTTAAAGGTAGTGCATCGAGATTTTCATGGAAACAACCACGGCTGCTAGCTCTAGATCATGCGTCGGGTAGTTCTTCTCATTGATATTCAACTACCATGAGGCGTAGGCTATCACATTATCAGTTTTCATGAGTAAAAACCCTAAACCTTTCTTTGAAGCATCACTTTACATCACAAAACTTTCTCCACTTGTTGGTAGTGTGAGTACTGGTGTAGGGATTAGCCTTATATTTAGCTCCTTGAAGATTCCCTCACATTCTTCCGTCTAGACATACTTTACCCCTTTCCTTGTTAACATAGTTAGTGGGTTGAAAATCGTGAGAAGTTTCTCACAAAACATCGGCAGTACCCAACTAATCTAAGAAAGATATGGATTTTAGTGACAATAGAGTGTCTGGGCCATTCTTCAATTACCTTTGTTTTTGAAGGATCCATAGAAATTCCCTCACTAATGATCACATGTCTCAAGAACATGACTTGCTTCATCCAAAAGTCACTCTTTCTGAACTTGGCATACAATTTATCATTTATCAATGTCGCCAACACAAGCATTAGATGTTCTTCATGTTCCACCATGGTCTTGGAGTATATGAGAATATCATCAATAAAAACTACCAAAAATTTGTCGAGGTAATGTCTAAAGACTCTATTCATCAAATCTATGAAGATTTCAGGGGAATTAGTTAGTCCGAAGGGCATAACCAGAAAATCATAGTGCCCATACCTTGTACAGAAGGCAGTCTTCTGAATATCTTCCTTCTTCACCTTTAGGTGAAGATATCTAGAAAGAATATCCAGCTTTCAGAAGTGTTTAGATCCTCTTAACTGATCAAACAAGTCATCAATCCTTGGAAGATTATACTTATTCATTATGGTGATTTTGTAGAGTTCCTGATAATTGATACACAACCGCATTGTTCCATCATCCTTCATCACAAAGAGCACTGGTGCACCCAAAGGTGATGCACTAGGTCGCATGAACCCTTTGTCCAGATGCTCTTGCAGTTGCTTCTTTAACTCCTCCAATCTGATAGGATCCATCCTATAGGGACACATTGAGATAGGAGTAGCTCTGGGTATAAGTTCTATTGAGAACCGTACCTCACGATCTGAGGGAATTTTGGGTAACTCTTTGGGAAATACGTCACCGTATTTCCTCACAATGGGAATTTCCACAAGTTTGGTACTTTCCTTTGACCCAAACATTTGGGAGAGGTATAATTCTTCATAGGAAATCAACACCCGTATAGATGAATGATTTTTCAAAGAAGATTCATGATATTCCTTGCATTTGTAGAGAAGCATGGGATGGTTTGTAATATGAAAATATATTTCCTTTTCCCGATAGTTGATATGTTCTCTATATAACGAGATCCAATCCATTCCCATTATAGTGTTGAATTCCACCAAGGGAAGTATTACCAGATTCGCTTTAAGAATCATCCCACATACTCCAACAAGAGAAGATTCAAACACTTTGGTTGAAATGATTGAGCCACTTGGTTTTTTTACAGATATCTATACATTAAGGTTTGAGGGATTTGATTTTATAGTTCTATAACACTTTCAAGATATAAAGGAATTCATGTTACCAGAATCAAATAAGACTTTTTCCATTCTTGAGTTAATAGGAAGTTTACCTTGTATGACTTCATTATCTTTCTCCACTTCTGCAGTAGTGATGGAATAAGCCTTCCCTTGTTCCTTTGGCTTTGGTGGCTACTGATTCTGATTACCATTGAGAACTCGAGGTTTAGTGCACTGGTATTCATAGTGCCCTAGCTCTCTACAGTTGTAGCATTGAACCATGGGTGGTTCTCTCCTTTCTTCAGCTATATTCTCTTTATTTTTCATGTATTTTCGAAACTCTTGAGCATGGTGTCCTTCTTTCCCACACTTGAAGCATTTTCCCACCTCTTTAAGGCAGTTCCCATGGTGAAACTTCCCACATTTTTGGCATGTGGTTCATTGAGTTTTCCTCCCATATTTTTCATTAGATCCACTAGCTTGAAACTCCATATTTCTTTTCTTATCACCATAGCCATGGGACCATTCTCCAAAGTCCATCTCCACTTTGAGAGCACACCGAACAAATTCTTGATAACTCCCAAAGTCTCAAATTGAAAGATCCTTTCGAAGGTGTGGTTTTAATCCACTAAAAAATCTATCAATTCTTCTATCATTGTTGATATCAAAACCCAAACCGTACCTTGAAAGCCTTATGAAATTTGATTCATAGGTTGTGACAGATTCTCCTTCCTTTTTTGAGCTCTATGAATTATCTCTCCATATTTATGTGAATATTTCTTGGGAAATACATGTTAAGAAACATTATCTTAAAATCTTACCATTCCATTTCTTCAATTTATTCCCTTTGCTTGGTGTTCTTAATCAAAGCCCACCATTGATCAGCCTCTCCATCTAGATGATAAACAACTAGTTTCACCTTCTCTATCTCAGAACAGTGAATAATAGAAAAGATATTCTCCATGGATTTGAACCACTATTATACAATTAGTGGATCTAAAAATCCACTGAACATCGATGGTCATTGCCGCATAAAATATTCGATATCCAATTTATCTCTATTTGGTGAAGGAAGAAGTTCCCTATTATTATGGTTCTTTTTCATAACCTTAGATAATTGAATAATCATCACTATTTATTTTTGAACTCCACCTCCCAAATCATTGGGGATGTTGTTCGGGAAATTGTTTCTTTGGCCCTCGCACGAGTTGTTGGCCAGGTTTCTCCTGGTTCCTACCATTTTCTAAAATAGAAAAGGTTAGAACAAAACATATGTAAACATTTAACTAATAAATAAATTATTCATTTTCACAATTTATACTAAAATAATAGCATATGTGATCCATAAGTAAATATTATTGTGTGCATATTTGTACTTAGTCTCATGCTAGAGGTTTTCTCTAGGGTTCACTAATCCTAATTCCTAAATTAACTAAACCTTTCGTCTGAAACCAACTATAGCGACCTAGCCTTTTCTTAAATTAATATTATATAATTTTAAAGATAAATAACATAACAGTATTACACATAGAATATCCAATGGTTTAGTGTCATGGGAAAATTAGGAGCATACATAACAATCCCAACACAAAGCATAAACATTTATTCAATTTCTTCTTCTCTAGATTCTTACTAGCACTTGACCTCTCCTTAGTATATGTAGTCACTTGAGGTTATAATTAAAAAGGGGTGATATATAAGCCCAGTAATGGGACATATAATAACAATATAGCATGGTGTGATCATAATCATTACATAGACAAAGGATCATGAACATAAGAGGAAGCATAAATATAAGACTTGAAATGTGGAAATGCATAAAAATAAAACATCATGTCATAGTGGTTAAATACCACACATACTTGTAAACAAAGATAGAATATTTTTCACATAATTTCAAATTTACTCATGAGATCCATCAATTTACCTAATGAATTGGAGCACTGTATAATTCCAGGCGCACCCATCACATTCAAACATTCATATTGCACTATATAATTCTGAGCGCACCCATCACATCATAACATCATCATTATAATGCATTCCACATAGAAAATATATCAATAATGAACAAAAATAACACATGGAAATGAATGGGTTTAATATCATAATAACACATTCATAAACCTTGGGTTCCCAAAAGAAAGAGGGAACAACATACTTGATAAAAGATCCATCAACCTTGAATGAAAGGTAAAAGGTGAGTTCTTAAATACAGAGTTCTTTTGGAAAACCTTTTTTTGACATAAACTTTATTAGAAAACATGTATTTCCTAGAAAATTTAAGATAATGATGAAAAAATGATTTTTAATGAGTGACAATACTAAATTTGGTGTGACAGAGGGAGAACCTGAAGAAAGAAAATTGGGTTCGAGATTTTCCCCTTACCTTATATCAGAACGTTTACTTCACCTTAATGTCCTATATAATGACATTATTTTCATTAATTGTAATCTCAAAAACCTTTTATAAATTTAAAGGGTTCATTTTGTTTTCATTATGTTATTTTATGGTCTTTTTGATGAGTTATATGGTTTAAAAACATTGTTCGAGAATGTTTGTTTTTATGGTTTTCTTGAGCAGTTCACTTGTACTCCTAAATTGAAGTTTTGGTAGAAAATGGGTAAACATCCAAAATTGATATTACATTATATTAATGATATTACATAATTTTTAATTATATTTTAATGAATTATGTTATATACCATGTGGACGAATCATTAGATGAGAATTTATTGATGATCGTTTGGGGTAATTTGGGCGGTTTTTCGACCACAACGAACTTGTTTTGTTTACTCATTTAGTAATACATACATAAGTTAGTTACAGAACATTAATTATGACATAATACATATAAAATATTTTGTTTCAACAATAAAAATGGTTTTGTGACCAGATATAAAGGTAGAAACCGAAAAATAAAACATGCCGTTCTTGAAGGTGATAAATTAACACCTCATGAAAAACGTTCTCTTTTATAAAATAAAAAGAAGAAGAGAAGGGGGGTTGGATGATATAATATCCCATTAGTATCATAACATTATATTATATTTTTTATAATGGATTTACCACACTATTTGGATAACGATAGGAGGGAATAGAATAATAAAAGAACTTGAAATTGGAAAGAATTTAAAGGAAAAGAAGGAGAGAAATTACCTCTTGATTCCTCCTCTTGAGATCCTCCTTAAGGGACTTAATCATGGTCTTTTGATGAGACCAGAAGATTTTGGAAGTGGGGGAGAGGATAGGGAAGATTCTTGGTCAGAGTTGAGACATGTCTTGAGGTTTGAGAGGTGTGAGGAAATGAGGGAGTGAAGGGTGGTATTCATAGTGGAGGGGAGAGGGGTTTTCTTAATATAAAATTCATTAATGCATTATTTCTCAACAAGATAAGGAATAGTGAGTCTCCCATGACCAAGAATAGTAATTTTATAAATTAATCCATAAAAAAGTGGGCTTACATTAGTAGAACATCACACATGACTCTATAATTAGCTTATTTAGCTTAGTTTTTGTAAATTACAGTATTTCACTATTCATAAAAAATTCAATTATTTCAGAAAAATCCAAAAATTTCACCCCAACAAATTTTCAATGTATAGTATCAAAAAATGAATTCCATTTTTGAAAAATATTTTATAAATATGATTGATTTAATATTTAATTAAAATCATAATCTACTTGAAAAATACAGTTCTCAAAATTAAAATTGATTTTATAATGCTTTCAGAAATTATGTAGGGTCTTATAAAATTATCTAAAAACAATATAACATAGATTTTTTAATTTTTGAACACATATTAAGAAAATATATTTTCTTTTAAATTAATTAATTAATTATAATTTATTATTTATGACTCACAAAATTACCAAAACCTTTAATATGGTCAAATTGTCACTTTCTAAGATGCCTAAATATTATTTAATTATTCTTGGGTAAGGTAACTCTTATTTTGGACAATTTACTATTAATAAGGGTCATAATACTATTTATAAGGGCAGGTTACTATTTATAAGGGTATGTTACTATTCACCAAAAATTATGTTTTTCTTATTGGACCCCAAAAATCATCTTGAACACAATCATGTATGAGGGATTTTCTGAATTCCAAATACAGAAGTGACAAAATAATGTTTAAAGGTCACTTAAAACTTAGTATTTCATTATGTTGTGTTATCATGTGATTTTATGACATTTTTATAAGAAGGGTATTTCCATTGAAAAACTTTGGGTCGTTACATTTGTTATCCTTTATTTTAATTAATAATTTTTCTTTTGTTTTCAAATATATATTTTTTTCAGATTTTGTTAAAGAATGAAAATTGTTGAAAATAAATAAATACAAACAAAACAAGATGGACTCACACAACATAGTAATGATGGGAAATGTGGTTCACTTGGAAAAACACACGCGGGTCTTTGTAAATTCACGGATGGTGCACAAAGGAGTCACCCAGACTCAATCAAACATACCGACATGGAATGTTGATCAGTTCATATATATAAAAAATAAAACATATATTTCTAGGAATAGCTAAAACCCCAAATTAAAACACCTATTTTAACCACCATGTTAATCAAATATTAATTAAGAAGTGTCTAATTTTATCCCATTAATGATTTTGCAGTTTAATCGGTTCAAAAATAGATGAAAATCAAAGGTTTTAAAACTTTGGTGTGTCATCAATGGAGGTGCGAAGTGTAGGAGATGAAGTGAGGAGAGAGGGAAAATAATTTTTTTTGTCATAAATAATTTAATAATTAAATTATTAAATAACTTAATTTAAAAAAGACATACCAAATGTCCGTTCCTCATGATATTTACACCCTGTCTAGGGTAAACAACCCATTCCAGACCCAATAGTGGTCTTAGATTTCTTAAATGATGAACTATTTGAGATATATTAAAGATTTATTAATTAAAAATCAGAATAAATAATTTATTAAAATAAAATGGTTATTTTTTCTGGGAGAGGCATCCAAACGCTCCATGGTTACAAATATGATTCCCTTTCAAAAGTAATCCCATCATTTTGGACCCATCGACGGTCTCTGATTTCACATACTTCTCACTATTTGGGAGATATTTAATTATTTCAAATAAATAATATATAAAATATAATTTAATAAATTTATCTCATGAGAAAGGAATCAGAACGTCTTTAGCCTTCAAATGTTATAACCCACCAAGGGTAAACCCCGTATTTCTGACATAATAGTGGTCTCTAATTTCTCAAACAAAGCATTGATTTGGAGTTATTAAAATATTTTAAATGAAAAATGTACGCTTAAAATATTCAATTTAATAATTTTATTCCATCTTCGTCGAGCCTCTGCAAGCCTCAGAATCATACACCAACTCAATGTCGAACCCAACAAATATTCAATTGAATATTCCAAGATGTTAACCGATAGTTAAGGCCTTTAACACATTTATCAAAAAAATTGCTGATAATCCATTTTTTTAACACTTGAGATATTAAAACAACACTGGAGGGATTAAAAATACCTAAAAAAGTAAGGGGATGTTACAATATCCTTTCTTATTTGAAAAAGGATTTTCAAAAAACAAAACCATTTTAAAATAATTTTCCTATAAAATACCTTGAATACTTATAAAGAAGACATGAAATCATTTTGAATACCATTTTCCTTGAAAACATTTAAAATATGCTTCAAAACAATTTGAAAACACTTTTCTTTGAAAAAACATGAAAAGTTTTAGAGAAATATTGAAAATGTTTTTTAAACTATAATGAAATATTGAAAATGTTTTGAAAATTATTTTTCATGAAAACTTTTAAAGAAGATTAAAAACGTTTTGAAAACAATTTCTTTGGAAGCACTTTTAAAACTCATAAATAATAAATTACAACATTTTGAAAATAGTTTTCTATAAAAAAAAATTTAAAATAAGTTTGAAACCATTTTGAAAAACAAATTTCCATGATAATTAAATTTTAAAAAAAAATTCTTAAAGATTATTATTTTTAACAATACAGTTGGAGATTTTAAGAAATGGCGACCGGTAAATCCATACATGTCGTACGTGATCAAAAGAAAATTCCTTTTACACGGTAAAAAGGATAGAAAAGTTCCCTATTTAGAAATTGACAAGAAAATTCCCTTGAAAATATTGGTAAAAGAAAAAAAGGTTAAAATTTTCTTTTAGATATTATAGGGGAATGATATAATATTCTTAAAAATCCTTTTTAGAAAACATAGATTTTCGACCGAAGAGAGAGTAATGTTGGGTTTATCTAAAAATACTATCTTAAATAACATCTGTAAAAAATAGTATAAAATGGTAACAATACAAGATTATATCATGAAATAATATAGGCCAATAAAAACCATGCATATTCTTGGGATATGGATCTTAATATTTTATCAAAGGAAGCATAAACATAAACAATCTTGAAAAGTAATGAGATTATCTTGATAAACTCTTATAACATGGTGTCTTGGGATCATGATCTCCATGTAAGGAAAGGAAATTAAATTAAGCATATAATATCATTATAATATTGAGTTTCATGATATGTAATGTAAAATGGAAGTATATGCACCCCGAGAAAGAGTTTAAGAGCATAAGAAAATATGAGTCTCAAAGAAGGAAAATTGAGACAAAAACATTTTTACCAATTTCATATCTTTTGAAACTTAAACCTCAAGAAAGTAGTATAATCAAATGGGAATGTGAATAAACATAAATTTAAGTATAAGATATATAAAATACAATCATGGTATGTATATACACTACACAAAAGGAAATAATGTAGAACATAGCTTGTATATCACAGAAATTAAAAGTGAGATGAAATAACCATACCTTATGTATTGACTCTCCATATACTCATTCTAGCTTACTATATAATAAACATAAGTTTATTATACATATTTTATAGAATTATATTCATATATCTATTACCATATATGGTTTTATTATAACCATATATTACTCTCTTGTTAATGATCCTACGTTAAGGGTTCACTTCGGGTAATTTTATTTTTATTCTCCGCATGTGTCTTAATTTGTTATATCATTGATCCTTACACTTATATGATTATTAAATAATGTAAAACATTATATAAATATTAGGTATATTCAGTATAAGTATATTATAATAATCTGTATTATAATGAAGTATGTAATGGAAGACACCGTTCATGGAGACAGTTAGTAGTGCATACACATGAACGTTGTTTTCTATTTTTATTATCGTATTGAAAGAATGTATGAAAATAGAATATATATATATATCATTATTAAAGTATAATTAATATATCATATTAATCATATAATTTCATTAAAACCATTCTTAATACATTCTATGTGGTGTGTCATTGAATCACATCGCTTTGAGGGAGCGGTAGTCCATACATACTCAAACGATATTATCGTATTAACACCATATAGAAGGAAAAAAGATGTGTTATAAAAGGAATAGATAATCTTAATTAAATAATAAATATAATATATTACATATATAAATAGTATTTCCATCATAATGGCCACCAAGGTTGGTGGTAAAAGAGAAATTAACAATCATCGTTTCATGAGGCATTAGTTCGCCGTACACAGAAACAGTATGTTCAACATCCATTAGATGAAAGTGTGTGTAAGTGTAGGTCAGAACCCTTTCATAAAAAAAATCCCAGTATATTAAGGATACTAGTTCTGTCACACAATATGGTAATAAATATAGTGGAGGGGTGTAGAAGGAAAATAAAGGAGAGAAGATTGAGAGAAGACGTTACATCTTAATCGTGTAACTCCTTTTGGTTTGTGCCAAAAGGATACCTTGATATGGTTTTTGAAAAAATGGTGGATTCAAGGTTGAAGGGAGGATTTTTGGGAGGAAATTTGGGAGGTTATTGGCCGAAATTAAGAGGCTAGAGAGGTGTGAGGAATGGGTAGAGTTGGTGGCCTTTAATAGGAAAGAAAAAGGACTCACATGGAAGTTTTAGAAACAAATTAGTTGTGCACATGTTACTACCTAAAAAAGTCTTAAAAAACCAAAAACACTCAATGATATAAGTTTTATGGCCAAAATATGGACATAAAATGGGTGTTGTACAAGTGTCTCTATAAATTGGGCCCTTAATTTTATGGTTTAGTTCTTAATTAAGCTTAATTTTGTCTTGACCACTATGATTAATTTTAACCACTTTTACTAATCATTTTGGTAAAAAATCAACATGATATTATTAAAATATAAAGATTAGAATTAATACAATGGTTAAAGTTATATTTTTTAAATTCCAATCACAAAAGAAGAAAAATTTATATTACTTTTAATCCTACAGATGGGACGAAATAATGGGGTTTTAAAGTAGAAAATGTATAAAAATTTGTTAAGAGTTTTTATTCTGTTTTAGAGTGAAGTTGATCCTAATTAATTTTACTGTATTAGTAGATGTAATTTTTATCTAATTTGAACTTAAAAAATATTTATAATACCGTTTACAATATATAATTAATTAAAAAAATGGACACTTTTAACTACAAAATAGCATTTTCAATATTCATCAAAAAATGATGTTTCTCGGAAAAATCTCAAAAATTCACCATAGGATAATTTAGACATTATGAATTCAAAAATTAAGTTCATTTTTTCCAATTAAATTTGTAAATGTTTCTAAAATTACTTTTACTATTAAGATTAATTCAATCAAGAAATCAATATTTTTCAAATAAAAGGACTTTACCAAAAATAATATATTTCATTATAAATATGTTTTTCTTAAATAAAAAAATAATATTTTAAAAGTAGTAAATACTAAGTTTAATGGATAAGTTATAATTATCTTATTTAAATAATTAAAACAATAAACAGAGATGTTTCCTAGAAACTCACTATTGTCTGCATTGTATGCCAAGTCGGTGTTGCTTATAGTACAAGCCAATTTGGTATTGTGTGTAGTGCAAGCCAAGTTGGTATGGCATCTGAAATAGAAGTTTTAATTAGTGTTTTAATATATATATATATATATAAATAACTATTTCCAATTTCATGTGAAATTAAAAATATTTAAAAGATAAATTAATTAGAAAAAAAATAATTCTCAAAATCTCCGAGTGTTGCACATAATCTCAGTATATCATAGATAATAAATAATTAATACAGCCCAATGAAAATAAATTGAGTTATGATACCCCTTACCACATGGTAGGCTTGGTAGAATTTATGTCAAATCCCGTTGGATAAAATAATTTGAATTGAAATTTAAAATAAAATAAATTAATATAGATTCATGATACAAAATATAATATATTATTATACACAATATATAATATCAAATTTTGAAAAACATTAAAATACGCATAAATTAGAGGAAATTGAGATGGAATCCCTTACAATAAGTCTGGCTCATCACAAACATTATTTATCATCCTGAATAAAAAATTTATTTCAATTATTTACTTGATTAAAAATATTCTTTATGTTTATAAATCCATTTGTTTTTCAATTCCATATTATATTTAATTAATAAATAAATTTAGTTCTTGAAATATGTTTTGAGAATGTTCAGTTCATATGTCAAGAATGAATCTGATAGGCTGATTATGGTAAAATAGGACATTGTTTCATCATCTCCAAAATAATAATAATGAAATAAATATCATTTTTATTCTTTAATTATAATTTTTAAACAAACCAAGAAATATGATTATGAGAAATGAACTACATTACCATCATAAAGAATGTAAGTCATACGTACGCATCAGTAACGTTTCCATTTTTCAAATATCATGATTAAAAGACAATAAGTATTATATTATCATTAAAAAATGGTCATTATAAATGAAATATCATATTATTTTCTTAAATAAAACAATTTATTATAGTCATGTGATGTGGTTATTAAAACAAATCACATCACTTTGTGGAGGTAGTAATCCACACATACGCATCAACGATATTATCATTTTTAAATGAATCGATATGTAAGAAATTATAGGATATTTTATTTTCAAATAATGTTAAATATTTACGGATAGTCGTATATTTATAGTAAATATATAATTAAAATAATCCATGAGAAGTGGTGATGGAAAGAGAATTACATCGGTTCACGGGCGGTAGTCCATCTTACACACGAATGACAACTTCATCTACCATTTTATCGAAGAGGAGATGGATATGGGTATACCAATAACATTAAAACAACGAATTATATGGGATATTATTATATTATTATATCAAAAGTTTTAATAATATTTTAAGGAGGTGGAATAAGAAATAAAATAAAAATGCTCGGTTAAGAACACTACCTCTTCTTTAGACAACTTCTTTAGGTTTACCTGAAAATTCATCCAAGGAGAGTTCTCAAATAAAACCTGGTCATCTAAGACATGGTAAGGTAATAAAGGAAGGTATATGTGTTGATTTGGATGAATAAAAAGGATTTTATGTGTGACGAAAATAGGATAGGAGGTTCCCATTTATCAATGTGGGAGGGCGCACTTTTGTAATTATTTAAAGTATTAAATAATTATAAATTATCTCAAATGAAAATTTATCTATAAAATTATATATTTATAAAATAGGATTAGAATGAGTTTAAATTATATCATCCAGTATAAATTCTACAAGTTTTAGATTATTTTTCTACCCTTATCAACATCTTTTAACCCACTTTAACCTATTTTTTACAATTACCACGATAACAACGTTTTCAGTATGCCGGCGTCAAGATAGTTACAATAAAAGGATATTTAGAAAATTAATATTACATGGTTTATATTTTAAACCATATAAAAATTATTGGATGAATATAATATTTTTAATAATTTTACACCATTTAATAAAATATTACTTATTGTATAATATCATTAATGTCATTTTCGGAACTATTCATTTAATTCGACATTGAAAACAACATGAAAACAATGAAATTCAAATTTAATCCTTTAAAACATAACTAAAATGTTATATTTATCTATGAAATTCTAGAACACAATAATTTATTCAATTTAGAACCATTTTAACATTTTTAAAATCATTTATATTTCTTTTATACTAATTGAATAAATACCATGTCAAAATTGTGCAAGAATTTAAGATAATTAAAAAAGTTGTAAAAATAATAAATAAATTAATACAATTAAAATATTAAAATTATTATAATAAAATCATTAATATTCATTCAAAAATTACTATTTTCACTACACAAACACATAAGAGATATTAAAAGAAAGAGAATGATTTTTTTGTCTTTTTTCTTTACTTATAAAATTGTATAGGTCATTTTCATGGATTAGTGTCCCATAAATAAATATATTGATATTATGGTGATAAGGGATGAAATAAAATCATAAATTAATATTTAATACTAAAATTGGTGGCCAAATAACTTAGTTTTGACCCTGGTTAATTCGATTTACACTTTTACCATGGTGACAACTTTTTATAATTTTTACTATTCATTATGAAAAATTAATTTGGCCTTATTAAATAATATTAATTATTATGATTATAAATATTAAATCCATTTTACTAAATTCAATCTCTATATATGGAATAAATTTATTTTATAATAATCCTGCAAGGAAACACATAAAGTGGTTTA
The DNA here is from genome assembly GCA_963277665.1 of Viscum album. NCBI lineage: Eukaryota > Viridiplantae > Streptophyta > Magnoliopsida > Santalales > Viscaceae > Viscum > Viscum album. The sequence continues at coordinate 966,054,546 of OY728158.1, read as the reverse complement.
TTGGGAAAATACATTTTTTATGGAAAATATGATTTTACATTAAGTTTATGATTAGTAATTTTAATTATATAAATTCAAAATCATATATATAGATATATAATCAATAATTTTATTTTAAATAATTTATAATTATGGTTTATTTTAATTAATTAAAATTGAAAAAGACTGTGCACTTAAAAAAATTATCAGAAAAATGTGTTTTAAGAATAAAATTTGATTTATATGAAAATTATAGATTCAATTTGAATTAATTAGACAATGATAAATAAAATGATTCATTATTTAATTGAATAATTAACAAAAATATATAATGTTACTTTAAATTCACTTTATTTAATGAAAATAAATTATTCTATTTGAAAAAATGGTAATTTTCACTATTCAATGAAAAACCAATCTTTTTAGAAAAATCTAACAGTTTCACCTTAAGAAATTTTTTAACGCCTCATGATTTTAAAAGAGGAAAATAATTTTCAACAATATATATGAAATACATCACCATTCTTAAAATAGAATATAATTCCTTGAGACTTTAATATATATTAATTTTTAAATAAATTCAATCTCTTCAATATCTTGCAGTGCATGCAAAACCAAGTTCGAACAAAACACAATACTTTATTAAACTTTTATTATTTAAAAATTGCCATTATAACCTAGTCTATTATATGGAGGTTATGAATAATAATAAACAAATTATAAAATTATTATTTTTTATAAATTTATAAAATAATTTCAATGGTTATCTATTGATTAGAAGTAAAATAAGAACCATTTGAAAGATAAAGAAGTGTTTTCTGAAAAACTATATTTTTCTGAAAGGAAGATCATTCGTGCATTATTAACATAATTTAAAATTAAATTTTAAAACTTTTACAAATTTTATTTTAAAAAATAAACTTTATTTATTAAATATAAACATCAAAATTATGTTATAGTGAATTTTAGAGAATTCTCAGAAAAGTGAAATGTTTTATTGAATAGTGAAAATATTGAATTTTATTTGAAAAATGAATTTTCTTTTAAATTATTTATAATTTAAAATTATATTTTAAATTATTTTTAAATTAAAATTAGTACAATTATATATCAATTAATCCAATTTATTTCATTGGAATGATTTTAATATTGAATGTTTCTATAAAAACTTTGTGAACTTTTGAACTTTATATCTTTTAAAACTTAGTTTCTCATCACGTCTTTGAGATTAATTTTAAATTAAAATTTTACACTTATAAGAAATGAATTTTAAAAAATTGATTCCAAATTTTGAATCCAAATAATTTATATTTTATAATAAGTTCAACTTAATTTCTTACCAAAATGAATAGTGAAAGCTGTATAAATTATTTATTGTGGTTAACTTAAAAAATGGATTTACCTGGGGTTAAACTAAAAATATAAGGTTTAAAATGATCTAAACACGTATCTAAAATATATATTATGAAAATATTTATACGCTATATTTTATAATTTTTGAGATTAATCCATTTTGGACCCTTTTAGAAGTTAAAAAACATGGGTAAACCTTTTTCTTCTAAAAAAATACAAGCGTGCCACTCACCTCACATATAAAGGGCCACTCCCTCTCTTGTCTTCTTCAAACCTTTAAACCCTTTTGGTTCAGAAAATACATATAAAATAAATTCCAAAATTACCTAATATTATAGTATAAGACTTATTTTTGGAATAAATTTTACCTAGATAGTCATTGGTACAAACCTAAGGAGGAAACTTGAAGAAGAGGTAACATTATTCAAAGATCGTGTTTATTTTATTTCTTCCTTCACGCCCTTAAATTATTATTAAACCATGAATATTTAAAAAAATCAATATCTTATGTATACATTCATTATTTTATGTTATGTTAATTATCTAAAACCATCTCAAATTCCATCAAATGGGTTATGAAATCATCATTTGTTTATATAACAAACCACCACCTCGCGAACCGATATTATTCAATTTTCCATTACCACCTCTCATGGTTTGGTATGATGATGGATATATTTAATATATATATATATATCATATTTATAAAATAACTATACATATAGAATTATTATAACATATATACAATTTTACTTTCCATTCTATACGATATACGATAATTTCACATGTGTGTACGATGGACTGCTGCCTCATCAAGCGATGTGGTTCGTCTTTCACTAACGCTTTTCATGAAAAGTGATAAAGATAATGTTAATGATTATATGTTATATACATGAAATAATTATGATGTAAATGAAATATTTATCATTATTTAAAGATAATATACATCATTTCATTCTTACCATTACACTTAATGAAAGATGATAATGTCATTCGTGTATGTGTAGACTACCACCTTGACAAAATGATGTGACTCTTTTTTCATCACCACACCACATGGATGATATATATAAGTATATTTAAAGAAATAATATATTATTCAAGATATTATTCTTTCCTATAAAGTTAAATATTACATACTTCATTTCTATAACGATCATTGAAAAATGGAAATGCCACTCATGTGTACATACGACCTACTGTCTTTATGATCCTAACATACCAAATTTCTCAAAAAAATATTTAATTATTGGTCATAAAATAATACTTTATGTATAAATATTATAATTATTTTATGATTTTCATTTTTTATATTATAGAAATATATAATATCGCCAAGAACATGATCATTCATGACAAAGCACGCATGAGAAAATAGGGTAATTAACACACAAAATAAAGAAAATGATGAAATATTATTAAATAATGAGTGATAAGATGTTATAAATGGATCATTTATGATATTATAAAAATTAATGTGTTTCTATTATAAGTTAATAATATGTTTAAAACCTCTATAAATTAGGTTAAATCAATTTCAACTAAAAGAATGCATGAGGTAAGGGATTTCGTCTCAATTTAAACTCTATTGAGAATTATTTGTTTTTATGAACAAATTCAATTTTATGTGGTCTATAAACCACCCATTTTATATTAAATATCATTATAAATTATTAATTAACATTATTTTAAGAATTTTCCTGAATAATTTCATCCAAGATGATTTGACATATAAATTACCATGCGGTAAAAGATATTGTAAAATCTCACTTTTTTTTCTGATTGTCAACTTTCTCTTAGAGAATCACTTTATGCTAATAATTTTTATTGGATGTTAAATTTATATTACATATAAATATTCTTTCATGATTTATAATGTGACAACACAAGATTTCATGGTACTTTTTCTTTTTAAATAATTTAATAGCTTGGGTTGCATGCAACCCCGAGATCGGATGCACTATGATCTATTAATAAGTGATTATTGAAACCTTGAATTTAAAATGGTGGAAATGAATAGTATTAAACAAATTATGAAATTTAAATATTTAATATTCATCCAAAATATTTTATAGACATACGATAATAATGAATCCAAATTTCAACATTAAAAGGTTATATTTTTTATGAAGACAGATTTACCACCTTTTAACGGTGCATAATATTTAAATATATTTTTTTTATAATTCTATAAATTATATTTGAAAAAATAATATTATTATTTTAAATATAAATTTAAAAATTTACTTTGGTTCAATTTTTGGTATTTTTTTGTAGGTTTCATTTATTGATGAATATTGAAAAATACTATATTTTAATTGAATTTTTTTTTCCATTGAAATAATTTAGAGTGTGAAATTATAATTTTAATTGGTTTTCAATGATTAATAGATTTTATTTTTATAATTTAATCCAATTTATTTTACTAGAATCAATTTTACATTGAAATTAGATATAAAATCATTTCAATCTTTTTGCATGTTTTAAACTTTAGTAACCCATTTTCTTACCCCGTCATTGAGATTAATATTAAATTAATTAATGAAATTTATATTTTTTGAATTTTGAAAACATTATTCCATATTTTCAATAAATGAGTATAAATTATGCAAATAGATATATTTTTTTGTCATTATGAGTAGTAACTCTAGAAAAGTTTTATTTACGATAGTTAAAGATAAATCAGGTAATTAAAGGTAAAAATAATGTTATAAATATTATAAAATTACCCTAACACATGTCATAATTTCATTTAATAAGTGTGTTTAGAATAGAATCATCCTTAGTATGAAATTGTAAACTTTTTAAGCCACTTGGGTATGATTATTCCATTTACACTATTTTCTTTAAAGATAAGTTAAAAATGTCATACTCTTGTATCTTAATAAGAATTACATTTTTAATATATGGTTATACATAAGATAATTCAAATATAAATATTAATTTTAAATATTACAAATTTATATTCATCATGATAAATTATTTTTAATTTTTATATAATAAATAAATTAATTAAAGGCTTTCATAATAATGATGTTGTAATTGTTTAATGAATGAATGTATCCAATAAATCATATTAAAAATAGTAAAATAAATATAATTTGACATAATTAATGACATAAAATAATTTTATAGACAATTTAAACATTTTACTGATATATTATAAGTTTCATTTTTAATTTATCATGTTGTTATGATATTTTTAAAAAGACAAATAATGAATAATATCAAAATTGAGTCAAATTATACTTTAAAATAAAAAATATTGTATTAAATGATATAAAATTCATAAAAATATATATTTTTGCCAAATAACAATAATAAGGTTAAATAGTTTATAAATGAACCATTTTGGGTTCTTTTGGGATTTTATAGTAACTATATTAACCCTAATGAGTTAAAATACAAGTTGTCTTGGTAAGAGTTAAAGGGTTTAACTAAAGGTTAAAGTAAAACATTAATGTTAAATTTTGACAAAACAAATGTCTAAAAATCAATTGTTGAGATTATTTGGACCCATATTCATATTTTATTTAAAATAAATTCCCTTGGATCTATTTTAAATCCAAAATAAAGTTTTATTATTTTAATATTTTGTAGGATTCAAAAAGTGTCCCTCCCTTATATATTAAAACGAAACCTCCTCCATCACTTTTCCACACCATATTGGGCTTTAATGATAAACCAAAACTGATCCATTTCCATTCTAAACTTCACTAGACACATTATAGTGGTTATTTTATTCTCAAAAGTCCAAACCTAGTGTCCCTAAGAGGGGATCAAAAGGAGGTATGCTAAAGAAGATGTAATCGTCTTTACCGACACCTTTAAGACTATTTCTTACTGTACTCACTCTTCCTATGTTATTTTCATTATAAAATAATAATTATAGTATCATTAATATTATGGGATGTTATTATGATTATTAGAAAACCATATTCCTCTTTTTATCCATCCTACAAAAAACAATATCACCATACATGTGTATGTACGACTTACCATCTTCAGGTTGTGGTGTAATTTTGTCTTTAACCACCAATTTATTTGGATTGGTATAATGATAAATATAATGGATATAAATAATAAATAATAAATTATAATTTTTCTTTATAATTAATATACCATCAAATTATTATTTACCACATTACCATTAATAAATTTTATCGTCGCTCCTGCGTACATACAACCAACCATATCCACCACATTACGATATTCATTATCCATGTTAACCATTCAAGAATTATTAAAAAAATGTATTTGATGAGTGAATTTAATATTTATGAACTTAATATAATTATGGATATGAATAAAATATATCCTGTTTATAATAAATAGGACATACAAGACAAAAAAACATATAAAAAGAAATAATTTAACACATAAAACAACGGTAATAATGAAATATTTTTAAGAAGACAATATAACAGGATCATATATGATAAAATAAATATATATATAGTTATAATATAATTTAATAACATACTTTAAACATTATTTATATGGCTAAATCACCCTCAACTAAAGGAAAGTCAAGGTAAGGGTTAACTACACAATCTCGTTATTATCTGGGATGGTTTATACATAAGTATTTACTAGGACATATTTATCATCAATGTAAATGTTTCTTAAATATAGATTACAAAATATTCTTATTATTATTCTAAAAAAACATAATGTCTATTTTAATTATGTTTTAATTCTTAAAATTTGTTTAAAAATAATATTTTTATCATTTTCCAAAAAAGGTACTTTATGACTTTTTTAACAGAAAAAATATTTTTTAACTTATGCAGCATGAGTAGAATTTTCAACCATCACAAAACCTTAATGTTTTGAAGACTCCCTAAATATATTATAATTTTATTTTAAAATAAAATGTTTTATTTTATAATTATGTGACTTTTTAATTGTTTAAAATATAAAGGGGTATTTCTGTCAATAAATTTTTATGATTTTATTAGATTATTTTCATCTATGTCAACATATTTTATTAGATTATATGATTTATTGAGGTTGAATTATTATGATACAGTCTACCATATTGTATTGAAGGGTTTATGTTATGTTTGAATGTGGATGTTCTATTTTGATACCATTCATGGTTTATGGTTAATGTATTAGCATTTCGAATTATAGTTTTAATATGAATGTTTATGTTGGTTATGGTTCACCCTTTTTATTTGAGGAATGAATTGGACTTATTAAGTGATGGGTGGGGACCTCCATATCCCCTCGAGGAATCAGTAGATCTCATGAGACAAAGTAGTTTATGTTTATACCAATTTATGTATGATGTCTTTTCTAAATCCATGACGATTTTTTTATGATGTCCAACATTATGCTTTCTCTCATTATGAGATCAATTATTGATAATATGTGTGTCCATTAAACTAATATAATATTAATTTGAATGTTTATATGAAATTATTTTATTTAGTGTTCCCATATTATAAATAATATTATGTTTAAAGGGTTTGTTTTTTAGTTATATACATTGACTTAAATTTTTTATGATAGTTTATGATAGCTTCTGTTATATTATTTACCCTTACTCGACATATGATCTCACCCCATTCTTATGTTTCATTTTACTAGGATGTGAATATGTATATTATACCTGATACATAGGGTTAATCTAGGATAATCATGATGTTAAAAGGATTATCTATGTTGTACTTTATATTATTATTAATAATGTAAGGATAATTTATGTAATATATTTTACAAAACTACTAATCTCATTAGTACTTTGGGATTCAACACTTGTATCTATAGAAAAGTAACAAAGTATGGGACTTGATTTGGAATACTGGGGGCAGAGTCATTATAGATTGTATTAGAGAAAGTTTACTAAAAATCTAGGAAACTAAATTTATTAAACATAGATTAGGGAACATAAACCGAAGAAATGATTTTAGGATAAGTATAGAAGAACGTTCTAAACTTTTGGTAAGGTAGATATTATGCATGTCTTCCTCGTAATACATCCATTTTTGGATATGAATAGTGGGAACAGTTATGGAACAGATGTACCTAGAGGTAAGAAATATGATAGGGTTTCTCGAGCCTAACTCGAGGTAATTGGGTACATGACAACAAGCATTACTATCACCTAGTTTGACACTCCTAGAGGGTTTGTTTAGGATAATTATAATTTTATTTGAAAATTACTATGAAGGATTTAAAAGTAAATATTCCCCCAAAGAAACCATGTTTATGATTATGATATTAGATATGCATAAAATTGTCAATTTATGTTATTTATTTTGTTATATTGAAATTATTCATTAAGCTTTATATCATAATCTGGTTTATTCCATTACTTAGAAATGGAGCCTAATGGAAGGAATAGAAACCATATCAATACACATAAACCGTGAAGAAATTACCATCCTATAGAAGATAATGATATTGGATATGGATATACAACTAGTTTTGAAGAGATTATAACTATAATGGGACAACTGACTCACTTTTATGAACAATAACCTTACCCATATAGATCACATTTATCCACAACATGGAGAAACAATGTTAGAAATCTTCATGAGACAACAACCTACATTATTGAATGGGAATAAAAATCCATTTTTAGCTGAGAAATGAATAAGTTTCTTAGAGAATATATTTCTTTCATTGGGAATTAATGAGAGGGGAAAGGTTGTCATGGAAATTTATCATCTCTCAGGAGATGTAGATCAATGGTGGTTATTAACTCTAAAAACGAAGGAAGATAAAGAAATATAAAACATGGAATGGAGGGAATATAAATTAATTTTCTTATAAAAATACTTTACTCATGAACAAAGAGCGGATATAGATAGGTAATTTCTATGTTTGAGGAAAAAATAGGATGATAATGTTACAAAATATGAAGCTAACATTAAAAGGTTATTAAGGCATGCTTCAAATTACAAAGTTAATCCAAAGAGTAAGATTTATTTCATGTTTTATTGGTTAAAACCATTCTTATGTTGGGAACTTATATCCCAAAAATTCTTGTAATATGAAGATATAGTCTCATGTGATATTAAGATAGAGAAATACTTCTCTAAGTATTCTGATTTTTTAAAAAAAGAAAGAAAATAAGAGGGCTACTGGACACTCTGAAAAAGGAAATAAGTAAAATGGGATGAATAGAAGAGTTAACATTCTATCCTTCAATAAGTTTGGGAAGAAACACCTAAGTACATTCTTTAAGGGAATCATAGTTTTTAAAATTGTGGAGAAAAAGAAAACCAATCCTGTTATTGTATGGGAAATAATGAAGATACCTATATTGATTGATAAAGTTGAAATGAAATGGGATGTTTTGAAAATTATTATCTTAAGTGTTAAGGATATTTTCCCCAGGGATGGCCAAGGGAACAAGAACAAGATTATACGATCACAACTGTTGAGGTATAAGTTAACAAAGATGTGTTGGTGGGTACTTTAATCATCTCTTAAAAAAATATAACATTCTTTATTTGATTCTAGATCATCAAATTCTTTTATATCTTCCTACTCATCCAAGAAAATTAGACTTTTCCCTTTTGATTTAACAAAGGATTTTTTAGGTAAAACTATTATGGGAAATCTCATTACAACAAATATATGTCTAGAAATCTCTTTTACAACACATAAAAAAACTATAGTTGTTAACCTTTTCATCATTCCTATGATTGAATTTGTTATAATCCTCATTATGGAATTAATTTCAAAATATAATGCGAAAATTTATTACAAGAAGAAGGAAATTACGATTTGTGAGGAAGAAAAAGAATCCTTTATCTTTAAAGAGGAAACATTATAACTTCATTTTTTTCTAGATCCACCCTAATTAGTTTTACTAAATGAAATTATTGAGGAGGAAGATAAACCAATATCTTAAATGAAGAATATAATCATCAAATTTAGGATATAACCATTATAAACAAATACATTAATGTATTTCTTGAGGAATTATTGGGACAATCCCTATAGCATGATTTTAGATTTATACTGATTTAATCCCTATTGTATAACCACTATTGAATACTCCCAATAGAATTGCTACATTGGAATTAGTGGAGTTGAAGAAACAACTTGAAGAGTTGGGTAATAAGAGATTTATTCTACCTAGTGTTTTTTCATGGAGAGCACCTATTATCTTTGTCAAGATGAATTATGGATCCATGAGACTATGTATTAATTATAGGTAAATAAATTCTTTTATAATAAAGAACAATTATATTTTCCTTATATCGATGATTTATTTGATCAACTTCATGGAGCTCAATTATTTTTAAAGATTGACCCTTTTTTGGATATCTTCAAATGCGAGTGAAGAAGGAAGATATTTTGAATAAAACTTTTAGAACAAGGAATGTAAATTACAAATTTATGTTAATTCTATGTGGATTGACTAATTAACCCATGGTTTTTATATATTTAATGAAAATAGTATTAAATAATTTTCTTGATGATTTTTTTGGTGTCTTAATTGATGATATTCTAGTGTACTCTAAAAGCTATGAATACCAAGATAATCACTTACTGATCATTCTTGAGACTCTCATAAGGGAATAGTTATAGGGTAAATTTATCTAGTGTGAATTATGGATTTAGGAAATTTCTTTTCTAGACTTTATTGTCTCTAAGGATGAAATATCTATTGATCCTATAAATAAAAAGGAAATACAATAATTTCATTTACTAATCAGAATAATAGAGGTACACATTTTCATTGGTTTAGAAGGTTACTATCAGTGTTTCTTTCAGAACGTTTTCTGATTGACTAACCCACTAACCAAAATCACACTTAAAGGGGTAAAATTCATATGGAGAAAGTAATGTGAAGAAATCTTTGACAAAATGAAGATAATATTATTCAATGATCATATCTTGAATTTACTATCTATAAATGATGGATTTATGATTTATAGTGATGCATCAAGGAAAGGATTTGGTCATATCCTTATGTAGAATGATATAGTTATTTCATATTCATTAAGGAAATTAAAAAACCATGAATAGAACTATCAAACTCATGATCTTGAGTTACTAGTGATAGTATTTTCTCTAGAGACATGGAGACACTATCTCTATGGAGAAATATGTGAGACATATACATATCACAAGATTTTGAAATATATATTCTCATATAAAGAACTTAATATGAGGAAAATGAGATGGCTCGAGCAACTCAGGGATTATGATTACTCAATACACTACCACCCAAGAGGGGAAATAAGGTGAAAGATCCTTTGAGAAGGAAGGAACATAGAGTTCTAAATAAAACGAGAATTGAAAGGGATTCTATGTTCATGGATTTAGTAAATAAAGATATGAGAGTTATCAAAGAAAGAGAAACATCACTACTTTTTCAGATGGTTTCCAAACCATCATTACTATAATGGATAGAAATTTCTCATTATTATGATGAAGAGTTTTCAGAAGAAAATTAATGTTTTTAATGATGGGAAACTGATATAATTTGTATATGAATATTGAATTTTGTAATTTGGGATGAGCATTTTCATTCCCAATATACTTGAGTTAAAAATAGAGTTATTGGATAATGGCCATAGCTCAAATTTATCTATACACAAGGGTAGTAGTAAGACATATAGTGATTTGACGTAACATTTTTTATGTGAAAATATGAAGTAGGAAATTAAAGATTATGTGTCAAGGTGCTTTCTTTTTCAACAAGTTAAGGATAAAAGAAAACATCCTAAAGGAGTCATACAACCTCTTCTTAAACCTATGTGTAAATGGGAAGATATTATGATGAACATTGTCTTGGGGATACCAAAGACTCCTATAAGGAATGATGTCATATGAGTTTTTGTTGATCGTCTTACCAAATCGACACTTTTTATTTCTATAAGATAAGATTTAACTCCTAAAAACATTTCAATAATCTATATTAATGATGTTTTAGGACTTCATGGGGTACCTTTATCAATTATGTTTTATCATGATACCAGTTTTATATCAAAATTCTAGAAAACTCTTCAAAAGGCCCTAGATACTAAGCTTCATTTGAGCATTTCCTACCACCCTCAAACTGTTGGAAAATCATAGAGGACTATTAACACATAAAAATAAATTTTTATATCTTTATAATTTTACATTCAAGGTATTTGGGATTAGTATTTACCTTTGGTAGAATTTTCTTATAAAAATATCTTCCATTCAAGTATTTAAATGGAACTATATGAAATCTTATATAGAAAATTATGTTATAAATCAAGTTTTTGGGATGATTATGGTGAAAAGAAACTTATAGTCCAAGAAAATTTTGGGGAAACAATAGAAAAGGTGAATATTATTCAAATTCATATCAATTAAATTCAAAGTAGGAAAATAATCTATGTTGATAATGAAAGGAAGGATTTATAATTTCAAGTAGGAGATCATGTTTTCATGAAGGTACATCCATGGAAGGAGGTTATGATATTTGGTATGAAATGAAAATTAAGCCCCAGGTACATCATACCTTTTGAAATTATCGAATGAATTGGAGGTTTATCTTACCATTTAGAAATACCACGAAGTCTCTCCAAACTTTATGATGTGTTCCATGTATCATTGTTAATGAAATAAATGCCAGACCAAATGCATGTACACACCTATGAAAAAATATAATTGAAAACTGATTTGTCTTATTATGATGATCAATCAAGATTCTTGAAACTAGAGAACAAGTTTCAAGGAATCATACGACTAGATTGGTAAATGTTCATTGTATAAACAATAAAATGGAAGAGATGATGTGGGAACCTGAGGAAATTATGACGAAGAATGACCCAAATCTCTTTATGAGGTGATATTATAGAAATTTCAGGGATGAAATTTTTTGAAGGTGGGAAGAATGTAACACCCTAGGATTTCTTGGAATGTATTTTTATATAATTTAATAGCATGTGTTGCACGAAACACCGAGATATAACACACTATGATATATTAATAAGTGATTATTATAACCTAACCATTAATATAGTGGGAAAGAATAATATTAACCAAATTATGAAATTTATATATTTAATAATCATCCAAAATATTTTATATACTTAAGATAATAATGAATCCAATTTTATGCATTAAAAGGTTATAGTTTTTATATAAAGGCTGTTTTAATGCCTTTTGATGGTACACATGTTTTATAAAGGCAGTTTTAATTGAAAACAACTTTTTTCCATAGAAATTATTTATAGTTTTACACTATAATTTTGATTAGTTTTGAACTATAAATAGATATTATTTTTAACATTTTATCCAATTTATGTAATTAGAATCAATTTTACATTGAAATTAGATATAAAAACAATTTAATCTTTTTCATGTTTCAAACTTTAATAACCAGTTCTCTCATCCCATTAACGAGATTAATTTTAAATTATTTGATGAAACTTCTATGTTTTGAGTTTTGGAAAAAGGATTCAATATTTATAATTAGTGAGTCCAAATTATGTAAATACATTTCTTTTATTTTTGGGCACTTGGAATAGTAACTGTAGTAAATATTTATTTACCACGGTTAAAGATAAATTTTGTAATTAAATATTAAAATAATATTATAAATAGTTTAAAATTACCGTAAATCTTGTCCCAATTTCATTAGATAAATGGTTTTCGAACAAAATCAACCTTAGGTCGAGATTATAATATTTTTAAGCCATATGGGTATAAATAACACACTTATAATATTTTATTCAAAGATAACTTAAAATTTTCATACTCATGTTTTTTAATTAGTATTAAATTTATAATACATGTTTATATAGAATATTAATAAGAATATAAATATTCATTTGAAATATAATAAATTTATTTTCATCATGTTTTTTTAATTTTTGGAGAAGAAATAATTTATTGAATTACTTTCATAATAATGATGCATTAATTGTTTAATCAATAGAAATATCAAATAAATGATATTAAAAATATTAATATAAATATAATTTCACATAATTAATTAAATAAATTAATTTTATAGATAAAATTGACATTTTAGTGATATATTATAAGTTTCTCCTAAAGTTATCATTTTGTTATAATATTTTTAAAAAGACAAATAACAAATAGTATCAAAATTGACATAAATGATACTTCAAAATTAATTTTTTATTAAATAATATAAAATTTATAAAAATATAAATTTAGGACGAATGAATCTAATAAGGTTAAATATACCATAAATTATCCATTTTGGGTTCATTTGTAATTTTATAGTAACTATATTAACCCTAAAGAGTAAAAAGCTAAGTTGTCGTGGTAAGAGTTAAAGGGTTTAACTAAGGGTTAAAGCTGAATGATAAGGTTAATATTTTGAACTAAACATGTATAAAAGTCATTGGTTGAGAGTATTTAAAATCATACTCATATTAGAATCAAAATAATTCACTTTGGAACTATTTTAAATTAATTATAAATTTATATTAATTTAATATTTTAATGGATTCCAAGAGTGCCCATCCACTTTCTTATGAAAAGGCACTTACTCTATTACTTACTCAAACCTCATTGAAATTTATTTCATTAAAAAAACTACCCATTTAACTTATAAACCTCCCTAGATATATCTTATAGGTTTTGGTATTCTCAAAATACCATCCCTAGTGCCCCTAAGTGGAGATCCAAAGGAGGTACGCTAAAGAAGAGGTAATGTCTTTACCAACTCCTTTTAGATTATTTATTCTTATACTTACTATTACTATGTTTTAATTCATTATAAAATAACATATAAAGTATAATACTTACGGTGATTTATTATTATGATTACAAGAAAACCATATTTATTTTTTTATCCATCCTAAGAAAAGAATATGACCATGTGTGTGTACGTACAACTTACCATCACTACTACAAAACAAGGAAAGGGAAGCACTTCCCTTTATCAATGCTAAATAGAAAGCACTGATAAAGGGTTGTGCCATTATCAACGCTATATAAACGCACTGATAAAGGTAACGTTTATCAGCGCTAAAACAAGCACTGATAAAAGTTTTTATTATTAATTTATATAAAATTATTATATTTATATACAAAAATAATGTTTATTTGTATACATTAAATAAAAAAATTATTTTTATTTAATATATCTTTTTCAATAATTCAAAAATATATATATAATGTTTTAATTGAAAAAGTATTTCTAAGATTATAATTAAATATATATATATATATAATTAAATAATGATAATATTGTAATAAATTACATTAAATAATAAATATATTTATAAATATATACTATTTATACTTATACTTATTAATAAATAAATATATATTTATTTTATATATCATTTTTGAATAAATATATAAGAATATAAATAAATTATTAATATTATACTTTTATAAAATAAGTATTTATCAGTACTATAATTTTAGCGCTGATAAATAGCTCTTTTATCAGCACATTTATAGCATTAATAAAGAGATACCTTTATTAGTGCTAAAAAATAAATGATAAAACACATATTTATTAGTGCTATAATTTTAGCGCTGATAAATAGGTACTTTATCAGTTCTTTTTAGCACTAATAATGTTCTGTCTTTATGTGAACTAAAAAAACACAAATAAAGGTATATTTTATCAACACTTTTATTTTAGTGTTAATAAAAAATTCCTTTATCAGCAGTTTTAACTAGCACTGATAAAGGTTTCATTGGTTTTTATAAAACAACCCTAACATTCCCATCCTCTCTTGCACCCATTCAAGCCTTCGTAGAAGCTGAACCTGACCCTCCTCTTTCGCGGACCCTCCTCCTCCTCCTCGTCCTTCTTCGCCGCCTGTTCCTCCTCCACCGTGACCATCCTCCTCCTCCTCTGCCACAATTCCCTCCACCACCACTGCCTCCGCCACCGCTGCCTCCACCGCCGCTACCTCCGTCGCCGCTTCCTCCATCGCGATCCCTCATTCTTGGAAACCCTTAATGGTTTATAAGGTCATATTGTGGCTTGGTTTACCTGTTTTCATTGAAGTATGAATCATCCATCTTGTTTATATGTATATTCCATATGATAGAATAATGTTGATTTCTAGGAGGTTTTTATGCTTTATTATGGAATGGGATAAGTACCAGTTGAATAAAACAAATTCCCAAGTGGCCTTCAAAGAATGAAAATAGTTAAAAAATCAAATTCAGTACTATATAAATGTTTTTAAATGGGAGTTTTACACCTATTGATTTCTAAATAATGTTTTTGGGGTGTGTAATGTTTTCAAAGTGTCTTAAAGGGGTTGTTAGATTTTACAAGGGTGTGATAACCCATTTGAGTTATATTGAAAACATTTTGATAGACTTTAGCTATTAAAAATGTTATTATTTGGGATTTTTGGATCCCATGTGGTTTTATAAGATTATATTAATAATATTGGTCTTAAGAGTTGATTTGTAAGATATTTTAAATCATATTATTTGGATTCACACCCTTAATAATTTTCATTTGGGACATTAAGAGAAATAGTTTTTTTATAAAATATTTATGATCAAATTATTCCCATTTTTTGTTTTGCTCTAACTAATGGGTGGTTCTCTACACTTGTGGTTTTCTTGTGATAGAGAAAGGTGATGTTTATTTCTAAGGAATTTGAGATTGGGTGATCATTTATTTATAAATGCATTCAACTTGGATGATTCTTGATGAATTGAATTTATTGATTTCTAACCACCTTGTTTGATGTATTAGGACTCTTAGGAGACTAGGAATTGATCTGAATATGTGTAAACCATTGAATATGATGTCTATTATATTTGGAGGGTGGCCCACTAGACCTAGTGATATAATATATTAGAGAGAGATCTTTATATCAGGGAAGTTAAGGATATATAAACTTATGTCTCATGGTATTTGTTTTCTCCTAATATATTTATCCCTCCACCATTTGATTGGGGGGATGCCTTGGTGGGTACTGGTGATGGAATAACCAGTGGGTTGGTTGTTGTGTGAGATATATCAAGGATTATTTTAAATCGTATATCATGTTGAGTACATAGATTTTATTTATTATCCCACAGAAAATATTTATCTGGGGGATATGAAATTGTGACATCTCCCTTAGACTCCTTATAGGTATAGTACATGGAGTGGGGTTGATTATGATGTTAGTGGAAATGATAGTGTTGGTTCCTTATGACCTTAAGGGTAGGGAAATCCACACATGGGATGGTGTGGGTTGGAAACTAAATATGAATAATGATATTTCTTATTGATATATTGTTACCTATAGGTCTTGGGCTCATCATGATAAATTTTTTAACTATAAGATATGATAATGATGGATATGTTTAGTGAGGCTTCTTAGGATGTGTCCTGTATGATCTTATTATGTAATAAGCTCTTTCTCGATACTAGGTATCAATCATTGGAAAGATAAGATCTAGGATGAGACTTATCTTTCATGATTTTTCATTATATCTTAATCATTATTATATATATATGATGAGGATGAGGCTTATAGACCATGGGATTGAAATGTAGAGATACTCCACCAAGGTGAACATTCATTCAAAGTTTTTAATGTTTATGTTTTTCTATACATCATGGGGTATATGCGGTTTTCCACAAGACATAAATTATTTTAATGGTTCGGATTGTGTCGAAGGATTTATTGGTTATTCCTCTTTAGGTCCTCTTCTATGTATGTGAGTTCATCCATGGGACCCGCTTATGTTAATGGTTTGGATCATGTGGGAGGTTGGCTATGCTATACCACCATACTGTTTTTTGGGGGGTAAATGCTATTCCATGAGGCATATAATCACATCACAATTTATGATCAAGATTTAATGGCTATGCCTAGGGGATGAGTGTTGTAGTTTAAACCTTGTGGTAATTCAACAATGTGACATCATTGGGTGCACTATGAAAAAGACTCTTAGGCTATAACATAATGTACCATATTTTGAAATGAAAATATATTTTTTTATTCTTTTTAATGAGGTTCCACTATTCCTTATTTTCCACTCGACCCCATCACCCAAAACCCTCTTCCCCATAATTTCCCCCTATCATAATTCACTCTTTAGGAACCCTAATGGTCGTTTCATAGTGGACAACCCACCCCCTGGACAGCCCACACCCCCTCCCTCACACCCCTATACCCACCACACCCCACCCCACCAGGGCAGCCCAACCCCCTCCTTAGACAACCCACAACCCTACCCCACACCCTGGAATCTCCCCACCCCACCCAAAACATGCCACACCCTTCCCCTTTGAACCTTTTTTGTTTTACTAGATTTTCCTCTTTTCTCATCGAGAACCCCTCTGCGCTATGCCACCCTCCCCTTCCTCTAATGTTAGGTGGTTCTCCCTCCCCCGGTTTCTGTTTCATCTTTCATCACTTGTATAGGAGAGACTAGGATAATTTTTACCTATCTTAATACTTATATATATTAGTGCCCCCCCAAATCCTATATTTAAATAGACATGGATCAATGACAATTGGAAATGTAATGATACGACCCATACTGGTATCATAACCAACAACTGACTTGACTTTCCACAAACCTAAGAGGCGTTCATGATCCCTACAAGATAACAATGATCCCATGGAAAAAATATACAATTAATGTGGAATATTTTACCCCTAAATTAGAGTAAATTTATAATGGTCTTTATCTTGAAAAGCAGACATACCCCATTCATAAGTAGAACATCTAGGGAAATAGTAGATATTCAAAAAAATAAATAAATAGGAAGCAGATATATTAGATGAAAAATAAAATCCCACTATTGACCAATAAAATTTCCTAACAAGAAATTTTCCATTAATAAATCTCATTGGACCTATTTTCCATTGGTATAACATATGAGTTCTCATTTTATGTTTTCTTTTCAGTTGGAAATCTCCTCTGTTGCACGCCTCTCTTCTACCGAGAACACACCTCTGCCGCATGCTGAATGACACATTCACGGTGAGTTTTAGCCTCTTAATTGTTGGTTTCCTCTTGTTCACATGTTATTACTATTTTATATTGATGCCTATAATGTGAAATGTACGGGATAAACGCCACACTAAAAATCATGGCTGTTGGTGGTCCTTGTTTGCACACTAAATGAATTGCAAGTTGGTTGGTTCCTATTGAACATTTGAATTTAAAAATTGGTAATTTATGTATACATGACTAATGGATGAATTCCCCGAGATGATAAATCTTCTATGATAACCCCTGAATTAACAAACAGAATTGAATAAGGGATTATTTGTAAAATCTGAAATTGTAATTTTTTGGTTAGTATATTTTTGTGATTGTGAGCACGATTGTGTGTTTTTACGGTGTTGTGGTTTTTGGAATGATTGGTATGCCATTTTTTCCATGTTTTAGTTCTTACACTATTGAATATCAATATAAACATTACCCATTTCAATGGAACCGCCACTTTGTTACTTGTGCAATTCCACTGAATCATAGAAAATCACTTCACTAGGGGACTCTATGAGACACTTTATGGACACCCTAGTCAAATAACCATAACAACACAAGTAATTAATCCTTACATCAGCAAGTACTATATTTAAAATCATACCATCTATTAGTTTAGTACCATAGTTCTTGACTAGAGATATTATGTTTCCATAGAAACACTAAAAAAACATGTTTACAACAACGCATATAGATCAAATGTGGGATACTAAAACATTCTTGTCCAAGAGATTATCATAACTTGCTGAACATATTTTATCTAATTATTTTGTTAAATATTAATATTACTATATCAAATAGGATGAATATGAATAAAGAATGGATGAATTCCAATCGGTTGATAAATGAGTATGAATACAGCGTGAAAGGTTTTATCAAGTTTGAAAAAGATAATGCATGTGACCCTTCTCAATTCCTTTTTCCTTGTTTATACTGTTGTTATTCATGGAATATTAGTCCAGAGGAGTTGGAAGAACACCTGATCTGTCATGAAATAGACCAAAGTTATACTTGTTCGAATAAACACGGGGAAAAAATGAATTTTTGTAGTGGCTCTGATAACACGGTGTTTTATGGATTATATGATATGATTACAAGCATGAAAAATGAATATAATCGTATGGAGTATGTGATTAAAAATTCTAATGATGATAAAGATCGTATTGATGAAATGACAAGGATGGTTGAAGATGAACTTCATGATTGACCAAAATTGGTTGAGAAGATAAAGAGTTGTGAAAAAACTCTATTGTATGCTGGTTGCACTAAATATACAGCATTATCAGCCGTAATGAAGCTTTATAATTTGAAAGAAAGCAACAGGTTGAGTGAATCCAGTTTTACAGAACTACTTGCTCTCCTAAATGACATGCTCTTAGAAGATAATGAGCTCCCGAGCCGAACATATGACACCAAATGAATTCAATGATTGATGGGTATGATCTATAAAAGAATACATGCCTGCACAAATGACTATATATTGTTTCTCAAGGACCATAAATTATTTTAAGAATTACTAAAGTGTGGAGATTCTCTATACAAGAAATATTATTCTTTTCCTACGAATGTTTTATGGTAGTTTCCAATCATTACAAGGTTTAAGAGCTTATATAGAAGTGAGGAGACAGCAGGGAAATTTACATGGCATGTAGATACAAGAATTAAAGATGGGAAACTAAGTCACCTAGAAGACTCTCCTCAGTGGAAGAGAATTGATCCTGAGTATCATGAATTTGGAAACGTGCCGAGAAACCTTCGTCTAGCGTTATCTACAGATGGGGTGAATCCTTTTGGTTTTCAAAGTAGCAGTCACAATACATGGATGGTTATGTTCATAAATTATAACTTACCACCATGGTTATGCATGAAACAAAAATACATCATGTTATCTTTTCTTATATCAGGACCAAATCAACCGGGTAATGATATTGATGTTTATTTGGATCCATTGATCGAGAATTCGAAATTATTGTGGGATTCAGGTGTTAGGTTGTATGATACTTATAGAAAAAGATGATTTCACACTGAAAGCCATGTTGTATGGGATGATAAATGACTTTTATGCTTATGTAAAACTTTCAGGATATATAATTAATGGAACTCAAGGGTGTCCCGTTTGCGAACAAGGTACACAATCAATTAGGTTGTAACATTCATCGAAAACTATGTTTTGAGGACATCATAGATTTTTACCCAGACGACATAAGTACCGATATTAGACGACATCATTCGATCGAAGTTCAAAAGAATGTACAACACCATCTCCACTAACAAGTGATCAATTGTGTGAGAAATTAATAGATTTGGACACTAATTTTGGTAAAACGTTTTCAAAAAACCTTACGAAAATTTGTTGTAAAAAGAGATCATTTTTTTTTTGAATTACCATACTGAAATTGTCTGTATGTCATATATTTTCTTGAAATTATGCATGCTGAAAAAAATGTATGTGATAGTGTCATCAACACATTTCTAAATGAACTGAGAAAAACAAAGGATTGAATTAAAGCTAGATTATATATGGTTGAGATGGGAATACGAGAAAAGTTGGCACCAGTGAAGGGTGAAAAATGAACATTTCTTCCTCCTGCTGCTTAAAATATTTTCAAGAAAGAGAGATATCAGTTTTGAAACTTCTTGAATGATGTAAAGGTTCTATACAAGCATTCATCAAATATCAAGAACATCATGTCAGTGAGAGATTTAAAATTAAAGGGTCTAAAATCACATGACATCCATGTTTTGATGCAAGATCTAATTTCTATAGCTTTACATTGCATTTTTCCCTAGAATGTCTGCCATACATTAATGAAATTCTATTTCTTCTTCAATGCTATATGCAACAAAGTTATAGACCCACCAAAATTTCCAACTATGGAAAGAGAATTTTCTATCATATTATGTGAATTGGTAATGTTCTTCCCACTGACATTGTTCGATGTGATGGTTCATTTGATGGTTCATTTGTTGAGTGAGATTCGACAATGTGGTCATGTATATTATATATGGATGTACCCCTTTGAAAAATATATGAAGACTATGAAATGATATGTCAAAATCAAATTCATCTAGAGGATTTTTTTGCAGAGTAATATATTGTTGAACAAGACATTGAATTTTTTACCGAATACCTGTCTGGCGTGGAAAACGTTCGCCTATCGAAACCTCATCACACTGGGCAGATTGAGGGTGAAGGATTTTCTGTAAGAGAGGTCTTCACAATCAATATTAAAGAACAGGAGTAGGCCCAACTTTACGTTTTGCATAACCGTTTCGACATAGACCCATATTTTCAATCCCACAAAGAAATTATTAGGCATTTGAATCCATCTAGGGATGAAAAATGGATATTAGATACCCATAATCAAAATTTTATAGGATGGTTTTGGGACCATATTTTTAAGAAGTTAGTTGAAAGTCTTGACTCAGTTTCAGAATTAATTCGATGGCTAGCCAGAGGAGAAAGTGTGTATGCATTATCTTACAATACTTATGCAGTTAATGGTTATACATTCTATACTAATGAACATGATGAAAATAGTACCATGTAGAATAGTGAGGCTACACTTGTGGTTGAAGCAAAGCATTTTTTCGGTAATAAGGATAAAAGTCTAATGTATGTGAATATGTCATACTTTGGCATCATCAAACAAATATGGGAGTTGGATTATATCAAATTCCAAGTGCCGATTTTTCAATGCAAGTGGGTTGATAACAGAAGTGCTGTTAAAATAGATGAATTGGGATTCATGAAAGTTGATTTCCGTAAGGAAGGGGAGAAAGATGAACCATTTATAATGGAATCATTGGTAATAAAAGTATTTTATGTTCCAGACCCCACAAACCGAAACTGGTCAATTGTTCTGTTATCGACCAGAACAACTAAAGGGTCCAATGAAAGATCAATGGAGGATGACCCTTTCATAGGGACTTCACAATTATTTCATAGTGGTCCCAATGTAGATGGTGTTTGTACATCCTAGGAGAACAAAAATCAGGGATTTACATAGTCGATAGAGGGGTCAAATATCTTTAGCCTTTAAAAAAAGAGTTCAACAATTAGGTTATTTGTTTATTGTAATATACATTGTGTTACGTTATGTTATTATCAGTTTGTTGCTACTTTTATGTCATCTAAATTAAATGTTAAACCACTTCTATAGATAATTACTTCTGCACCTGCTGATGCACCCAATCATGAGGCATAACAGGTCTCTCAACCTGCTGCTGCTAATCCCAGTGCTAACAACAACATGTTTCTCCACCTGTTGCAGCTGGTCCTAGTGCAGAGAAATAATAGGTTTCTCAACCTGGTACTGCTGGGCCCAGTGATGAGGTATAATAGGTTTCTCAACCTATTGTTTCTGGTCCCAATGTTGATGCTATCATTACATAGGAACATAATGATGATGAATATAAGGAAATGTTAGTAAATGAAACCCTGACGCTGCAAAAAAAACAAGAGCACTAGAGTTTGACAGTGTAAGCCAAAATTCTTAAGGAAAAAGAAAAAGGCATCAAATTTGAGGTGGGATGGAATAAGCGATGCCAACATGTTAACCCCAACAAAGCCATCTCTAGTTGCCACATTTGAATCGTCACTCGATAATGTGTGCCGATTAATGTACAGTCATGGCACCATGTTGTCACCGAGCTTAAGACAATAATGTGGGAAGATATTACAGAACATTATGAAATCAATTTTTTAATTTATTAAAATAGAATAATATACTAAAACATTGAATTAAACTTCATCATCCATTGTAGAGTACATTTATAGTAGATACCTCACACACGGAATATGTTTTAATAGTTGCAGGAAGGATTCATAGAGGATTCCACACAATTTTAACGAAATATCATCTTAAAGATGATAATAGTAAAATCAAGCCACACCCACCTCATCTTTAGGAACACATGATATCCCAAAGATCATGGGATGTGTTTAGGAAACTTCCTACAGATCATACTTTTCAGGTACATTGTGTGTGGTAATACGTTGTTTGATGTTGCTTGTATTCATCAATTTTACGGACAACTTTTTATTTATGAAGGAACAACTGAGAGGTGAAAATAATGAACGTGCAACAAAAATAGCGTACCCCTACGCTAGAGCATAGATGGGGTATGCTTCACTTGAGAGAAAATTGGTACATATTTTAAATCTACCATAATAATTTAATGGGACATAAATCAACACCATAACCATGTTTCTCTATTTATATGTAGATGGATGAATCGAAATCAAAAGCCATATCCATCCCACACTATGTGCTATGGAAGGAGGCTTGTGTAAATAAATAGGGGATACTGATAGATGAAAACACACAAAAGTGTGGGAAAAATGTATAAGTATGACAAAATATAAATTTTATTTTCATTAAATCACTATTATATAACAATGACTACATATTTTAAAATATTTTCTATCTGACATAGTCACCGGAAACAACAACACCTGCACTAGGTGCATACATACATTCATCATCCTTGAAGCATCCAGAATAGTATGGCCGCGTCAGAGGTGCGGGTTTTTGGGTGACACCAGGAACATATTTTTAGAAACAAAAAAAGCAGAGGATCAAACTGAGGAAATGAAAAATATTCAATAAAAATTAGCTATTTTTCAAGATTAATTACAATACCAGAGAGATATGATAACATGTTTGATGGGGGAGAGGCAAAGAGAAGGAAAAAGTCAACAACAAACCATGTGTGAAGATCCCTCCCCACCCCCAACTGCTTTGAGGAGAGACATTCCGCTAAAAAACCTAACTTAGTTAAGGTATTCAATGTTCTAATAATATTTTCTGTTAAATTTGAATCACATAGACAATAATACATTTCCTTTACTAAAATTCTATAGTGTGAAAATGATTGTGATTTATATATATAAACTCCCACTTATATCCTTGTAGCGAGGGATACGGTCTTAAATATGCCTAATGACATGCTACACAATAGACAACTTCCAAAAAATCATGTCAGAGTGTTAATTAATTTAGCTAATGATCCTAGTGCTGAGCTACATGTTCCAAATTATGATGATGACATTCATACGGTTGAACAAGCTGTTGGAACATTCATCGCATGACCATCAATTCTCATAAAAAAACTTGCCGACAAGGAGGTATCCATTTCCAATTTATTTTTCAAGATAGAACTTTAACATTTAATAAAAAAAGACCAAACTGATGATTGTTATTATAGAACAACAAAGAGAAGGGGGTGAAATGAAATATCAGCTCAAAACTATCTCAAGGATCAACCAACTGATTAAAACGGTCTACTGAGAGCACCTTCACCACGCCCGATCTATATTCCTAGTATATATCATTATAGGCTCATGTGAAAACAAATTTGATAGTTGGAAATAATCACACAATTTATTTTGAAAAAAATATTTATGAAGTGGAAAAATCGGATTTCCTTAGTGCTGAAAATGTTAATGAAATCCTCAAGTATGAATGGCTAGTATCCTCAGTTATAAATGTATACATGATGTATGTTTTCATGATTTGATTTTACAAAAGCTGATATACTATGATAATTATGACTAAATACATTTCATACTTTTCTCAGATGTATATATGAAAAATAATTGAAGGGATTTCCCCATGAACAAAAATTTGTACTCGTTAGTCCTCACATCACCTCTTCAAAAGAAGAAATATATTCTGATAAAGAGGCTGTAATAATGTCATACCTGCTCAAATCATTTGAAAACAATACTATTGATGACAAACTCTTTTTAATACCAATGAGGCAAGGGTAAAACTCTAAAATTTAATCATATCAACTATATTTTTATTTCTTTCATTACTTATTCCTTTTTGTGTTTTTAGGCAGTATTGGATGTTGATTTTAGTCAATTTTGATACTCCAAAGATTTATTTTCTAAATTCAATGCATGGATATGAAACAAACTGACCACACATGATAGTATTTAATAATTTTTAATAAAATAGATCCAACTTTTTAGAACTAAACATGTAGTTATATAATTTATAATATCTTTTAGTGAGGATTCTGTTATGATTCGGCAGTGTATCAATATCATCTACTTCATGGAATGAATCCAGGGCCTAAGGACAAGAATGACTACAAGATGTAAAACTAGAAAAGTATACCGGTATACATAAAAATATTAAAATATCTAAACACATATCAAAACAAATTACTTAATTTTATCGATGTTTCCACAGTGATGAAAACAAAAAAAACGGAAAGGACTGTGGTTATTATGTTTGTAAATTTATGAAAGAGACCGTATTTCATCAAAAAACTACCATCCCTGAAGAGGTATTTTCAAAAATAATTGTGAGTTAACTTAAAATATTCATTAATCCTTTTTTAATTTATATTTTTTCAATACTACCATGATAGTCACAAAAACTCATATTCACAAGATGATATAAATGTGTTAGAAATGAATAGGCAGCATACCTGATGGAAGATTGTACACAAATAAGATGAAGGTGAATTCCTACTACTTATATTAATATTATATGATCATTTATATCTTCCTTTTTTACACTTATTGAGAATTTATGATCACACTATATTATGTTTTATATCCCTAGGTTATGAAGAATGGTTTTAGAAATGATTTTTCTTTTTTGTAAAGCATAACTTAACGGGAGACTCTTTGGAACTAGTTCTTTATATTTTTATGTTTCAAAAATCACTATACCTAAACTATTATGGAATAGATCAATTATATTCTGTATTTTGGTCATTTATGAAGCAGTTTCTACTAATGTATTGTGTTGGAAGTATATTGGTTGTGCAACACTCACAAATTTAATAGCAAAACTATAGATTCTTCACTACTATTGGTTAACTACCACTTAGCATAACATCTGATCTAAACTTATGATATGGCATCCCCATGGTGATCTCATCTTACAAAATCTCTATGATATCATCATACAGGATTCACTTTTCCTTATCTTCTTCCCTCTACAAAAAATTCACGTGATTCAGATACAAAAAATGAAACTATCTATATATATACTATGTATTTATATCACTAAAATAAACATAAAAATATCTATTATTATTATTAAAATAATAACTATTAATAACATATAAGACATATTAGAAATTAATATTATATATATAATGTTATATAATTTTATTAATATACATATTATTATTATTATATTGTATATGATATATAACACATAATATATGAATTATAAAAAATAATGTAAACAATTATATATTATTAATTTTATACAAATTATATTTATTATATATGTTAATATCAATATTATTGTATATTATATATATATATATATGTTTTTATATGTTGAAATAAAATATAAAGATAAAAATAATAAAAAGAAAAAAAAGAAAATGAAATAAGAGTGGGGGATTGGTTCGACGCAAGGGTAGCAGGGGAAATCGAAGGCTAGTGGAGCAAGGGGATGCTGGAAAGATGGATAAGCTGAGGATTGTGGTGGCAGAGGACCAGTACAGATTTGTGGTAGGGGTAGTGGGGGTGAGGGATAGAGGCAAGGCTGCAGTTCGAGGCCGGCTAGGGTTTACGATGCGAAGAAGGAAGTTTGGTATGACACTGCAGGGGAGGTTCGACCAGAGGTTCAGTTAGGGTTTGTGGTGGTCGGATGGTGGAAGCAAGGCAGTTCAGCAAGGCTGGTTCGTGTGGAGAGGCTGGACCAACTACTGAAACAGTGAGTAGGGTAATGAAACAGACAGAAGCAGGGTGATATACTTGGGGCAGAAGACTCAGGTATCAGCGGGATGGTCTTGGCATAGGGTAGGGAAGAAGGGTAGTGAGAGCTTGAGGAGGGGCTGATCTGGTAGTTCAGGGGATTAGATGGTGGTTCGGTCAGTGACATAAGGGATGGATGAGGGGGTGGTGTGTTGGTGGTGGGTGAAGAGGAATGGTGGCAAAAGAGTCACCATGAGTGACCCTCACGGTTGCTGTGAGACAGCAAGTGAGGCACCGTGAGTCTAGGTGCTGCCCATGGTGAGATAGTGAGACTGAAGAGGAGGCTGGGTAGCGATGAGATAGTGAATGATGCTCATGGTGAGATCGGGATTGTGAAATGATGCGTGAAGAAACCAGTGGCACCGTGAGTAGAAAACGGTGGCAGAGTACCGTGAACCGTAACACCTGCAAACAAAGACACAACATAGAAATTACATTAATTAAAATTTTAATTAAAAAAATGAATTAATAAATTAATCAATTAATTTTTAAATAATATAATTAAATACAAAATAAATAAGATAAAATTAAATATTTTTTATTAAAGAGTATAAATGTACTTGTATTCATAGTAAATTAAATCTAGAACTTATTAAAATAGTTACAATTACTTGCTTAAATTAATTAACCAATCAATTAAAGAATTAATTAAATTAAAAAATAAAAATATTAATTGAATAAGATTAAATTGTTAAAACTAATTAAATTATTAAAATACTAAAAACTAAAATGAGTTATTTATTTACCATTTAAAGAATTAAGAATTAATTAATCTATTTAATAAATTAAAAATTATTAAAAACTAATAACATTAAGAATTAATTGAACAAAATTAATATAAAAAATTAATTTTATTATTGAAAAATAATAAAAAAATAAACAACAAAAACAAAATTTTAATACATAATCACTTTTTTCATAATGTAATTTAAAAAATACAAAAATTGATAAATATTACACAAAAAACAATGGTTTGATATATAGAAGTATACAAAAATATAAAAAAGGATGTGGCAAAGAGTATTAAAAATGAGCCACATCAAACTCCCCCACACTTAAAACATTGTTTGTCCTCAAACAATTTTATGCCTTTAACTTTAAAATAGAATGATTATTTGTGAATTTCAATTCCAAAAAATGCATGATAAAACATTAATACTGTGAGGAGCAGGACCAAATAATGAGTCAATCGTTTCAAAGGTGTTCAAAAATAGTGTCCTTCTTAGCTTCAAATACTCACTGGAGGTCAATAGCCTCACAAATTCAAATACATTCATGTATTTCATACCTATTATATGTACTCATTACTTGTCCTACTTCAATTTCCAATTCATGTTCAGATTCAAAGAGTTATGAAAGGTTAGATGAAGTGGAACTAAAAACATGACCAAGGGCACCATCCATTCTCACCTTCTCCCAAGTTAAAAAAATTAATGTCCATTAATTTTATCACTTTAGTGATTCAAATAAAATGAACATTAATCAAGTCAATTACTCCCTTCTTCAGCTGGGTTCAAAATTCCCCTCACCTTAATGAGTTCATTTTTGACAATGGAACATTATATTAATTTTTACCATCCATATTCCATGTGCAGAGCACTATGAATAGAAATTATTATGATTTAAATTGGATTAATTTATTCATAGAAACTCATCCAATGAACCTTGTCTCAAATATTCACCATGGGATCCCATTTTCCCATTTTACTCCAGTTACAGAGGACTTAATTAATAATCAATCGAGATGACTTCCTAAAGTGATTTAATATTTTTATTTTTCAAATAGTGTGAGTCCCCTAGGTTCTAGTGAGAACTTCTAGTAACACTAAGTCATGATCATCATCCCACAAAACCTATCCTGTCACACTCCCATCCTTAGTTCCTAAACTGAAAGGTTCGTAGAGATAGTGACAAATTCTACTCAGCAATCACTCATGCTTAACAGTTTCTAACTAAATGACACTTTCAACATCTAGTAAGAAGTTATCCACTGACATGACATAATTGAAGTACCAGTGAACCTCCAATGGACATAAAGTGATGAAAGAATTTCAAATTGTTTGAAATATTCTGAACATTTTTTGAAAAAAAATTGACCATTTTTTTAAACAAACTCATGTTCAAGAAGGGGGAATTTGACATGGAACTAGAATGTCCCCACTCCACCACACTTAAAACCAAACATTGTCCCCAATGTTGAATCTTGAGGTGGGAGAATGTTTAAGTTTAACAAAGATAGAAATTTCAGCTGAAAAAGGATATGGAGGGGTATTAAGGAGGTTCAAAAAATTTCATTGCCACACAAAAAGGGAAATAAAATAAAAAACACAAAAAAAACAAAAACAGAAGTACCCAACCCCACCAACCATCTTTAGAAACAATTGTATTTCCTATAATTTTCATGACTTGAATTCTGTAAAGAGAAGACAAAAGATTTTATCAATTTACATCAAATAGTAGAATGAATAACAGTGATGTGCAGCAGAAGCATAATGAAATTGAATGTAATGGGTACAAGCATGCTTCACAAATCAACTCAAAATAATTTTTTTTCGACTCTATAGATACTAACAGCTAAACACCCATTCAAGAGAACATTTTCAATTTTCATAGATTAGTTGGAAGTACCCCACACATAATTCACAGTGAAGATTCTGTAGGTAATGAAAAGTGAAAAAGGGCAGATCAACACTTCCCTGAATTATTGGACTTTTAACACTGAATTCCATAGATAGATCCTCATTAGCAGTACTAGGTTGTTACTCCTCTTCATTAACCTGCAAGTTCAAATAAGTAAAATAAGATTTCAGAGTATTAATTTAAAGATATGTAACCCAAGGGAGTGAGAGTTTTTATGGACATGTTTCTGGTAGCAACAACACTCTCTCTAAAACAACAGCAGATCATGAAGCACCATCAATCTGTTTTGAGGTTAAATTGGAGAACAAGAATTAGAGGTTAAAATTATTGAAGAACAAAAATAAAATTAAAAAACTAAGTAAACATAGGTTAGTTCAAATGAAACAATGAGTTTATAGTCCTCAGTTATACTTGAATCAGTTCATTCTTCCAACAGAGAGATGGCAGCCAAGCCCTTTGGATTCCCCTCAAAGAAGTGCTTTATCCTTTGACCATTCACTAAGAAATGTCGATTCTCTTCCCCAACTAGCTCAAAATCTCAATTAACAAAAACTATGACAATGGTAAAGGGTCCTGACCATTTGGACTTCAACTTTCCTGGAAACAACATCATTCTAGACTTGAAAAGAAGGACTCTCTCACCAACCTTGAAATTCCAATTTTGAATGATTGAGTCATGAAAAGCCTTTTTTATTTATTTTTAAATTTCAGAATTCTCATAGGACTCCCTTCAAATCTCCTCCAGCTCACTCAACTCTAGAAGTATCCTCTCTCTAGCAGACTTGAAATAAACATTTAGAGCCATCACTGCCCAATAAGATCTCTACTATAACTCAACGGGTAGATGAAATGTTTTACCAAAGAGTAGACTATATGGTGAAATCCCTATAAGAGTCTTATAAGTAGTTCTATAGGCCCAAAGGGCCTCATACAACTTCCTTGACTAGTCCTTTCTAGAGTTAGACACTGTTTTCTCTAAAATCTGTTTGAGCTCTTTTTTTGAAACTTCTACTTTCCCACTGGACTGTGGGAGGTAAGTGGTGCACGTACTATGTGAGAACCCATACATATCCACTAAAACGTTGAAATTATAATTCTTTAATTGATTCCCATTATCAGTGATGAATTCTCAAGGCACACCAACTCAAGAAAAGATGTTTTTCATGAAGAATTTCACAACACTAGAAGCTGAATTTTCAGGCAGAGCTACTGCCTCAACCCACTTGGGCACGTAGTCCTCAACAACCAAAATGTACTCTTTCCCATAAGAATATGGGAAAGGTACCATGAATTACAAGACTTACACATTAATGATTTCAACCTACACAATACCTTTTTGGGGTATTTCTTTCCTTCTTCCAACATTTCCAATCATTTGGAATTTTTCACAGCCAATAAACAGACTCTTAGAATCTTTAAACAATGTTGTCCTGTAGAAACCAGCCTGTAAAACCTTTTGAGCAGTCCTTTATCATCCATAGTGTCCACCCCAAGGTGAAGAATGATAGCTCTCAAGTATGGGAAAAATCTCATCCTCAACCACACATATTCTCAAAATCCCATCAGCGCGCCACTTAAAGAGAATATGGTTATCCCAAATATAATATTTCCGATTAGATATAAAACTATTTCTTTGGTTGTGTGAGAGATCCTTGGGCATGACTCCAACTGCTAGAAAGTTGGCATAGTCTGTGAACAAAGAATACAGCTACACAGAAGCAGCAAACAATTGTTTATCATAGAAAGAAGTGTTGATATTTTTTGGTTCCTT
Source organism: Viscum album (assembly GCA_963277665.1). Classification (NCBI taxonomy): domain Eukaryota; kingdom Viridiplantae; phylum Streptophyta; class Magnoliopsida; order Santalales; family Viscaceae; genus Viscum; species Viscum album. Next base: position 966,023,167 of record OY728158.1, on the reverse strand, counting down.
ACATGGGGAATTGGGAAATCTGGAAAAATGATAAACAACTACATTCTCATCCCCTTCATTTTTGCTTAATCACTAAATCAATCTTCTGTAACAACAAGGTCCACCTCATGAGTCTGGTCTTTGAGTCCTTTTTAGCCAAAAAATACTTTAGGGTATAATGATCTGTGAAAATTATTATCCTTGATCCTATGAAGTACTGCTTGTACTTTTCCAAAGCAAACATCACAACATCCAACTCCTTTTTAATGGTGGAATAATTCTTCTAGGCATCATCCATCAAATTTCTTTCATAGTAAATAACATGTATTTTTCTATCCTTCCTCTTTCCTAACATAGCTCCTACTTCAAAGTCACTAGCCTCACACATAACCTTAAAGGGAAGCTTCCAGTCAGGCACAGGGACTATAGGTGAAGTATTAAACTTCTCCTTGAGCAGATTAAAGGGCCCTAGACATGTCTCATCAATGAAAGAGGGTGTGTACTTAACCAGAAGGGGGCACATGGGTCTAGTAATCTTAGAAAAGTCCATAATGAACCTCCTATGGAACCCAGCATGTCCCAAAAAAACATCTGATTCTTTTGACATTTTCAGGTGGGGGAAAATTCTGTATGACATCAGTTTAAGAATTATCGACCTCCATCCCCTTCTTAGAAACTTTGTGTTTCAAAAATATGCCTTCAATGGCCATTAATTATCACTTTTCCCAATTTAAGACAAATTTGGTATCTTGGAACCTTTCTAACAATAGTTCCATATTTTTCATATAGTTCTCAATGTTAATTACCACAATAGGAAAATAATCTATGAACACTTCAATTATCCTTTCAATCATGTCTGAAAAAATTTCCATCATGCACCTATGAAAAATGATAGGATCACCACACATGCCAAAGGGCATCCAACGAAAGGAAAATGTCCCAAATAGACAGATGAAGATGGTTTTCTCTTGGTCCTTAGGTGCAATGGAAATCTGGTTGTATCCAAAATAACCATCAAGAAAGCAAAATAATTCATTTCCTGCCAATCTCTCTAAAATTTGATCCAAAAATGGCATGGGAAAGTGATCCTTTCTTGTGGAAACAATCAATTTTCATTAGTCTATACAGAATCTCCATTTATTCACTAATCTTGTCTATATTTGCTCATTCCTTTCATTAGTTACCACTGTCACTCCACTCTCTTTGGGTACCACCTGGACAAGACTGAACCAGGGGATATCAAAAATGGGAAAAATTATTCCAGCATCAAGCAACCTAATCACTTCTTCTATCAAAACTTCCTTGATTTTGGGGTTGAGTTTTCTTTGGGCTTCTACTTTGGGATTACAATCAGATTACATGGGAATTTTATACATACAAAAGGCTAGACTTAACCACTTGATATCAGCGATCGACCAGCCTATGACTGACCTGTATTTCTTTAAAACATTAAGAAAATCTTTCTCTTGAATCACCTCTAGGTTGGATGAAATGATAAGAGGGAGGGTTAAACTATCTCCTAAAAAGGAATATTTGAGATGGTAAGGGAGGAGTTTGAGGTCAAGGGTGGGTGGTGATTGGCTTGAGGGAAGACACCTCGGCCTGGGTGTCCCATGGTCTTCATGATGCCTCTCGAAGAGGGCTATAGAGAAGGCTTCTTCCTCATCATTAGAGTTTCCAAAAAAAACTCTCCTCAAACTTAGACTCCTCTCTCAGGATAATAATGTGCTCCACAACAAAACCATCTAGGTTCTCTAATAATTCTCCCTCGTACTCATCAAAAAATTTTATCCCCTTACTTGAGCTAATCCTCATGCAGGCAGCAATAGGGGTTTCAAGTTCACTATTGATTTCAGTAATCATCCTCAGAAACTCTTCTACCTCCTTATTAACACTACTCTTAGTAAATAACACCTAATATTTAGGAAAGAATGGATGGGTGGGTTATTAGATTTTCTTAAACACATTTAATCCTTCTTTTTGTTCACCCAAATTGAAAATCAGTTTCCCCTTAGACACATCTATCACAGCTTTCACTGTGGCCAGGAAGGGCCTACGGAGAATGATAGGAACTTCCTGATCACACTCTCTACCAAGGATAAAAAAGTCAGTAGGCAAAAAGAGTTTGCCTACTCCCATTAACAGATCATCGACCCTACCCACTGGATGAGTAATGGATCTATCAGAAAGTTGTCACACAATAGTGCTGGGTTGGGGAACTCCTAATCTTAGGTGCTGAAAAAGTGACTGGGGAATCAGATTAATAATAGAACCAATATCACACAAATAGTTGAACTTACCACCTATAACACCAAAAGTGCAAGGGATGTCAAAGCTTCCTGGGTCCTGAATCTTAGAAGGTATCATATTCTACAAGACTCTACTACACTCCTCTGTTAATATATAGGTGGAAAATTATTCCAATTTCTTTTTGTTTGAACATATTTTCTTGAGTGATTTTAGATATTATGGGATTTGAATTAAGGCTTCGAAGAATGGGATATCAATGTTCATCTTTTTAACCACTTTCAAAAATTTCAATAGTTCAGAATCATGAATTGCCTTCTTAATTATTTATGGGAAAGGGATATCATGGGAAAAATTCCTCACAATTGGGGGAATCTTTACAAATTCTTATTCAATAAGTTTCTTTCATTTATTGTATTTGTTTTTCAAGCCATTTGCTTTGGGTTTTTGAGTTGCGACAATAGGAACTAGAGGGATTCTAGTGGTACTGTCCAGTTTTCCATATTCATGTTCTTTTAAATTTGTGTTTCCAGCTTCATCCAGTTTCTCCTTTTAAAAAATTTTGGGTTCTTTTCCAAGCTCTTGGTGACTTTGAAGACCACTTTTGGTGGTCATAAGTTTGAAATTCTCCCTAGGATTGGCTTAAGTGGTGCCAGGCAGCCTACCCTTTTCTCTATTACTAGCATCCCTAGCCAATTTCCCCTTTTGAACTTCCAAGTTATTCATTCTAGAATCCATTCGAAACTTATCATAACCATTTTTGGTCTTTTTTCATCAAACCTCCCTATCCACTAATAGAAAATGTCTCTCACCACATCTTTTGAGTTGGATGACTCAGCCTTAGGTTGGGGTTGGGGCTGGAATTGCTGCCTAGGAGGCTGCTGGAATCGAGGAGGGGCAGTAGGTCGGAGGAATCCCTACTCCCTCCATGACTAGATCAGATGGTTCCTATACCCCTTGATTGTTGGTGTTGGAAAAAGGATCTTCCCTAGGCTGCAATCGAGGTCCATATCCGACAAAGCTAGCACTCTCATGAGGTTGGACAGGCATATCAAATTTTCGAAAACAGGTTTGAGAATGACCATACATGGCACAGTGGTGGCACTGCTCCTTAAGGGTTTGATGTGTGTTCTCATTAAAGAACCCTGAAGCTTGGGATTCAGCTTAAGGATCAGAGGAGGTTTCCTTTCTCACAATGGTTCTCCTCCTAGAGAATTTTTTCTGAGAGTTTTGAGCTAAGGTATTAAAGATTTGTTTGAGCACCTCAACATTCCCATCACCAAAGTCTCCTCCAGAAGACAGATCCACCAAGGTTTGGTGGTAAGGGGTGAGACTATTATAGAAAGTGTTCATGAGGAATTGGGGTGTACATTTATGGTTTGTAAACTACCAACGAAAACCTCTAAACCTATCCCACGCTTCATGAAATAGTTCTTCTTCATCTTGAAGGAATCCAGTAATTGTGTGCCAAATTTCAGATGTCATCCTCCTAGGATAAAATTTCATTATGAAAGCATTATAAACTTGATCCCAAGTGACAAATATTTCTTCTTCTAACATTTGAAACCAAGTCCTAGCATTTCCCTTGAGGTAGAAGGGGAACAATCTAAGATTAAGATCTTTATCAATGAGACCCCTAACTGGTAGCTACTGGAAACTATAGTAGAAGGATCTAATGAAGTCAAGAGAGTCATGTCTTTGCATTCCATTAATGGAAGGAAGGTAACTAAGAAGAGACTGCTTGATCGCGTAACTCCTAGACCTTGGAGAGAGTCTAATGAATGATGGGTTACTAGACAATAAATTTAGCAAGAAATCTCTCAAACTTTGCCTCTCAACAATATCATTATCAGGTGGGTTCATCATTCCAGGTTGGTTCAAATTATCAGGAAGATGGTTGTTCAAATTTTCATTTCTGTTATCTTCCATTTTGACCTTGTCTTTGTTATTTTTCACTTACTTGAGGTGCTTATCAATTTCAAGATTACCAGGTACTGTGTATTCAGACATAGACATGGATTTCATGTAGCAGGTTTATAATTTTTTTTGGAATTTCAATTTTCCCTTTTCAAAATTTTTTACGGGAATTTTTTTTATTCTTTTTATATGTGAATTTTTGTTTGGTTTTAAAAAAAATCGCACCTAGCCTCCCCAGAAACAGTGCCAAAATTTGTACACATGTGTGTCATTGGGAACGGGTGAAAAAATAAATTTTATAACCTACTTATTACTTAGAACAGTGGAAGGACATGGTCGAACCATAGAGAGGCCTCATGTTGTGTTTGGTGAACTAAAAAAAACTAAAAAAAACACACAAAAGAACAATAAAAAATAGTTGGTGGTGGTGAAGTGGAGTGCGTGAGAATTAGTGTGCGAGGAAGTGAAGGTGAACTGGTGAGTGCAAAGAAGCAGACAAGACAACAAGAGAAATTGTGGTGAAAACAACCAATAGATGATTAGGGGGATAAAGTCCGCTGGCCGATTTCAATACTACTTACCCTTGCTTATGCACTGATGGTTAATAAATATGGATCAGACTTAAAAGTAACTGGCCAGATTTTTCGATTGGTCAGTTTGTGATGAAATAACTCTTACAGTCATTCGACTATAGGAAATAATTCCATATAATGGTGTTAACAAGTTAGATGTCACTTGGCTCAGCTTTTCAGTTTAGTTCAGTGTGTATCTCTCATTCAAGAATATCTCCATTGTCAGTGATCTCCTCAAATTGGAATAGTTTTCATTATAGTTCGAACAAGATCAGTTTTCACTCAACCTTGTTGTTTTGAAAAATAAATCTATTCTACAGTCAGTGAGAGAGACATTCCAAAAAATGATGCAACGCATGAATAAGAGTAAAAAAAATCTAACCAACCAGCTTATTCCCCCCTGAAAGGAATTTAGCTGTACATAGCAGTAGGAATTAGTGAAAAAATAGAACTAAGATCAATGAAGTTCATATTGAAATAATTTGTAGAAAAACAGAGCACAAGAAAAATAAAGATGTTCTAACTCCCTACTAATTCTCTTGAAAGTTCTAATCCCTGCTGCTCAATGGTGGCTACAACATTGAAATCCACTCGATGTCCTGCCCTGGGAATCAAAGTCTGAAATTTTCTGATCGCTGCTCTCGGTACTCCAATCTTCTAGCCTCTATGATGTTGTATGTTCTTCTTTCTGTCTATCCCCAGTTTGGATCGATGATTCCCCCCTTGTCGCGTTCGGCCCCACGGGTCTCTGAATGATCCTCTACTTGTCACGAATGCTAATGACTAGTAGAAGTCTCTGGAATCTCGCCTGAGGTGTTCCCTAGCCTCCACATGGAAATTTCATTATGCTACTTTCTCCCGTGCTTTTCACTAGAGTAGTTTCTCCTAACTGAATGAAATGTTTCATGCGCGTTGAGCCACAACCCTCCCTCTGGAAAAAACAAACATGAGTCAGATACAAAAAAATGAAACTATCTTTATATATACTATATATTAATATCACTAAAATAAAATTAAAAATATCTAATATTATGATTAAAATAATAACTATTAATAACATATAAGATATATAAGAAATTAATAATATATATATATAAACTTATATAATTTTACTAATATACCTATAATTATTATTATATTGTATATGATATATAACACATAATTAACGAAGTATAAAAAATAATGTACACAATTATATATTATTAATGTTATACTAATTTTATTTATAATATATGTTAATATCAATATTATTGTATATTATATATATACATGTTATTATATGTTAAAATATAATATAAAGATAATAATAATAAAAATAATAAAAATAAAATGAAAGAAGAGAGGGGGGGATTGGTTCGACGCAAGGGTAACAGGGGAAAGAGAAGCCGAGGGGAGCGAGGTATTGCAGGGAAAGATTGTGAAACTAGGGCTTGCAATGATAGAAGACCGATGAATATTTGTGGCAGGGGAAGTGGGGGCGAGGGATAAGGGTGAGGCTGCGGTTCGAGGCCGGATAGGTTTTACGGTGCGAAGCAGGAAGGTTAGTGTGACGGCACATGGGAGGTTCGGCCAGAGGTTCGGTTAGGGTTTGTGGTGGTCGGACGGTGGAAGCGAGGTGGTTCAACAAGCTTGGTTCATGTGGAGAGTCCGGACCAATGATTGAAATGGTGAGTAGGGTAACATAACATACAAAAGAAGGGTGACGTGATTAGGGAAGAAGACTCGGGTATCAGTGGTATGGTCTCAGTGCGGGGTAGGGAAGAAGGGCGATGAGGGCCTAAGGAGGGGCTGCTCAAGTGGTTTAGGGGCTAGGATGGTGGTTCAGTCAGTGACACAAGGGATGTATGAGGTGTTGGTGTTTTGGTGGTCAGAGAATAAGAATGGTTGCAAAGGAGTCACTATGAGTGACCATCACGGTTGTTGTGAGATAGCACGTGAGGCACCATAAGTCTGGTTTCTGCTCTCGGTGAGACAGTGATACTGAAGAGGTGGTTGGGTAATGGTGAGATAGTGAATGAGGCTCACCGTGAGATCTTGATTGTGAAACATTGTGTAAAGAAACCAGCGGCACCCTGAGCAGAAAACGATGGCAGAGTACCTTGAACTGTAACACCAGCAAACAAAAACACAAAAAAAATTAAATTAATTAAAACTGTAATACAAAAAATGAATTAACAAATTAATCAATTAATTTAAAAATAATATAATTAAATACTAAACGAATAATATAAAATTAGATATGCTTTATTAAAAAGTCTTAATTTAATTGTATTCACAAAAAATTAATTCTTGAACTTATTAAAGTAGTTACAATTACTTGTTTAAATTAATTACCCAATTAATTAAAGAATTAATTAACTAAAAAAATAAAAATATTAATTGAATAAGATTAAATTGTTAAAACTAATTTAATTATTAACAGACTAAAAACTAAAATGATGAATTTATTTACAATTTAAAGAATTAAGAATTAATGAATTTAATTAAGGAATTAAAAATTAATGAAAACTAATAACATAATGAATTAATTAAACAAAATTAAAATAACAAATTAATTTTATTATTGAAAAATAATAAAAAATAAACAACAAAAAACAAAATTTTAATACATAAACACATTTTTCATAATATAATTAACAAAATACAACAATTGATAAGTATTACACAAAAAACAATGGTTTGATATAAAAAAGTAAACAAAGATATAAAAAAGGATGTAGTAAAGAGAATTAAAAATGAGCTACATCAATAATGATGAATATAATAGATATAAATAATAAATATTATATTATAATAGTTTTTTATAATTAATGTACCATAAAATTATTTACCACTTTACCATTAAGAAAATGATACAATTGCTCGTGCGTACGTACTACCTACCGTCTCCACGACGCGATGAGATTCATTCTCCACCTTAAACACTAAATAATGATTATAAAAATTTACATGATGAGTGAATTTAATATTTATGAACTTAATATAATTCTTTATATGAATAAAATATATTCTATGCATAATAAATAGATCTTATAAGGCAAAATATACATAAGAAAATGAAGCATTTAACACCGGGAACAATGGTAATAATGAAAGATTATTATCCAAAAAATATAAGAGGATCATATATGGTATAATAAATATATATATAGTTATGGTATAATTTAATAACAAACTTTATCCATTATATTGGTGCTTTACGTAACCCTAACTAAAGAAAATTACACGGTAAGGTTTAACTTCACAATCTCATTATGATCCCAGATTTTTTATACATAAGTATTTACTGAGACTTATTTATCAACCATTTCTATGTTTCTTAAAAGTGGATTTCAAAATATTCTTATATTATTATAAAAACTATTAATGTGTCTTTTACCCATGTTTTACTTTTTATAAAATGGTTTAAATTGAGTTTTTTCTAATTTTTCCAAACGAGGAACTTTATGACTTTTTAGACAGAAAGAATATATTTTTTAACTTATGCATCATGAGAATATTTTTTCAATATTATGAAGCCATAATTTTTTGAATCTTCCATTATAATAATATAAGGTTATTTTCAATTTAAATGTTTTCTTTTATAATTGTGTTACTTTTAAATGATTTGAAAGTATAAAGAGGTATTTCTCGCAAGAATTTTATAATTATTTTTTTAGATTATTTCATCTATGTCAACATCATTTTTCAGATTTTATGATTAATTGAGGTTTATTTTTTATGATACAATATACCATATAATATTTATGGGTTTATGTTATGTTTGACTATGGATGTTCTATTGTGATATTATTCATGGTTTATGGTTAATGTATTAGAATTATGTATGATAATTTTAATATGAATGTTTATATTGGTTATGTTTCGCTATTTTTATATGAATAACTCATTATAATTAGTAAGTGACGGGAGAGTCCACTTGATGGTATGTTTATGATGTTTGGCATTATGCATTCCCGCATTATGAGATTAGTTACTGATAATACATGTGATTATTCGACAAAGTATAATATCTATGTTAATGTTTATGTGGTGTTATTTGATTTATTCTTACCATATTATGCTCAATATTATGTTTAAAGGGATTGTGTTTAGTTATATACCTCTCTTTAAAAGTTTATTCTTATTTATGATAGATTCCTGTGTATTATTTACTCTTACGGAGCATCTGAACTCACCTCTTCCATATGTTTTATTTCCTAGGATGTGAAGATGTATATTATGATAACTATGCAGGGTTAATCTAGGAGAATCATGATTTTCAAAGTATTCTCTTTGTTTTAGTTTAGGTTCTTAATTATAGTGTAAGGATATTGTATGTAATCTATTTTCTAAACTGCTAAACTGATTAGTCCTTTGGGATTCCACACTTGTATATCTTCTAAAGTAATAAATTAAGGAACCATCTCTGAGCTACTATGGTCAGGGTTGTTATAGATATGATTATTTCATAAACCATATACCTTTTTACATATAGTGTCCACTTTTAATTTTATATTATTAATTTTGAAAATTTTGATAAATCTATACACTTTACTCAATATAGATATTTAATGACAAAAAATTGATTCATGAATTAAATTGATTATTTGATATATGGGGAATGCTTAGGATAAGCAGATATGGGTATGGAAAGGTTATAGATATCCCCTCAATGCCTCGAAAGGTCTCATGTGAAAAATCAGTTGGATAAACTAGATGATATTGTACCTTGTAGTTTTAAGTCGGTCGGCCAAACCAGATGATTTTGTTTCTAATAGTTTTAAACTATATTTTAATGATATTAATAGTGGAGGTATTATGTGATTAAGGAATTATGTCTAATAATTAATAATTTCCTTCATTGAGAGTTAATTTATTATTCTTATCCATGATATTTTCATAAAGATATTATCTGTGGATGCATTTAATTCTCATATTATTGGTTAAATGACATGTTTTCTTAGTTAGTTACCTTACCATATTGGGTATATTTTACCTAATCATGATATCTACGACTATACATAACTATTATTTATCATTTGATATGACCTTATTTTATTTCCTTTCCTTATGTCATAAAGAAAAATTCTAGGAATGAGTTCAAAAATTCCAAGTATTATCCATTTCTATGATTTTTATTTTATATTCATTTGTAAAATGTGCATAATGTATGTATATAGTGTTTAAAAAATACTAAAATGATCGACATTTTTGGATTTGAACTATTTTATCTATGCCTATGTTTAAAGAATACACCGGCTCTAGGGTACTAGGGTTAGGGTTGGTACATTTGATATTAGATAAAGTTTAGTAGATACCTTGGGTGTTAGATTTAGGAAAACATTGATTAGGAAACACAAAAGTATGATAAACATTGAGGAAAATAATAGAATAACATCATAATGTTTTTTAAAGGAAGATATTATATGAGTATTCTTTGAAATATATCTCTTTCTAGATACTACAAGTGGATATGGTTCTGTCACCAAGGTACATATGAGTAATAAATCCAAGAAGGGCACATTAGGCTTGACCCGACCATCCCCTAGTGGATGAAAATGGGACTCACAAAGAACTTGGTTTGTCACTCTTAGTAGAGATTCTTAGGATAATTTACATCTTCATTACAAACTATTATGAAGGATTTTAAAATAATGAAATCCCCAAAGAAAACCAAGTCTATGATGTATATTTTTTAAAATTCATGCTATGTGTTACACCATATTTACAATTATACATTATGATTTAAAATTCATAATTTTATTAGCCAGTATAGTATTTTACATTTTTCAGAAGTGGCTCCTGGAAGGAAAAAGCGTATCTATACTCATGGCCAATGTAGAGATTGCTCAACGGATAAAGCCAATATAGCTAGTATTAGAACTAAAAAAATTATGTTTATATAAGGATAAATCAAAAAAGTTATAAAAGATTACCTTGTATAAATATATCAACCTATTCCACATCGATATTATTCTACATTGGATCAATTTACAAGATAGAATACCCTGTCATTTGGTGGGACTACAAATTTAATTTTAGCCAAACAATAGATTAACCCTCTAGAAAAGATATTTATGACCTTGGGAGTCATTAAAATAGAAAATTTATAATTTTAATGTATTATATAAAAGGAAATTCTGATAAATGGTGGTCATTGATTAATAATACTAAGTATGAAGAGGAAATATAACTCATGGAATGTACATTTTTTGAAAAATATTTCCCACATGAGAAAAAAACTCAGATGAAGGTAATGTTATATAGATTTAAGAAATAAGGAATAATAATGCGATGTTGAGTATGAATCTACCTTTATAAGTTTATCTAGGTATGCTACGAATTACATATGTAACACTGATTGAATGATTTACCATTTCTGTGAAGGTATTAAGACAATTCTTCGAAGGTTGCTAGTCTCTCAAACATTTTCTTCATATGATAAAATAGTTTTATATGATATAAATAGAGAGAAATAGTTCTCTAAGTCTTCTGAGTTTTAAGGGAAGAAATATAAGAAGAGTATTGAAGAGAAAAATGGATAAAGGGAGGAAGGGAAAGAAGGATTTTCCAACATGTGATAATTTTGGAAAGAAACACTCTAGTACTCTATTGAAGGGAATTAGAGTTTGATACAAGTGTGAATAAAAAGGCCACCATGCATCTGATTAAAAGGTCAAGAAAGAGATTTTAAATGTTCTATGCTTCCACTATAAATAGATGGGCAACTACGCAAAGAAATGACCCAAGAGTTATGGGAGTATACCATATAAGAATTTAAGGAATTGAGGTCAAGATTATGATATTTATATAGCCAAAGTGGAATGATTAATGTGGTTTTTTATTTATATCAAATAAATATATTGTAAAAGTATTTATGTATGTTATTGTTGTTATAATAATCATTACATGTATATGTATTTTTCAGCATCAATATTTCTTAATGTATCTGAATGAATGTGTTGAAAGGTACCAAGAAATGCGATTCAATGGAAAGTTGAACTTTTTGGAAAACACATGATTAAGGAAAGAATAACCTTAATATGTGATCTATATTGAGATAATTATGAAAATAAAATGTTTATATTTTAAAATTAGTGAGAATGAATTTGATTAAAGATTTAATGGTTTTTTTTATTTTACTACATGTTTATATTTAAAAATTATATTCAAAAACCCGATATTTTATTTTTGTAATCATTCATCTTTTTCTTATGGATTTATAGAGATCGAGGTATCTAACTATTTGGAATGTGGAATTAATAGCCACTTAATATTTTATACGGAATATAATTTTGATTTTGTGACCTTCCATATAAATTTTTCAAACATATTTTGGATGATCCTTATAGTCAACTATTTATGGTAGGGATTAATATGAACTTTGGGTGTTATTCGATAATTTTTTATATCCATTTTAGTTTTAGTAAATAATTTAAGAATATCTTTTTACTATTATATTGATCTTATGACCCGTTAAAAGATTATTTTTGTGCTCTAAGAATAAAAATAATTATTTTTTGGATATTGATATCTTAGAGTAAGAAATGAAGTTTAAGTTGATCAAATTGAAATAAAAGGATGAAATTGTGCCTATAAAAAAAATATATCAAGTAGGTATATTTCCTTATATTTCTCAGAAAGTAAAATAATTCCTCAAATATTAGAAAATGATTTTGAAACAGAAATATTTTCCTGTTATAATACTTTTTGATGATATAAATGAACATTTCCACACCTTTGGTTTATGTCCTTTTGGTCGTTAACATCCCGCTAACTATGTTCTCTATCACTGTCCCTTAGTATTTGGCTGTTTTTTTCTCTTTTATGTCCATGTTTTCACTATGTTATCCTATTTGGAAGCATAATATGTGTCATTACAGATGAACAATGTTCTTATACTTCTATATTATTAAGAGAATGTTTTATTAAATCTTTTTATGATGTGTGTTTAAAAAAAAGTTATTTTCAAATGTCAAACCCTCGATTAATATATAGAGAATAAATTACAAGGACACAATTTATTTAAGGGGGTAGAATATAACACCCTAAGATTTTAAAAGGGGAACATCATGTTTGATAGCATGTATGAAACAAAAAACAATATAATAAGATAATATAACACCCCAAAAATTTATTATATTTTCATTTATAAATAAATTCAATATCTTCAATAGCTTTCAATGCAAACAACACCGAGTTCAAACGAATCATAATACTCTATTGAAATATTATTATTTAAAAATGACCATTATATCCTATCCATTAAAATGGTGGGTATGAATAATAATAACTGAATTATAAAAATTTTGTGTTTTATAGATGTACAAAATAAATTCAATGGTAATATATTTATTATAAATAAAATAATAACCATTTAAAAGGGAAAGAATGTTTTCTGAAAAACCGTATTTTTCTGAAATGATGATTAATCATGCATTGCGAAAATAGTTTAAAATTAATTGTTACCAATTTTTGGAAATTTATTTGAAAAAATAAACATAATATCTAAAATATACATTTCAAAAGTATCTTTGGGTGAATAATTGAGAATTTTCTAAAAAGTGATTTTTTTAGTAAATAGTGAAAATATAGAATTTTAATTGAAAATTGTATTTCATTTAAATTTTTTATAATGTTAAATAATATTTTAAATTTTTTATAAAGATTAATTAGTTAAAATATATAAAAAATAATTAAATTTTGTTCATTTTATTCATTTTAATATTGAATTTTTAAATAAAAACATTATAAACTTTTGAACATTTTCTCTTTCAAAAACTGCTTTCTAATCACGTCTGTGAGAGTAAATTTTAAATTAACATTATTCCACTTATGTGAATTTGATTTTAAAAAATGGATTAAATATTTGTAATAATATTAATTTCTATTTTCTAATAAGTTCAACTTAATTTTTTACCCATATTAATAGTGAAAACATTAAAAATTATTTACCGTAGTAATGGTAAAAATAGATTTATTAGGGGTTAAACTAAAATGAAAAAGGAAAAAATAACCAAATTTTTTTTTCTAAAATTTATTATTTGGAAATATTTCTACTATATAATGTATTATTATTGAGAATACTTCATTTTTGTTCCTTTTTTCAAGTGAATAACATAGGTATTCATTTTTCTTCCTTAAAATTACACGTGTGCCACTCACCTCACTTATAAAAAGCCACCCACTCTCATATTTTCTTCAAACCTTGAAACCCTTTTGGGTTGGATAATACCAAATTAAATCACCTAAAAAATTCCATAATATTATCCTATAATCCTTATTTGGGGCATAATGAAAACCCAGAATGGCATTGGTGAAAACTTATAGAGGAAACCCACAGAAGTTGTAAAACAATTCAATGAGTGTTTTTATTTTATTTCTTCCTCCAACATCATCAATTATTTATAAAACATGATGATAATATAAAATAAATATATTTTATATAATATAATGTTTTTATGTTAAGTTCATGACCTAAAAACATATCCACTTTCATCAAATGAGTTACGAAATCATCACTCTTGTGTACGGCAGACTACCGCCTCACGAACTGATGTCAATAATTTTTCCATTGAAACCTCACCCGATTGAGTATGATGATGGATATAAAGAATATATATGATATTTTTAACATAATTATACCTATATATTAATTATAATATATATATAACCTTTTTTAATTTCAATTTTTTATGAGATACAGTAACGTCATTGGGGTGTATGGCAGACTACCGCCTTGCGAAGCGATGTGCTTCGTCTTTTACTAACGCATAGCATGGATAGTGATAAGTATAAAGTTAATGATTATATGTTATATAAATTACATAATTATGATATTAATAAAATATTAATCATTGTGAAAATATAATATATATCATTTTCATTCTTACCTTCTCACTCAATGAAGTATGATAACGTCATTCATGTCCGTGTGGACTACCACCTTCATGAAATGATGTGACTTAATTTTTATCACTACACCACATGGATAATAGATATAAGTATATTTAATAAAATAATATGATATTTATGATATTATTATAATTATATAAATATAAAATACTACTTACCACATTTTCATAATGATCCTTGAAAAATGGGAACATTGCTCTTGCATACGTATGACCTACCATCTCCATGGTCATATCATAGTTCATTTTTCAAAACAATATTTTTTGATTGATATTAAAAGTACAATTAATGTATAAATATGATAATTATATAATTATTATTATTATGGAGATAATTTAACTATATAATACGAACAGAACCAAATTTTCATAATAACATTTGAATGAGAAAACAAGCCAATTAACACCTGAATCAATTAAACTAATGAAATATTATTAACTAATAGGACATAATATTTTATAAAAGGATCATATATAGTGTTATAAATATTAATATGTATATTTTATAATTTAATGACTGGTTCAGGGCCACTATATTAGAGGTTAAAGTATGTTCAACCAAAATGAAGCGTGAGGTAAGAGATTTCATCTCAATTTACATTCAATTGAGAATTACTTGTTATTATTCACCAATTCACTTTTATGTGGTGTATATAAAAAAAATTCACATATAATATCATGATTCATTCATAATTCCTGGTATTTTATGGTTCACTTGGAAACATTTCATCTAAGGATATTTGACTTGAAAATTACCAAGTGGTAAAATTTATTTGTAAAATATAACTTTCTTTGGTCATTATTAATTTTTTCCTGAAACAATCACTTTTAGGTAATAATTTTTCATTGAAAATAAAATTAATAATAAATATAAATATTTTTTTATGATTGATATAATTATTTTCTAAACTGTATACAATGTTTACATAAAGTGTTTACTTTGAAAGTTATTTGATCAACTAATGAAATATCGGTAAATCTCTATCCTTTACTCAATACATATATTTGATGACATGTAACATTGATTGATGAATTAAATTTAATATTTGATATATGATAATTTCGTAAGACATGAAGTTATGGGTGGGTCCTAGTTATAGAGATCCCTTCGATACATAAACAGGTCTCAAGAGACAAATCAGTTGGCTAAACTAGATGAGTATGTACCCCAATAGTTTTAAAACAATTGGCCAAACCAGATAAGTTTTTACCTACTAGTTTTAAACCAACTATTTAAAGGACTTTATTTTAGACATATCATGTTAATGAGATATGAAATACAATAATTTAGCATTTACTTCATTGATAATTGTGTTATTATTTTTATCCATGATATATTTTCAATGATATTATATCAAGATTCATTTAATTATTCTTTTAAATGGAATGTTTTCTCAGTTACTAACATTATCATATTTATTATGTTTTATCTACTCATGATAGATTCTACTATACTTAACCCTTACTGAGAATTTGAGATCACCCTTATTTTTTTCCTTTACAAAGGTTATGTATAAGAATTATTTTAATGAGTTCAAGGATGCCAAGTGTCTTCTATTTATCTATTTTTTATTTTATATCCCTATGTAAAATGGGTTTCATGTATGTATCTAGTACTATAAAACATCCAAACTGACTAGCCTATTTGTAATGCCCCGACCCTAGTTACCTAGAGTCGGTGCATTATTACATAACATTGGCATGTTCACAAGAAAGATCAAATCTCAAAAGACCGATTGGTTTAGTAGCCTTGGAAACACTAGATATATTCATAAGTGTTACATTACATCATAAAAATGAAAACTACAACAACATCTTTTCTTAATATTACACACTCATATCCCCACATACTATCCCTGCAGGTAATTCATAATTTACTTCTTCATACCCTAGGAAAAATAAAACATAGAAAAGGGGTGAGCTCAAATGCCCAGTAAGGATAACAAAATAGCGGAAACTTTCATAAATAATAATAAACATTTAAGGCAATGTATAACTAAAACAAAAGCCTTTTAAACTTGAACTTCAACATAGTGTGGAAAAAGTAAAATGAAATAATGCCATTTACTTATTCACAAGGATATTCTACTAATCGAATAATCACATGCAATATCAATAACCACTTTCATAATGATGGAATGCATAATTCCAGACTATCATAACCACATAGCCAAGGCCTCATGCCAAGACTACAAATAAGATTTTTCCAAGACCTTGTGCCAAGACACTAGTTTGTCTCATGAGACCTACCGATGCATCGAGGAGCTATAGCGGGCTCCACCCTTCACATATTAAGTCCAATTCATTCCCATATGAAAAGGTTTAAACATAACATAAACATTCGTATTAGCATACGAAATGTAAATACTTCATCCATAAACCATGAATGGTATAAAAATAACACATCCACAGTCAACCATATCACAAAACTTTCAATACAATATATAAGTTTTGTATCATAATAAATCAACTTCAAATAAGTGTAAAATCCATCAAAGGATGTTGACATAGATGAAATCAGAACTCTTTTTAGAGAAATAAATCAATCTATTTTGAAATAATTTAAGAGTCATATATTTATAAAATAATACATTTTCTTTGAAAATATTATTATAAACTTGTGAAGGAAGCTTCGAAGATTTTATTATGGAGGAAAATAGCCGCACCCTCTATATAAGTTAAAAAAATATTCTTACCTTAATTCTGTCGAAAAGGTTAAAAAGCACTTTGTTTGGAAAACGACGGAAAGATTCATTTATAAAACTCTTATAAAAAGTAAAACAAGGGTATAAATGAAATTAACCCATATTCTTGTAAATATTAAAAATGTTTTTAAATACATTTTTAAGAACCATGGATGTGGACGATAAAGAGATCCCAGTAGATTATTACGTATAAACAACCTCGGATAATGAAGAGATTGCGAAATAAACCCTTACCTTGAACTTTTACTTGGTTGAGGGTAGGTTAACCTCCTGTATAATGGTGAAATAATTGTTATTAAATTATACAAGAATCATATATATTAATATGATATCATATATGATCTTTTAACATTGATTTGTTAATAATATCTTAAAATTATCGTCGTTTCGAGTGTTAACTTACTCGTTTTCTTTTATATGTTTTGTTACATAAGCCGTGTTTGTTATGTATAGGTCGTATATTATTCATATACAGAATTATATCAAGTCCTTAAACATTATTTTTAAATCATCAAATGATAATTATACTTGAATGGATACGATGGAGAATGAATCTCATCGCGTTCGTGGAGACGGTAGTCCGTACGTACGCACGAGCGACAATATCATTCTTTTGATATTAAAATAATATATAAATGGATGGTATATCATATATACATAATAATTAACATGTTATATTTATTATTTACATGAGTTACACATCATTATTATACCCATCCAAATAATAATATATTGAATAACAATTACACCACGACGTGGAGACGGTAAGCCGTACGTACGCACGTATGGTGACATGTTATTCAAAGGGTGGATAGAATACTGAATATGGTTGTAACATATTTATAATAACATCACAGTATATATATGATACTGGAGTTATTATTTTAGAATGATAATAACAAAGGAAGAAGAGGTGGAAGAAGAAAGGAACATGGAAAAGGGTGGTGAAATCATTACCTCTTCTTCGGGTTCTTCCTTTTGATTTGATCAAAAGGGATCCTTAGGATGGCTTTCTGATCAAACTAAGGCCTCTATGTTGTATTTAGGGAAGGTGGTAGAGTATTTGTGCAGAGTTTTCCCGAACCTAAAGTCTTTGAATGTGTGAATAAATGAGAAGGAGGAGTGCCCTTTTATAAGAGGGGTGAGGGGCACCTTTGGATAAGCTAGAAATGTTAGTTTATAATAAATTCAAATACGGTTTCTAATGGCTCAAAAGTGGATTATTTAAATTTTAAGGTGTGGATGGGTCGAAAACCACTCAAAAAATAGAATTTAGACAGGTTTGGGTACTTATATTAACCTTATCTTTAAGTATTAACTCTAAGTTAATTAGTTTCACTTTTACAATGTCTCTTTGTATTTTTATATTATATGGTTAATAAACATAATATATACATCCAAGAGACCCTAAAGTGGTCCATTAATGATACAAATATCATTATATAAGTCTCTTGTCCAAACCTTAGATTTTTAGGAATTTAATATCAATTAATAATATAATATTTGTTTTAAAATCTCTTTTATGTCAATGTTGACACTATTCAATAGTTGTTTTTTGTGAAACTCATAACATAATGATTACTTCGAAAAAATTTAATTAAATCATTCCTAACATGTCATATTAACTTATAAAATTATTTTAATTCATAAAAAGTCTTAAATTATATTTTTTTGTGTATTTATAATATCAATTATTTTAATTTTTCACTATTATGGTAATTACTGCATCATCAATGTGTCATAAATAAATTAAATTATTTAATATCTAAAAAATATAAATAAAATATAATTATGTAGGAAATCTTTGTATATTTCTAATTAATATTTACAATCGAATTTATATTATGTATAACCCTATATTAAAAATGTTTTAGTAAATAAACTTTGATATTAATTCTTTTAACTCTTCTTTGAATTAAATAATAATAAATGTCCTAATCTAATCCAAGTGGACCTAAATGATAATATTTTATTTCTAAGATGGTTTTCGATTGAGATACACTTGTCCAATAGAATTAGGACATGTGTTAGGGTAATATTAATATCATTTTTACCCTTAATTACCCTATTTACTTTTAACCGTGGTAAATAAAAGTAAAAAGTTACTAATCACCAAAAATTATTTTCATCTCATTGAACCACATTTCACTTATTAATATTAACCGTTTCTCTCGGATTTTCGAAATTCGATTCACAGAAGCGGTAAAATTCTGTTTTATGAAAAATTCAGTTTTTTTAACTACCACTTAGTAGTTTCACTATTCATCAAAAATTGAAGTTTTTCAGAACAATGCCAAAATTTCACCCTAAGCTATAATTAATATTCCAAATTCAAAAATTATGTCGATTTAAAAAAATTCCAAACATATAAGTTTCATTAATTAATTTTATAATTAATTCCCGCTGTTACAACAAATAGCGTGTTTTTAAGAATCATTATATATCAAAAGATTGACAATTGTTTATGTCCAATTTCAAAGTGAAATTAATTATAATGAACACCATTGGATAAAATGGTAAAAATATATTATAATTATACTATAAAACCACTAAATAATATAATTTATCACTATAAATTATTTTGATTAAAAAAAGTTGTTTTTAAGTATTTTTCACTATTCATAAAAATTGGACGTTCTCAAAAAAATTCAACTTAGGATAATTTCAATATTTTGAATCCAAAAATGAAGTTCATTTTGAAATATAATATATAAATAATTTCAAAAAGTGGGTATTACTATTCATAATGGCTAGTTTGATTGGTTGTGGAGTCTTAGAACTCGATGTTGCGTACAACACATGCTATCGCATTATTCAAAGAGAAGCGTACTGTAGAAGCTTGGGGTGTTACATTCTCCCCTCCTTAAAATACATTCATCCTCGAAATTTCTAGAATATTATCTTATGAAAATACTCGGGTGGTTCTTCATCATAAGTTCCTCGAGTTCCCACATTGCCTCTTCCATCTTATAGTTTCTCCACAAATCTTTTACCAGACGTGTCGTCCGGTTTCTCAATACTAGTTCTCTCGTATCAAGAATCATGATGGGATCCTCGCAATAAGACAGATCGGGTTCGAGTTCTAATTCTTCATAGGTGAGTACATGCGTTGGTTCAGTCCTGTATTTCCTCAACAGAGATACATGGAACACATCATGATCTTTGGAGAGACTTGGCGGCATTGCCAATCGGTAAGCTACAACCCCAATTCATTCTAGAATTTCGAAAGGTCCGATGTACCTGGGACTCAATTTACCTTTCTTACCAAAACGTATGACTCCCTTCCATGGAGATACCTTCAGGAAAACATGATCACCGACTTGAAATTCCAAATCCTTCCTTCGATTATCGGCATAGCTCTTCTGCCTACTTTGAGCTGCTTTGATGTGATTTTGGATTACCTTCACCTTTTCTATCATTTCCTCCACCAGTTCTTGGCCTACAAGTTTTCTTTCACCAATGTCATCCCAATAGGTTGGTGTACGACATCTCTTTTCGTATAACACTTCATATGGTACCGTCTGAATACTCGAATGGAAGCTATTGTTATAGGAAAATTCTACCAGAGGTAAATACTGATCCCACATACCCTGAAATTCAAGTGAGCAAGATATCAACATGTCTTTTAAGGTCTGAATAGTCCGTTCTGATTGTCCGTCTGTCTGAGGGTGGTAAGCAGTGCTCAAATGAAGTTCAGTATCCAGGGATTTCGGAAGACTTTTCCAGAATCTTGAAGTAAAACGGGGATCACGATCAGAAACAATCGATAGGGGTACTCCATGAAGTCTCACAACTTCATTAATATATAGTCTTGCTAGACGTTCTAGGGGTAGATCTTCTCTTATAGAAAGAAAATTTGCTAACTTGGTAAGATGATCAACAATAACCCATCTTGAATCGATCCTTCTAGGAGTCTTTGGTATCCCCATGACAAAATCCATCATAATATTGTCCCATTTTCCACTCCGGTATGGGAAGAGGTTGCATAAATCCTTCAGGCTATTGCCTTCCAGCTTTCACTTGTTGACAAACCATACATCTTGATAGAAAATCAGTAGTCTCCCTCTTCATGTTGTCCCACCATAAATGTTCCTTCAAATCTCTATACATTTTGGTGATCCCAGGGTGTATAGATAAATTGGAACTATGAGAATCATCCAGCAATTCCCTTTTTAGATCAGGTATATCGGGAACACAAAGTCTCTTCCCAAATTTCAAAATTCCATCTTCATACACAAAGTCTCTAAGTCTCCCATCATTCACAACTTTAATCTTCTTTTGAAGTTCTTCATCATCAGTCTGAGAACTCTTAATACTTTCTAGTAAAGATGGTTTGGAAACCGTTTGAAAAAGCATTGATGTTTCTCCTTCCCTGGTTATTCCCATGTTCATCTTCACAAGATCCATCAAAATTGGATCCCTTTCAATTCTCATCACATTCAAAACTCCATGGTCTTTTCAGCTCAAAGCATCTGGAACCTTGTATGCTTTACCTGGGTGGTAGTGTATCATACAATCATAATCCTTGAGTAATTCAAGCCATCTCCTTTGCCTCATGTTGAGTTCTTTTTTGTGATAAAATATAATTCAAACTCTTGTGATCAGTATAAATCTCACATTTATTACCATAGAGGTAGTGCCTCCATATCTTCAAAGCAAAGATCACAGCTGCTAACTCGAGATCATGAGTATGATAGTTTTTTTCATGAATTTTCAACTGTCGTGATGCATAGGTAATAACTCTATCATTCTGCATAAGGACACAACCAAGTCCTTTCTTCGATGCATCACTATAAATAACGAACCCATCATTCCCCGATGGTAGAGTCAATATAGGAGAATTGACTAATCTTCTCTTCAGTTCTTTGAAAAATTCTTCACACTCTTTTGTCCAAACAAATTTAACCCCTTTACGTGTGAGCTTCGTTAATGGGTAAGCCAATTGGGCAAAATTCTGGACGAAACGTCGATAATAACCTGCTAAACCAATAAAACTACGTACCTCAGTTATACTCGTCGGTGCTGGCCATTCTTGGATTTCCTTAGTCTTAGAAGGATCAACAGAGATTCTATCTTTAGAGATAATATGTCCAAGAAAAGAAATCTCATGAAGCCATAATTCACACTTGCTAAACTTCCCATATAATTCATGTCTTCTCAGAGTCTTCAAGATAATGCCCAAGTGATTTTCATGATCTTAGTAGCTTTTGGAGTATACCAAGATATCATCAATAAATACCACCAAAAATTCACCAAGATACTCGTTGAAAACTCTATTCATCAGATCCATGAATACAGAGGGTGAATTAGTCAATCCAAAAGGCATTACAGTAAATTCGTATTGCCCGTACCTGGTTCGAAATGCTGTCTTCGGAATGTCTTCCTTCTTCACACATAACTGATGGTATCCAGATCGAAGGTCAATCTTTGAAAAGTATTGAGCTCCATGCAGCTGGTCAAAAAAATCATCAATTTGAGGTAGGGGATACTTGTTCTTTATTGTTATAACATTGATCTCCCTGTAGTCGATACATAACCTCATAGATCCATCTTTCTTTTTAACAAAAAGAACATGGGATTCCCATGGAGAAACACTAGGGTGAATAAATCCCTTATTACTCAATTCCTCTAGTTGTTTATTTAGTTCAACTAATTCTACAGTGTCCATTCTATAAGGGGTCTTCGATATAGGCCTTGATCCAGGAATTAAATCAATGGAAAAATCAACTTCTCGTTCTGGAGATTGTCCAGGTAAATCTTCCGGAAATACATCTAAAAATTCTTTCACAACAGGTACATCCTCTATTTGAACATTCCTTTCCTCACCCACAGTTATTTCATTCTCTTCCTCCCCAATAATTGAATTTAGTTGAGCTACTGGGGGTGGATCTAGATAAGAATTAGGTGGTGACTATTCTTCTCTAAAGATAAGGTGTTCTTTATCATCATCATCAAAAATCATAAACTCTTTCTTCTTACAATAAATATTCGTATCATAGTCCGAAATCCAGTCCATACTGAGGATTATATCGAACTCAATCATAGGTATGATGATGAGATCAGCAGATAAAGAACATTTATGTGCTCTAATGGGGACTGATACACAAAACTTTGTTGCAATGATACTTCCCTTATGAGTTTTAACTGACAACTCTCTTGTTAAATAAAATTGGAAATATCTAATTTTCTTAGCAAACTGGGAAGATATGAAACAATGCGATGATCCAGAATCAAATAATGCATTTTCTAAACATGAGGAAACCATTAAAGTACCTGCCACCACATCTTTCAGAGCTTCTACCTCAGCAGTAGTGATAGCATAAGCATGGCCTTGATCCCTTGGTCTTTTCTGAGGTAAGTTCTCCTGACGCTTAGGAAATTCATTTGCATAATTCCCCATCTCCCTACAATTGTAGCATTGAATATTGGTGGCTTCCTTCTTCCCCTTTCAATCACGAGCTTGGTGGTCTTTTTCACCACACTTTTAACAGACTCTCATTCCCTTCAAGCAAGTACCAGAGTGTTTCTTCCCACATTTACCACAAGATGGATATTCAACCTTTCCCTTCTTCCCCTTATTTCCATTCCCAGATTGATCAGTATGTCTCTTCTTCTCTTGTTTTGATTTAAAGTCATAAGACTTAGAGAATTACTTTTCGGTCTTGATAGCACATGAGACAATGTCTTCGTATGATGAGAAGGATTGTGAGAATAATGCTCGACAGAGAAATGGTTTTAACCCATAAAAGAAATGATCAATCTTACTTCCTGGGTTACGTATATAATCTCCAGCATACCTTGCTATCCTTGTAATGTTAGCCTCATACATTGCGACATTCTCATCCTCCTTCTGTCTCAGACTCTGAAATTTTCTTTCCATATCTGCTCAATGGTCGTGAGGAAAGTATTTTTCTAAAAACAGATCTTTGAACTCCCTCCATTCCATATTTGATACTTCATCATCTTCCTTCGTGTTTTGAATCAATGACCACCATTGATCAGCATCTCCAGTGAGTCGGTAAACAGCCATGATAACTTTTTCCCTTTCACTACTCCCCAAAGCCTGAAATATTTTCTCTAGGGAATTTATCCATTTCTGAGCTACTAAGGGATTTGTAATCCCATTGAACATTGGTGGTTGTTGCCTCATGAATCGATCTAACATTGATCCTCCACTCTGTGGATTAGGGTGCTCCATATGGATAAGGTTATTATTCATAACCTGAGTAAGTTGTCCCAGTATGGTGATTAGTTGATCGGCACCAGTTGCATCACCAGCTCCACTATAATTATCTTGAGCAGGAGGGAAATCCCTACATGGAGTGCGTGTATTGATACAGTTTCCATTTCTTCAACTAGGTGCCATTTCTAAACAATTGTATAAACTATATCAGTTTATGAATCAAAATACATAATCCCATACTTACAAAACACTTAACATAAATTGAAATATTTATGGATATAATCCATATTCATAAGAATGTTTTCTTTGAGGACGTATATACTTATAAACCCTTCATAATTATTTGTAATGAAAATGAGAGTTATCCTAAGCATATCCCCCGGGAGTGTCGTAACCAAGAGTGCATCAAGGCTCGTTGTCATGCACCAGTTCCCGTTCGAGTCTAGCTCAAAGTGGTGTTTTTGGGTTTTACCCCTAGGTACATTTGTGCCAGAGCCGCCTCTACCTGCTCGTATCCAGACAGGGATGTATTGCTTGGAAAACTCACAAAATCTCTACAATACCAAAATACTAGGACGTTCTTCTATACTAATCCTCAAAGTTCATCATTGGTCTACATGCTCTAATCAATGTTCATCTAAATCTAGTTTCCATGGTTTGTACTAAACTTCCTCGGATACCAACTGTAACGCCCCGACCCCAGTTACATAGAGTCGGTGCATTATCACATAACATTGGCATGATCACAAGAAAGATCAAATCTCGAATGACCGATTGGTTTAGTAGCCTGGGAACACTAGATATATTCATAAGTCTTACATTACATCATAAAAATGAAAACTACAAAAACATCTTTTCTTCGTATTCCACACTCATATCCCCACATACTATCCTTGAAGGTCATTCATAATTTACTTCTTCATACCCTAGGAAAAATAAAACATAGAAAAGGGGTAAGCTCAAATTCCCATTAAAGATAACAATATAGAGGAAAATTTCATAAATAAGAATAAACATTTAAGGAAATGTATAACTAAGACAAAATCCTTTTAAACCTGAACTTCAACATAGTATGGAAAAAGTAAAATGAAATAATTCCATTTACTTATTCACATGGATATTCTACTAATTGAATAATCACATGCAATATCAATAACCACTTTCATAATGATGGAATGCATAATGCCAGACTATCATAACCACATAGCCAAGACCTCGTGACAAGACTAAAAATAATATTTTTCCAAGGCCTTGTGCCAAGACACTAGTTTGTCTCATGAGGCCTACCGATGCATCGAGGAGCTATAGCGGGCTCCACCCGTCACATATTAAGTCCAATGCATTCCCATATGAAAAGGTTTAAACATAACATAAACATTGGTATTAGCATACGAAATGTAAATACTTCATCCATAAACCATGAATGGTATAAAAATAACACATCCACAGTTAAACATACCACAAAACATTCAATACAATATAGAAGTTTTGTATCATAATAAATCAACTTCAAATAAGCATAAAATCCATCAAAGGGTGTTTACATAGATGAAATCAGAACTCTTTTAAGAGAAATATATCTTTCTATTTTGAAATAATTTAAGAGTCATAACTTTATAAAATAAACATTTTATTTGAAAATATTCTTATAATACTATTAAGGAAGCTTCGAAGATTTTATTACGGTGGAAAATAACCGCACCCTCCGTATAAGTTAAAAAAACATTCTTACCTTAATTCTGTCGAAAAGGTTAAAAAGCACCTTGTTTGAAAAACGACGGAAAGATTCCTTTATAAAACTCTTATAAAAAGTCAAAAAAGGGTATAAATGACTTTAAACAATATTCTTGTAAATATTAAAAATGTTTTTAAATACATTTTTAAGAAACATGGATGTGTTTGATAAAGAGATACCAGTAGATTATTACGTATAAACAACCTCAGATAATGAAGAGATTGAGAAATAAACCCTTACCTTGCACTTTTCCTTGGTTTAGGGTAGGTTAACCTCATGTATAATGGTGAAATAATTTTTATTAAATTATACAAGAATCATATATACTAATATGATATCATATATGATCTTTTAACATTGATTTGTTAATAATATCTTAGAATTATCGTTGTTTCGGGTGTTAACTTACTCATTTTCTTTTATATGTTTTGTTAAATAAGCCATGTTTGTTATGGATAGGTTGTATATTATTCATATATATAATGATATCAAGTCCTTAAACATTATTTTTTAAATCATCAAATGATAATTATACTTGAATGGATACGATGGAGAATGAATCTCATCGCGTTCGTGGAGACGGTAGTCCGTACGTACGCACGAGCGACAATATCATTCTTTTGATATTAAAATAATATATAAATCGATGGTATATCATATATACAGAATCATTAACATGTTATATTTATTATTTACATGAGTTACACATCATTATTATACCCATCCAAATAATAATATATTTAATAACAATTACACCACGACGTGGAGACGGTAAGCCGTACGTACGCACGTATGGTGACATGTTATTCAAACGGTGGATAGAATACTGAATATGGTTGTACCATATTTATAATAACATCACAGTATATATATGATACTGGAGTTATTATTTTAGAATGGAAATAACAAAGGAAGAATAGGTGGAAGAAGAAAGGAACATGGAAAAGGGTGGTGAAATCATTACCTCTTCTTCGGGTTCTTCCTTTTGATTTGATCAAAATGGATCCATAGGTTGGCTTTATGATCAAAATAAGGCCTCTATGTTGTATTTAGGGAAGTTGGGAGAGTATTTGGGAAGAGTTTGGCCGAACAAAAAGGCTTTGAATGTGTGAAGAAATGAGAAGGAGGAGTGACCTTTTATAAGAGGGGTGATGAGCACCTTTGGAAAAGCTAGTAATATTAGTTTATAATAAATTAATATTCAGTTTCTAATGGCTCCAAAGTGGATTATTTAAATGTTAAGGTGGGGATGGGTCGAAAACCACTCAACCAATAGAATTTAGACAGGTTTGGGTACTTATATTAACCTTATCTTTAAGTATTAACTCTAAGTTAATTTGTTTCACTTTTACAATGTCTCTTTGTACTTTTATATTATATGGTTAATAAAATACTATATACATACATGCGACCCCCAAGTGGTCCAGAAATGATACACCTATCATTATATAAGTCTCTTGGCCGAACCTTAGATTTTTAGGAATTTAATATCAATTAATAAAATAATATTTGTTTTAAAAACTCTTTTATGTCAATTTTGACACTATTCAATAGTTGATTTTTGTGAAACTCATAACAGAATGATTACTTCGAAAAACTTTAATTAAAGCATTCCTAACATTTCATATTAACTTATAAAATTCTTTTAATTCATAAAAAGTCTAAAATTATATTTATTTTTGTATTTATAATATCAATTATTTTAATTTTTTACTATTATGGTAATTACTGCATCATCATTGTGTCATAAATAAATTAAATTATTTAATGTCTAAAAATTATAAATAAAATATAATTAGGTATGAAATATTAGTATCTTTCTAATGAATATTTAAAATCGAATTTATCTTATGTATAACCATATATTAAAAATGTTTTAGTAAATACAATTTGATTTTAATTCTTTTAACTCTTCTTTGAATTAAATAATAATAAATGTCCTAATCTAGTCCAAGTGGACCTAAATGATAATATTTTATTCATAAGGTTGTTTTTGGTCGAGATACACTTGTCCAATAGAATTTTGACATGTGTTAGGGTAATATTAATATCATTTTTACCCTTAATTACCTTATTTACTTTTAACCGTGGTAAATAAAAGTAAAAAGTTACTATTCACCAAAAATTATTTTCATCTCATTGAACAAAATTTCACTTCTTGATATTAACCGTGTGTCTCAGATTTTCGAAATTTCATTCACAGAAGCAGTAAAATTAATTTTTATGAAAAAATGCAGTTTTTTTAACTACCACTTAGTAGTTTCACTATTCATCAAAAATTGAAGTTTTTCAGAATAATGACAAAATTTCACCCTAAGCTATAATTGATATTCCGAATTCAAAAATGATGTCGATTTTACAAAATTCCAAACATATAAGTTGCATTAATTAATTTTATAATTAATTCCCGTTGTTACAACAAATAACGTGTTTTTAAGAAACACTATATATCAAAAGATTGACAATTGTTTATGTCCAATTTCAAAGTGAAATTAATTATAATGAACACCATTGGATAAAATGGTAAAAATATATTCTAATTATACTATAAAAACACTAAATAATATAATTTATCACTATAAATTATTTTGATTAAAAAAATTTGTTTTTAAGTATTTTTCACTATTCATAAAAATTGGACGTTCTCAGAAAAATTCAACTTAGGATAATTTCGATATTCTGAATCCAAAAATGAAGTTCATTTTAAAATATAATATATATATAATTTCAAAAGGTAGGTATTACTATTCATAACGGATATTTTGATTGGTTTTGGTGTGTTAGAACTCGATGTTGCGTACAACACACGTTATCACATTATTCAAAGAGAAGCGTACCGTAGAAGCTTGGGGTGTTACACTATTAGGATTTTAATCTTTGTAACTATGCCAATGTAATAAATTAGACACTGTCTGTTTTCTATTAGGGTCATGGTTGCAACATAATTTCTATATATTTATTTAAAAAATGTTATACTTTATATAAAATAACATTTTTAAATGTGGAAAAAATTATTTATGTTATCTGCACAAAAAATAAATAAAACTACTTTTTGATGAATAAATTGACATTAATGAAAATATTTTTCTTAATTAAAATGAATTAATCAATACATTTCTATTTAGTATGACCCTTTTAAATATTTAATAATGTGGATAATACTATTTATACTCACCAATTAAATGAATAGGTTATAATAGTTATATTTAAATAAAATATTCTATGGGCCTTTTAATCATGGTGTTTTGTTTTATATACACTATAAAACATAATGTTATTATTTTAAAATATCATGGTGTTACAATTATCCATAAAAACATATTTAATATTTTTTTTGAAATTTATATGTAATGATGGTAATAATAACTCTGATTCTAACCAATTTTTTTTCTTACATTTCTATTATTTCCCTATCATCAATTTCCTCCTCTATTTTTGGGAAGACTAAAATAGATTTTTTCTTTTATTCTTGAAATTATATTTACAGTATTTCTAAAAGAAAATTTACCACTTTTTTATGAATTGATGTTTCAAAAAACATATTTTAAAAAATATGAAAAAAAGGATCTTCATTATTTCAAAATAAAATTCTTTATATTCCACCCCAAATTTATTTTTATAAGCCTTATGTCTTCTTAGGGATAAATTATTGAATTTCATTCAAATATGTAAAATGTTTCAATGTTTTCAATACAATTTTATTGGAAAACACTTTTGAAAGTGACCTATAACATTTTAATTTTATGATTTTTTTGCAAAAAAACTATTTTATTTTTTATGGTAAATTTTATTTCAAAAACCTTTGTTGTTTTATATTACAATTTCACACTATGTTATCATGAGTACTAAAATAAAATTAATTTTCTCTTAGATTTGATGAATATTTCTTTTTAAATGATTTCAATAGATTAGTGATATTTAATAGTTCTAAAGTGATTTTTCCAAAACTCATTTAAATTATTTTTCATCATTTAATTATACTTTTATATATCTTATTCCGAGTAAAGGATGTTATATATTTGTAAATATATAACTTCCTTATCTAGGTAAATTATGTAATTTCATTTTCTTATGAAATGGTCCTTCACTACCTTTTCTCTGACTTGTCATTTTTTTTATATAATAATTTTTCTTTTTCAAATTCATTTCCTTTGTAAATACCTTATCCCTGATTCTTTTGATTGAAGGATGTACAACTAGATGTCATACATCTATTTACTATGGATATTTACTATCTTAAGTGTATGTCCTTTATCTATATAGAATATATATAATATTATTTATTATTATGATTGAATGGTATTTACCTAGAATGTTACAATATTTCATTAGAGGCATTTATTTTATATGGGATTATCATGTTTTTTTATTGATGGAATCTTTAAGGGTTTACTTTTGTAATTCCAATCAAAATGGACATGAAACCCATTTATTTTCCATGGGTTCTTCATCATATAT
Organism: Viscum album; assembly: GCA_963277665.1. NCBI lineage: Eukaryota > Viridiplantae > Streptophyta > Magnoliopsida > Santalales > Viscaceae > Viscum > Viscum album. Next base: position 965,992,475 of record OY728158.1, on the reverse strand, counting down.
TTAATGAAACACATTTTATTATCATGGTTTGTTTATGATATTATGAATGATTTATTTTTAGGAACTCATATGTATAGATGATGATGGGTGGTATCTTATATCATCATCCAATGCATTGGTTAAGACATTTTATCCCATAAAATAGGTATATGTGAGCACATTTTAGTTTCTTATAAGAACGGGTACCAATGGTGTAGCTCAGGAATATTATGTCCCAATACTAACATATATTCTATATTTGAAAGTTATTCCATGATGTTTTCTTATTCCAATGAAGGTTTTCTAATCTAATAGATCGTGTTTATTAACTCATTAATTCAATTAATATATTATTTTATTCCAATATTTATTCCCTGGTTTATGGTCTATGCAACATTGGGTATGATTTTCATTTGTATCTTGATTACACCCATATTCTCATATTTCTCTATATTATATTCATTGATTATTATCACTTATGTTTTCAATTACTAGGAATCTAAGCTCAATATTTTCTATGATTCCATTTCCCCAGGAATTGAGAAAATTGAATGGTAAGAAGAGTTTAAAAGGGTAAATTATGAGAAGAATTTGTGAAAAATGTTTTTGACTAGTTATAAATTAAGTAAATAATTATATAAATGGGAAAATATCCTTTAGTGGAAAGGAAATGAGTTTAAATTTATTTATTTTTTATAATTCCCCAAAAATCTAAACCTTAAAGGTATTGGGAATGTGTTGTAATGAAATATTTTATTTATGTCATGTAAGTATTAAATGATTAGGTTGGTGTTTACATATCATCAATAGAAATGGATTTTATTTTAATTAATTGAATAAAAAAAATAATGTATCTTTACAGAGGATGATGAATATTAAATTTATAATTAAATTTAATATAGAAAAACCATGCCCTATATAATCTTCTCAGTGAAATTATATTTCCACTTATATCACAGTGTCATTGTGATTGAGAATCTAAGTGAGGATTCCTCCAGATTTATCCACACACATGAAAATATTCTCTGAATATAATTCATGAAAATCATGATTCTGACATAGATGAAACAAATTATTTACATATTTCATTATTTAGTAGAATAATAATTTTTCCATCATTATATTGGAATTAATAGAATTATATTGTATATAACTCCATCATGTAAACAAATAATATATAAAAATGTATATAATATTGAATATAAAACTACTTTAAAATATTGGTAATTTCATAAATCCATTTATTTTTCATTTAATATAATTAATTCCCCATGCTAAAATATTATGATAATAATATTATTATTATATTCCATTACATGTTTAAATAGTAACATTTCACAAATAAAAAGATTAATATATATATAATGGATATTATATAAAATATTTAATTTCCGTAATATCATAAAACTCGATTAATATCCTCATATAAAAATTTATATTTAATAATAATTTCAAATAAATTATTATTTTAATATTCACATAACTATATATATATATATATTAATCTATTAAGTTGTGAATAAATGAATATTTTTTTTATTTTGAATAATTAAACTAGATATAATGTTCAATTCCCAGATTATAAACACAAATATATAATATATGAATTTATACAATCAATATTTACTAGAATAAATACTATTCCAAAAACTAGTTAGTATATATATTCTTATATTTATATTCAATTGAATTTAATGAGATTTTAGATAAACATTGTGTCTGACATTCTAGGTCATTTCTCAATGGAAATATATGAACCAATATAAATTCAAAGATTAGTTTCTAAAAACATATCATGGAATATAAATAATTTGATGTTATCATATTAACTAAAATAGTATTCCTACGAAATACACTGTGTATTATAGCTTCTTATTAAGCTTATATCTCATAAAATAGTTTCCATACATGTTTATAAACCTATATTCTTGATATTTCATTCCTCAAAATTATAAAACAACCCTTTTTTAGATCACTATGACCCTGGAATTCATTAGAGAGTTCAATTTTAATATAAAGTGATAGATCCATTGTTGATCCTTAAATTAATTTATTTTCTGTTAAAATTAAAATAGCATATACTACTTATCTATGAGAAACAATCATAATTTCTTTCATATACACATCACTGTACATAGTTTATGTCAGAAATTAATAATTTCATATATAAATAAAAATTCATAGATTAAAAATAATGAATTTTTATAGGTAAATTTCTCCCCACGACCCCCAAATTTAGAGATTATAAAATGACAGGTAGTACAATTATTTATTGAAAAACACTATAAATAGATTTTCAAAAGGTTGGGAACTCCTAAAATAATAATTTTAGTGCTGAATGAAAATATTTATCAATGATAAACACTATTATAAATAATTTACAATTTGATATATGGTTTTTTAGTTAACATTATTTTTCCTAAAATAACATAAAGATAATAAATTTAATGTCAATTAATTAATCTATAAATAAATTGTGGAACTTAAATCCAAAATTACATTTATTCATGAAAATATCCACCTCAAGTTAAAAACCATGCTCTATGATCAATGAAAACAAAAGAATTGTATTGTCTATAAGTATAAAATTGCTAATTTTTCCTCATTTAGGTACAATATAGTTTTTATTTATTTTAACATAAAATATTCTATTATTCTAACTAAATCTATACCAATGAATAATTTTTATCACCATAAGAATTAATGAATACAATGAAATATAAATAGTAGCTAAATTTTGATCATCTTATAAGATATTCCCTAGTCAATCATATGTCAGTATAATATATACTCAATGGAAGTGTTTTTTTGATTTTTTGGTTAGGTCAAATACCTTGATGGTTTGTCACATAACTATTTAGCTACCGGTCCAAAAAATACACTAATTTATATATTATAGAATATATTATGATATCACTATGTTGGGTTTGGTGGTTATTGGTAATTCATCATGAGAAGAGTGTTAACCATTGCATATATATATAGATTTAATAGTATTATATTAAATTAAAGAAATATATATTTTTTGTTTTCAAGTATTATTTTTTATTTTAAAAACCTCAATTAGTTCACAATTTTAATCAAGTTTTATAAAAAAAGGAAGGACTAGTAATCTTCAGAGGGGAATGTTCTATAAGTTCAGACTTAGGTGTTACTATTCCTTTTAACTATATTTTTTAACTTTGTTTATAGCAAATAAATATTTAATAATTAAAGACATTTAACTCCTATTAATATTTTTTATAGTAAATCTTATTTAATGGAAATTGTTTTAGGGAAATATTATCTAGATTCACATTTTTATAAACTAATTTTAAAAATTACGGTCTATTAATGGATAGAAATATACTTTCATAACATCACTATAATGAGTTAAAACTATTTTTTGGATTATGTGTTCATAGAAACAACCATCCCTTTAGTGAATTCCAATGACTTATAGGAGATTTTGGTAAAGCAACAAAATTGAGGAATATAGAAATAGTCACTGGTATGTCCAATCATTTAATAAAATAAATGTTAAAGGTAGTTATGCACCATTATTTTTTAAATTACTGTAAAATCCCTAGATGCATCATGGGATACATGGGGTTATTTTTTTACATGTGTTGGATGGGATCCCATTGGAGTCATGGATATTCCATGTTAATGGGATACTACTATTTGAACTACAGTCATTCAAAGAATCTATAGTCTATATAAGATGTATAATATAGGGATAAATTTTTTTCCTATACTTTATGATTTTTTTGATTGACCAACCCTCACATGGTCTTAATATAAGGCATTGAAAATGATCTGGGTAATACTTCCTTATATCTTCCATTATTATATATATAATATATTATCATGGGAGTATATTGCATTGGTTGATGAATGATTGATGTTGGGTGTTTTGTAATATATTACTTGTGGGTTATTCAGATACATGTAGTTCTTCCAGTACCAATAGTCTCTCTTAGTAAACGTGATTATTAAACTGTTAAATTAAAGTAGGTAATTCATGAAACCACTTTTTATTTTACTATAATTAATATAAATCCCCTAGTACTTAGTGTTCATTCGAGATATTTCTCATAATTATGAAATATATAAAAAAAATTGATCTAAGGTAGGGAGTGAAGTCCTAATGGAATATTCATAACCATATATTATGTTATTGTTAGGTCCATATCCTTACTATTATTAAATGTGTTATGTGGTAATAGTGCTATGATTTTGATCTTTCAATAGTATGATATTAAAGGGGAGGTTTTTTGTCAGGTTAATTTGACAAGATCGTGGAGGACAATTTTACACATGACATATATGTGGAATTAACGAATGAATTAATCAAGTATAATATTTCAGGATGTGTTATTATTAAATAACTAAATTATATACAATATATTCTATTATGGGTATTAGGATGGAATATGAAAAATAAAAAACTATGGTAGGAATCTAATATTAGAATTGGTAAAATATGTTATGAAAATGGACATATTTCTAATAATGGGGGAAGAATGATGTCGTTAATTACTAATCTAATTCTATAATTTATGGTTTTTTTATTAAATGATTAGAGGAAGTGTTATTTCGGTCAATGATACAATGTAGGTGATAAGTTCAATTTATATTAACTTGAAAAAGGGGGGTTTTTGGTTATTATATATCATATTATATGTTATTACATTTTTGAGAACCCTTTTAAAATCCAAATAACATAGTCAATGCCTATATAAGGTTTTATCTACCATGTTAACCCTTAAAATTTTTGATGTGGATGAAATATATGAATAGAGTATCCCCCACATTACTCACACATCTAGATATTATTGTGGTTGTATAAGACACGGATTTTCAAATTTGATTCATTTTGTGTCATTTAAGTATTTTCAAAAGTATGTTTGAGTTTAATAGATGGTTGGGGGAGGAATTTTTGTATCCTAATTTTCCATAATATTAGGAAATATTTTTGGTGTTCCATTATTAGGGTTTTAATTCATTCATCCTTCTTTGTGAGACTTATTGTGGTGTGTGTCTTAGAATAGGGAAAATATTTGGACCTCCAACAGGCTTCCATATACCCTAGAGTTTTGACATGGTTATGTAAACCATGACATGGATTTAGAAAAAAAAAGTTGTAAACATTGTAGTATTCTTAGGTATATTTTTACAGAGTTTCTACCGGAAACATGAAATAAAAATATGTTACGGTTTGTCTATAGTTTTTAATGATAATGTGGTTGTATAGGAAGAAATGTTTTTATCTGGTTGATTGTAATGACCTTAAGAAAACCATTTTTATGTTATTATTAAATATCATGATTTTAGTTCATGTTTATTTTTCTAGTTGAAATAACTCAATTGATTCATAGAGAGGTTATTATTTGTTGGTGGGTTTTTTGGACGATCTTTGACCAAAAAGTCATTGTTGTGGTTCTGAATGTCATGGTGTAGTTTTTGTGGTTTGTAGATATTATAATATTCTTCATTCCCAAAAACAATTATACTCACTAAAAATTGGGGATTCTAGAAACCTTCATAATATTTATAGAGTATGTTTGAAAATCTATAGTATCCCATAACTCATAAACCATGATTTAGTGCTAAAAACATAATATTTACATACTAGATTTGATACCAACTCATGTGACCAAATTTTGACCTTCCCCAATTTGAACATAAAAGAAACGATTAAGCCACTTATATACTGAAGATATTTTCAGGTTTAGAGAATTAGAGAATTAAAAAAATAATCACTTTACAAAATCAATATAATTCTCTCCCAATCAACATTTTTTTCTCCATACTAAGAGTTTCTTATTCTATACTAATACATCAATACCCCCAATGTTCTTCACACTTGATACCCCTCTTGATATATCATTTTTGATTATTTTCATCATCACTTCACTACTAACAAACATTAAATATAAAATGGTAAGATTTATCAGCGCTGATAAAAGTTACACTTATCAGGGATTTTTTAGTGCTGATAAAGTGTAACCTTTATCCACACATTTTCTAGCATTGATAAAGTTTATGATTGTGTGTGCGAGTCTCACATTAAAATAACCAACGTTTAACTGCTTCTTTATATTTTATACCACTGAAGCATAAGCTCATAAGCCTACTATGGGGATGGCCTCCAGTATATAGTCTCCAAATACACCCATATGGGCTCATGTGGGCCGTTGGGCCACCTTATGCTTCCCACAGGCTTTAGCCTACTCTCATGCACACTGCTGGGTCCTACATGACCCAACATATTGCCCCATCATCCATGCCACACTCATTTTTTTAAACAAAAAAATAAAAAATAACGAATACAAGAATTAATAATATTAAAAAATTGAAATAACTAAACAAATAAGAATTAAAAATGAATAAATACTAAAAATAATAATAATTTTATTAATTAAATAATTATTAATAACTTTAATATATATATATATATATATTATAAATATTAATAAATAGTATATATTAAATATTGACATATAAAATAAATAAATTGAAATTAATAAACAAATAAAAATTAAAAATGGGGAAATTACAAAATATGAAAAAATTTATTAATTAAATAATTATTAATAAAAATGAATAAATTCAATATACATATATATTAATTATAAAAATTAATTAATATTATATATTAAATAAAGATATATAAAATGACTAAATTTTAATTATTAATGAAACAAAAAATTAAAATATGTAAATTAAAAAAATATTAAAAATTATGTTAATGAAACAATTATTTATAAAAATGAATAAATTAAATAAATATAAATATATATATATTAATTATAAATTGTAATAAATAATTTATATTAAATATAAATATAGAAAATGAATAAAATGTAACAACTAAAAACATATTAATGTCTTGTTCATTTATAAAGGTTTTTATACATAATTATTTATTAATATATTTAATATATTTAATATAAAAATATATTCAGATATATTTCTGTAAATCTATAAATATATACATATATATTTCTATATATATATATATATAATATTTCCTAAAATATGATTTATATAACACAAAATATTTATTATTACATTAACTAAGTCATATATTTATTGAAAAATGGTTTATAAATAAAAATTAATATTAATTAAAAATATTTACTAATTGTATCAAGTAATTGAAATTTAATTGAATGTCGTTTAATTTTTCAATTCAACATATATCAACTGTGTGTTACATTGGTTTGACACATACACATACATAATTATTTCATTTTTATATAATATGGACACACACATATTATTTCTGTAATTAATGAAATATTATTAGAAACACATACACCTAATATTTCTGTACTTTATTAAAATTTTAATATTAAATTAATAATGGTATTTTGCAACATAATATATTTAATATACTATGCTTTTAATCAATAAATTTTATTTATTTGTAATATTATTACAATTAGTATAATTTTTTCATTTTTAATATATTTTTTCAAATTTAATCATTTTCTAATATTTATTTATATATATTTGTTTACTATGTTTTAATATTTTAGATATTTATCAATCTTCATGTTAATATATATCAGTATTTTATTTTTTAAATAATTTTTATAATTAATAAACTTATTCAATTTTTAAATATTTTTAAAAGCTACCCATTTTTAATTAATTAATTTCACTCATTTTTAACATTAACGCAGTTAAGATTTTATATTCATTAATAATGGTAGAAATATATTTTTCAATAAATATACACAAATAAATATATTTATAAATTTATATTTATTATATTTATAAAATTATAAATTAATAATTATAAATAGGTAAATATAATTTTCTTTAAAAGTGCATATATAGTTATAAATAAATAATTATATATTTAAATAATTATTAAATTATAATAAATATATTAATGTAATATATATATTTACTATATTAATATATATTTATTATATATATATATACAATGGTATAAATTTATATAATGATATAAATATATTTACAATTCTAAATAAATAATTATATATACATTTATAATTATATATTTACTATATTTATAAATTTATAAATTTATAGTTATAAATAACTAAATATTTTTTTAAATGTACCGATATAATTATAAATAAATAATTACACATTAAAATAATTATAAAATTATAAGAAATTTTTTTATATAATGAATATATTTAATATGTTTAATAAAGATATATATATATATATATATATAATTTTAAAAATACATATGATGATATAAATTTATTTATAATTATATAAAAATATTAATAAATATATTTAAAAAGATATTTATTTATAATTATAATTATAAATATTTATGAGGGCTAAAAAGAGCTGATAAAAGCCATCTTTATCACCACTAATGTTTTAGCACTGATAAAGAGGGATTTTATCAGCACTTATTATTTTAGCACTGACGAAACCCATTTTTATCAATGCTTTTTATGAATTGATGATAAAACCCACGAGATATTTTAAAAAGAACCCTAACCAAACTAATATCTATTGGGCTATTAAAGATCACACAGAATCCAAACCCTATCACAACTTCCCCTTAACCTTCTGTTTAACAAATCCGGCCTCTCAAATTCTAAGGTATGTTATTATTTCACCCATATATCATTTAATAGTTTCTTTATACTAACATTGACATATGTATATTTTCTCCTTTGATTTCAAGATTAATCACTCATGTTTAGGGTATCTAATACTTATCATTCATTTTTATCCTCCATCCATGTTCTACTTTCTCCTCCCTCACTACTTCACACTAGTGTATGAACCCTAGTAGGGTTTAGGTTCTAAATTTTAGATTTCTTGATTCATAGGCTGTTCAAGTTATATTTAATAGAATTATATCACCAGTTTTAGGGACATTATTCAGTTATACATGTTTCTTGTATGCGATTCCATGATTTTTACTTTTTTTATAATGTACCTTTGATTATTGAGACAGATTTCATTAAGAATTATATGTATTTTATGTGTAACAGTTAGTGTTATATATAAACTTAAAAGGATACATTTTTTTTTATTTTAAAAAAAGGTAGGTGTTTATGTTTTACAATTAAATTCAATTTAAATTTAGTGGTATTTTTCTTTATATCTTATTGAATTATTTAAGATTTCCCTTTAGTGATTTGGAATATTCAAAATGGGTTTAGTTTTCTATGTGATTTATTACAATGTTTTTAAGGTTAATGTGGGATTTAATTTGTCATTTTGGTCTCATAAAAATACTATAGATTTAATTTGATGGGTTTACTTCTCTAATTACCTATAATTTATAAGTTTTAACATTCATGTGATTTTTTTGTGATTCTTCGTACTAGTTTTAATTGAACGAAACATCATATGGTTTTAAAATTTATTTTGGAAATAAAATTTAATTTTAAAAATACATTGAATAAAATGGGATTTTAAATGTTTACTCCTAATAAATGTTACAAAGGCTTTCATGGAACATTAAAAATAGATTTATGAATTTAATCATTTTTAAAATGTTTTAAAATAGATCACTATAAATAATTTCTATTTTTATTTACTGTAGAGCCCGGTTTAGAACCATCGTTAAATAACTCCCATTTCATTAATAATTTTAGTGTTTTAATGTTTTTAATGTGATAATATTTGGATAAATTGGTATATATAAAATTGGTTTTGGAAACACATGGTTTTAAATAGAATAAATTGAAGTTTATTTTATTTTTTATGCTTTCTCATATTCCAGAAAGTTCATTGTATGATCTAAATTCATCAGATAATTTTTATTTATATTTTAAACATGGAATATATCAATTTAAATATTAATGAAGAACAACATAAACTTGATTAAATATTTAGTTATAGTAGAATCATAATTATTAAGGGTGTGATACTTAATTTTAAAGTTTGTGTGTATCATTTAAAATTATATTTTACATAATAGTTTTAATGTGTTTGATATTGGTAATTAGTAGATATCTTATGGGTTATTTCTAATTTTAGTGGTTTCCAGGAATTTTTTTTACTTTTATTTAATGTATCATTAACTAGATAAGAACTTGTTTCATTTAAAAAAACTGGAATTGATTTGATTTGATTCCATTTAATTTGGTTTTAGGCATCCAATATTTGAATGTATCTTAATGATATTTTTCTTAACATTTTGAGTGGTATTTACTATGAATGATTTGGAGATTGTATGGTTGATTGTAATCTTTAAGTATTTGTTTTAGAATAGAGTATTTATAATCAGGAAATATATCATTAAAAATCTAGGCGGTCCCTCTAAGGTCTATGTTCCCTATGTCATAATTTCTAATTAAATTATTCCCACTACCCAATACTATGATATAATATGTGGCGGTTTTTATTAATTTGTAGTGTTTAATCACATTTTTATTGATCAATATAATAATGCAACTTCAATAGGAAAAGAAAATATTATTAGTCTAGATGAATGCCCCCTAGATAATAATCCTCTTACACAGGCTATTTGCATTATTTTTTTTGTGAAATTATAAATTTTGAATTCACGTTCCTTTAATTTTAACTGAAATAGAATATGCATGTTTTTATATATAATATAATTATTTTTAACATGTAATCAATTTAAAAAATATTATTATTTGGATATATTTGTTAGTATTCCCATAACACATGTTCTAGAATAATATACATAAAACAGTAACATGAAATCTATCCTCACATCTATTGTCAATAATATTTTCTTCCATTAGTTTCATGAAATTACAAGTTCCTTAACCCTATTTAAAAATATAATCACTACATTACCTTTTATGATTTTAGGAAAAAATGTTTTCCACAAATTCCAATATCATAAAATTTATATTGGAATCAAAATCATTTATACATAACCACCATAAATTTAAATTGTATGATCATATTAAATTTCTGAGACCTTCGATATACACAAAATATCACCTATGATATAATATAGATCAATAATAACACCAACGATAGGGTATTTCACTAACTCAATCCAAACCATAATATATTCATCATGACCCCACTCCCGCAACCTTGGACTAACACAAAGATAAGTGATTATGAAATTCAATCACATGACAAAATATAATATATCGGATCTTGGAAAGGTATGTTTTAATTTATGTTTTGGTTTAAATCTAATGTTTTGGTTGATTAATTTCTTAACCAATTTCTTTAGGAGGCTCGGGGGTGTCCTGAGGGTTTGGGACATGAAAAATGGAGAAAAATCGGTTTTCTGGGTAGACCTCAAAGTCTGCACGCTGTTAGTGCTATCCGTTCCAAAAACCCAAGAAATCGTGTAAGAGGTGGGTTTTTGGAAAGTGGCCTCTGCGCAGTTTGCGCATGGTTTGGTAAATCATGTTGTTCAACTGTGCGACTCAGAATCTTTTAAAAAAATTACAATTTTGCCACTTTGGGATTTTTAACCCCAACTCGGGATTTCCTCCCATTTCACACCTTTTCACCCTAAGAACAATTCAAATCCCCCAAGAGCTCCATGATATTGATCAACCTCTTTTCTATGGAGTTTTTGGTGTTGTTTGTTGCAGATAGAAGCTCTGGGTGAGGCTAATCTCATCCTTACTTCTCTTTTGAATTTAGGGTTTGAATCTTCTTTTCCTCTCTTTCTGAATCTCTAAAACCCAACTCTTTGGGTGATATTTAGGTTTAAGCTTTAAAGGATTATTGAAAAGGAATTTAAGGGCTTGATTAAGAGTGTGTTCACCCGCAGAATCAATGTAGGTGGTCTACAAGCTATATCCCATGGTTTATTCATGGATTTGTGCATTTGTGGTTTTGTTCATGGGTGTCTCTTGGTATGTTTTTATCACCCTTGGAATGTTAGGATTAAATGGTTTTGAATTTGGTAAATGAAACCCCTCGCGATCCCCATGGGATGCATCGAGGTTGATGAGACTAATATAGGGCCACCCATGGGGTGTGACAACTTTCTTGGACCTAGAGATTTGTGAAGAACAAGTGAGATTGTTCTGTATTTATATAGAGCCCTTGATAAACATGTTGATGTGATGGATTGTGTTGGAGTAGAATCTAGGTTATGCATACAGGGTTAATAATAATAACCTAAATGATACTGGGTTAACATGGAAGTGGTTCATATGTGTTGACACATGAGAATGATGGATGACTAAATGGGTTGATATGTGGAAATTATTAAAGAACATAATGGAATGGATTATGATTCAGGTGATGAAGCCTAGTGAGTTAGGCATAATGAATAAAGCCTAGTGATATAGGCATAATGAATGAATGCTTAGTGAGATAAGCATAATAAAAGGGGAATCAGGGATAAATGGATAAATGATGTGAATTGTAGTAAATGTGTTAATGGTTTAAGGCATGGTATTAACTCTGATGTTATTATTATGATTTATATTTTCCCTGGGAAATGGTTGTGATGTTGTGTGAGTGGATGATGGATATACATATATATAGGAAATGAACATGACTTGGTAGAGTGGGGTATTGACTTGAGGTTTTATTCCCACATGTTGAGTTGGAGTGAGGCTCTAAACTCCACCCCTAATACATAGGTTAGGGAAAGAGACTAAGGCTCCATTCCCCAATGGTTTCATCCACCTAGAATGAGGCTTTGAGGTGAAGATATAGTTTTCATAAAGATTTTAGTCCAAGTGAGATTAGATAAATGTGAGTCTTCCACATTCATGTGATTGTTTACTTTAATACCATTTAACTTGTTGTGCTTGATGAACACGTGTTAAATGTGTTGGAAAATGTAAGCAATGGGAAATGGGATGAAATGGTAAGGTATAGAAATGGTAATAAATGTTGGTAATGGACCTCAATTGGATAAGGACACTTAATATTTTCCTATTATTTATTATTCATTTCCTTTTTTCATGCACAATTATTTATACTGGGTATTTTGTAGACACTCTTGGTGGTGGCCTACTGAGTTGTACTCACACCTTGCCCAGGCCACCGTTGGGTACTTGAGAAGACATCATGTTTATAGGTCAGGAGAAGGTAAAAGGCCCTTTCTAGGTAGTTGGGTTGGCACAGGTGTTCATGGAGGAGTAATTGGACTTGGTGTGAGGTCCATTTTTTTTTATTTTGTAGTTTTTCTTCATTTTTGGTTTTTTTCACTTTTACACTTGTAGCATGACATGAAATATTTAGTGTTGGACTTGGTTATACCTAGTTTGGGGAATGATTGTTTATTAATTCACTAGTATTATTGGTTATTATTACGCTATTTTTTTATCTTCTGTTGTGTCTTACTCTAATAAAAAGGGGGTATAGTCTTCTCAATGCACAACTTGGACCCCTACTGCTACCTTTGGCACATGGTGTGGTGTGCTTAAGGGCATGTAACCACTTAGCTCGGATCACCAGTTTAGTGGGTTCTGGGTTGGGGATGTTACAATGTGGTAACAGAGGATTTCTTTTCTCTTTCTTGTTATTTGGGAATGGTATATAAGGGATTAGGATGTGTCAGGCCTTGGTAATGAGATTGTGATTGAAATTAGCTAATCCATGTATAGGGAAAACCCAAGTCACCCTGGATGGGAATTATTGTCCGGTATTGTGCGATGTTACAGTTGATTATATTTTACCGTTGGTTGATGAAAATGTTGTGTGATGTGACAGTTTTATAATATTTGGCTTGTGAATTCAATGGAAAGTGGTTGGGCATTCATGCATCATTGTAGCCACCTAGAGAAATAGGTTACATGAATCATGGTAGATGCGCACGGGTTGGATGTGTGAGGAAAGAAAGATGGAATGCACCTTGTATATTGATAATTGAACAGAGAAAATGTCATAAATGAAAAAATGGAATTGGTGAAGATAAAATAATGATAAGTTATGATTAATGAAATATGTGTAATTAAAGGCGTGTAATGAATTGAAAAATGTTGTTTGTAACATGTTGTGTGTGCCTTGTGGTGGTGTATAGTTGTTTACCATGTGTGGACCATGGCCCGTGGTAGGGATGTTTGGGTTGACGTTTACAATGTTAAGGTTTTTTAGGATGGTGTATGTATGGGGGGTTGTTGTGGCTGGTGAAGAGCCTTATTTTTATGATGTTTTGAATGTTTTATGGTATGTGTTCTAAACCTCGTGTTTGGAAATGTAGAGAAATTCCACCACGACATCGAGCACTGGTTGGGAAATAAGAGGATGTTACTAAGAACACTCCTCTAGTAGAGGATCAAGAGAATGTGGTGATATAGGAATATAGAGAAGAGTAGCTCCAAGAGAACTTGTATCATTTTATACATATTATGGATCGAGACCGAGGGATGGTTTCACCGTGTATGTTTGAGATGACCAAAGAGTTCCAACTGCAACACCCTATGACCTTTATCAGAGTGGTTGGGATAGAGGTAATAGAGTTTTGGATAGAGTCAGTCTAGATGATACTTGATCATATGGAGACTCCCATTGAGAAGCAAGTCAAGCTGGCAGCTTATATATTGCGGGTCCAAGCAAAGCATTGGTGGGACATCCTAGCTCAGGCTGATCAGGCTGAGGGGATGTTATGGAAAGATTTAGAGGAAAATATTCTCTAGTATTTTTACCCAGATACTTTGAGGTAAGAGCGGGTTGTAGAGCTCATGAGCCTAACTCAGGGATCGATGTCAGTAATATAGTATGTTGTCCACTTCACAGACATGCGACACTTTGTTCCAGCGTTGGCATGGGATGAGGCAGTAGTTAAGAGGTGTTTCCAGGATGGGCTGAGATACAAGATCAGGTATCATGTGAATATACTTCGCATGAAGAGGTTTACAAAGTTAGTGGATCAAGAAATGATACCAGAGGGAAACCTTAAGGGAGCTTCTAGTAGTAGGCTTGTCATGCCATCTAGGTAGACACGTAGTGTAGCTTCTGAGGGTTAGAAGCCTCATTTTCGATGTTTTTAGTAGGTTAGAAGTGTACAAGGTGGTCAGAAGAGAGGTTCAACCTCTCAGGGTGGTGATCAGGTTTTATACTATCAGTGTGGCAGGACGGGGCACATGCATGGCCACTTTCCTCATCCTAAAGTTGAGTACTGGTCATGTGGCATAATGTGAAACGTGAAGAGGTTCTGTTGGAAACCTCAGCAGATGAGTATAGTGGTTGATGTTAGGAAGATGCCAAGAAGAGGCAAAGGATTAGTTTCTCTATATCAGGCAAGAAGTTGGAGCTCCACATGCCATATTAGCAGGGGCAGTGGATGTGGAACTCTAGGTCAAGATCACCCACTTCAGTAGGGAAGTGCAGTGCAGGGTTCATAGGTTGGATCCCAGGGTAGAGGGTCAGGTTAGCTTCATGTAGTTCAGTCAGTACCCAGTGATGACGAGGATGGGCGATCGACTGTTTAGGGTATGATCCTCGTAGCTTCTATGCTTGCTAGTGCATTATTTTACACTAGTGCCACACACTCTTTTATTGAATTTCCGCTTGTGGTAGCGTTGGATTTTCTTTTGGAGAGTGTGTGTGGGGTTTTTTCGATTGACACTCCTTTGGGGTGCAAAATGAAGATATCAGGTAGTGTAGGGGATGTACTCTGGAAGTAGGTGGGTATAGTTTTCTGTGGGACCTGTTCATTCTTGAGATGTTGGGATTTGACCTGATCTTGGCTATGGACTGATTGGTGTTGTATCAAGCGCACATAGATTTTTACCATCGCAAGGTATCATTTAGGTCACTTGAGGGTGACTCTTATGTCCATCTTTGAGAGTGGGATGTTTGAGCAGGACGTCCATGGCCATTTTTTCAACAGTTGGGTATGATCACTTCCCAAGTAGCTTTCCATGTGCTTGATGATGAAACTGGGGAATAAAATAACTTCTCTCCAGTAGTGGATCAGTTTCAGGATTTGTTTCCTGAGGATTTCTCAGGGTTGCCACCTGAGATGGATGTTGATTTCATAATTGAGTTGCTCTCGGGAGCGGAGCCAGTTTCTATACCTCCATACCGAATGGCATTGACAAAAATCCAAGAGTTAAATGTTCAGCTTGAGGAGTTTGAGCATAAGGGGTTCAGGCATCATAACACTTCTTCATGGGGATATCCTTTTCTTTTTGAGAAGAAGGGTGATGGGTCATTAAGACAGTGTGTTGATTATCAGAAGTTAAATCAGATGACCATGAAAAATCACTACCCTCTTCATTGAATTGAAGACTTGTTTGACTAGTTGGGGGGGAGGGTGAATCGGTGTTTTCTATGATTGATCTGAGATCGGGTTATCACCAGTTAAGGGTGAGGCCTTTTAACATACTGCTGACAGCTTTTAGGAGTCGGTACAGATTGTTTGAGTGTGTGGTGATGCCTTTTGGCCTGACCAATGCATAGGTGGTGTTCATGGATTTGATAAACCAAATCATTAATCCTTATGTAGATCAGTTTGTGTTTGTCTTTATTAATGACATCTTGTTTACTCGAAAACTCATGATGATCATGGCCTACATCTTGACATTATTTTGAGTACACTAAGAGAGCATTAGATATACACCAAGTAGTCAAAGTGTCAGTTCTGAATTGGATAATTGCATTTCTAGAGTCACATCATATATGTGGAAGGTGTGTTGGTGGATCAAGAGAATGTTCAGGCTGTTGGGTCTTGGGAGAAGCCCAAGAGTGTTTCAGATGTTCAGAGGTTTTTGGGTTTGGGAGGGTATTACCGGAGGTTCATCCTGGATTTATCTTATTTGGAAGCACCATTTTCAGGCTTTACCAAGAGGGGAATCAGGTTAGAGTGGTTCGAGACATGTGAGAATTCCTTTCACGAGTTGAAAAAGTAATTGACGACTGCACCAATATTAATCTTACCCAAGCCAGGTAGGAAGTATGTCATATTCTGCAGTGCATCAGGTATTAGTTTTGGGGTTGTGTTAATGAAAGATGAGCAGGTTGTGGATTATGGGTCAAGGTAGTTTAGACCCCATGAGAAGAATTATTCCACTCATGATCTTTAGTTTCCTACAATAGTGTATGCCTTAAAGAGCTGGAGGCACTACTTGTTGGGGGAACGGTTCAGGGTGTATACTGATCACAAGAGTATGGAGTATATATTTTTATAGCAGGATTTGAATCTTTTTCAGTGAATATGGTTTGAGTATCTCCAATATTTAAACTATGAGATGGTATATACACTGGGGAAATGGAATAGTTTTTCTGATGCTTTGAGCAGGAAGGCTCAGATCTAGGTGGTTTAGGAATCCAGCACCGAGTGGAAGGTGATGGATTTGTTTGTAGAGATGCACCAAGAGGTGCGGGAGGAAAATGGTTAGGTGACTCTTACATCCATGGTGGTTGAGTTGATTCCTTTTATCCAAGTATTTTAATGTCATATTGACGACCCTTAATGTTTTTCCATGAAGGAAAGACTTAAAGGTGTGGAGATACCATCTGGTTGGGAATTTGGAGGGATGGGGTTATTTGTGTTCATGGTTATGTGGTTGTGCCGGTATGCATGAGGGAAGAGTTGATGCATGTGTCCATGCATCAAAATGTTCATTGCATCATGGTTTGACAAATATGTATCATGATCTCCGCAGGAATTTTTGGTGGCTGAGAATGAAAATGGAAGTTGCGGGCTTTGTGGAATGATGCCTTATCTGTAATTAGGTAAAGACCGAGCATTAATGCTCAGGTGGTTTGTTACATACATTTAGCATTCCGGAATGATCAAGTGGGATGGTGTGAAAATGGATTTTATGGGGGGTATTTTGAGGATGCCTCAAAATAATGATGCAATCTGGGTGGTTGTGAATCGTCTAACGAAAGTAGATCATTTCTTACAGATTCATGAGACTTATATAGTTGATTAGTTGGGTGAGTTTTACATTCAAGAAATAGTATGGTTGAATAGTGTACAATTGACTACTATTTCAGATCATGATCCTCGTTTCACATCACACTTCTGGAAAGGGTTGCAGAAGGCGCTTGGTACACAGGTGATTTGGAGTACGGATTTCCACCCGCAGACGGATGGGCAGTCGGAGCATACAATCCATGTGTTGAAAGACATGTTGAGGGATTTTGTCTTAGATTTTGGTGGTTTTTAGGATAATCACCTGGAAATTGTTGAATTTTCCTACAACAATAGTTTTTAGGCTACGGTTTAGATGGCACCGTTTGAGGCTCTCTATGGGAGGCTGTGTAGATCTCTGTGGTGTTGGTTTTAGACCGGTGAATTTGAGATCCTGGGACTGAGTCTGATGACAGAGACATCAAATAAAGTGGAGTTGATTCATAAATGGTTGGAAATGGATTAAAGTAGGAATAATTCTTATGCAGATCAGAGGAGTAGAACTCTTAAGTTTGAGGTGGGTGATAGTGTGTTCCTTCAGGTGTCGCCAAGGTTGGGTCACCGAAAGATTTATATGTAGGGAAATTGGAACCTAGGTATGGGGGCCATTTGAGATTGTGGAGAGGGTCGGGCCAATGGAATACTGATTGGATCTTCCATAGCAGTATAGTAGGAAGCACGATTTCTATCATGTGTCACATCTTCGGCAGTATCATCCTAACCCAAATCACATGGTGGATATTGATAATGTTGAGCTTGAGGATGATGAATCCTTTGAGGAGAATCTAGTTCATGTATTGGATCACAGTGATAAAGTATTACTGGGAAAGGTTGTGCCATTAGTTAGAGTACTATGGAATCTTGGTAATGTTCAAGAAGAAACCTGGGAGCAGGAATCAGATATGGGGGCTTAGTGGACCAATCTCTTTTCATGGAAGTGTAATGAATCTTGAGAGCTCGACTCGAGGATGATCCATTTTAAGGTGGGGAGGTTGTATGATCCTGGATCTTAGAAAGGTATTGTCTCATTTATGTCTTGGTTTGAATCCACTTTTTCTTTGATTAAGTGCTTTCCCAAGTACTTAAGGAGGCATGGGGGTGTTCTAAGGGTTTGGGACACGAATAATAGAGAAAAATGGGTTTTATTGGTAGGTCAAACAGTCTTTGTAAGAACCTAGTTTTTTCTATGAAATAATTATGAAAATTCTTGATGTTATTCCAGAGTAGTACCTTCAGACGACGTACGATTTCGAGCCCCGATGTGGCCGAAATTAAATTTTCAGTGCGTTCGCACTGGGAACACCAAGTAAATGAAATAACTCCTAAATGGTAGCTCGTATTGGGAAATAAAGGTAATTTTTGAGTCCTTAACATTCTGTTTACCCTATGAGGGGTTTAATTTTCGCGGGTGTGGCACTTTTGTGAAAAATGGTACCAGGGGCGTTTTCTTAATTTAGGGGCTTCAGACGTTAAATTTTATAACTTTTGAATGGGGCCTCATATTAAAATTCCGAGACCACCATTATGATTGGGAGGTGGTGGTTACCCTATGGTAGGCTTAACCTTGACCCCATCAAGTGTTTTGGATGCATGTTAATTTGGGGGTTTAAATTAATTAAAATTTTAATTAATTTTTCTTTATTTAAACCTATACTCACCCCCTCTCCTTCACCATTTAGAGTTCTCTCGCGAAGAAACCTTCAAGCTCATCCAAGGAGAGACCTCACCAACCCTCCTCCATCCTCTCCTCCCTAAGGTGGTGTGTGGCTCCGGCTGATCGTTGCTAAGCGTCGGGCTACACCCAAGAGGCAGCATCTTCTTGTTTCCATTCCAAATTACCGCTTCAACTTCGATCAAAATTTATGATGTCGAAATGATGTTAAAATTTCAAGATAAGACCATATCTGTGTAGTTTATATCTTGAGATTTCCATTTCACTTTTCGGATTCAAAATCCATGTTCCGAGCCAACCATAATCATCCAGATATGTTTCAAAAGTTTAAGGGTGTTTAACAACGGTTCTAGCCGGTCCGGCGGCATTTCGGGCAGCGGCGGTCTTCAGCGATGGTGGTCCTCATTGACTTGGAAGCAGGGTGGTGTGGCAGTCGGCATCAGTGCGGTTGAGTGGAGACACTGGGCGAGCAGGCCGTGGAGGCGCCGAGCGAGCGTGGAGGCCGGGCGAGCGGGCGTTGGTGAGGCGGATCGGGCAGCGGGGTCGTGGCCAGGGCGCGACGACGTGGAGGACCGGGGTCTTGTGACTCTGGTCATCAGACACGGACCCGACACATGCGGGTCTCATGGAAGAGAGAAACCAGACCGGCTGAGCCAGTCTTGGCGATGCTGCCCGACCCGCGCGACCGTGGGTTGGTTCAAGCAGGGTGGGCCGACCGAACCGGCCTGGCCCACCTATTTTCGTTCTAAAAATTTTACATGCTCCTAAAATGCAAACCAAGTGTTGGAATTGTGAGATGTGTGTGACAACATATTCCTTGGATCGAGACGATCTTTTTGAGATGGTCTTGGGGATTTTAAATTCCCGAGATGGGGTCTCGGTGGCACGACACGTCCATTAAGTGGCTTAGCGTTTTTCCCGAGGTTCTTGTTTTGGGCGGCACAGACACATCCAGAGTCCGTTTTGAGCATCTTCAGTAGTTTTGCAACCCTGGCGTCGAGGAGGAGTTTTCCAGTATGGTTTTGGGTGTTGGAATCAGAGTTGAGGCATGGGCCCCACGACCTGTCTTTTAAGCTGCGAGCATCGTTTAACAACTTTTTCATCAGTCGTCCATTCGGGGCGTGTGAGCACTCGATTCTGGGTGTTTTTCTGAGGGCATTGCAATGACACAATCCACCTGTTTTATTTATGCATAGTGTTGTGGTCCCCATGAGGGCTGTTTTGGGCATTCATGGTGAATTCCAACTTCGTCACTGGGTGTCCATTTTGGACAAGTTTTTAGTAAATTTTGTGTACTTTTTCGAGAGGATCTCAATGGTGAAATCCATTCATAGTGCTTTGGGACCGGAATGCGGGTACCACGTAGCACCGCTAATGTGCATTATGAAAATATGAATTTTTTCTCTAGATATTCGTTACAGTCAAGTGAGCAATCAATTTGACACATTTTCCCAAGGGGATCGTAATAGTGCGATGCGCCCGACTATTTTTGGGACCGAGGCTCGGGACCACGGGACGTCGTTCGGGCGTAAAGAAGTATTGAACGACTTTTACAATGGATGTCCATTGGAGGCGAGTAAATATTCTATCTGGCATGTTCTTCCACAAGGATTACAACGATACGATCTGTTTGGATGTGAGGAGTCTCAATCGAGATATCATTAAATGGGGATGCATGAAAGGTGTACCCGTGGTGGTTCTTCCTATGGTGTTTGTAGATAACCCTTAGCGTGTGATCGCATTCACTCTTGGGAGAGTGAAGTGAATGCTTAAAGAGATGTGGTTGTCGTGCTAGGGTCGTGGAGGCAGCAGGTTGGTGAAGTTATGTTTATGCCTTTTTGCGTTGACATTGGGTGTCGTGTGAAAGATATCCCTTGGGCTGGTTATGTGGCATACTCTTGGGGTATACAGGAATGCATGGAGGTACATGTTGCAGTTTTTACTTGAGAATGTTTGTGTGCTTGGTTTGGAGATAAGTTTGGGCCACACGTTGTGTGGTCCCCATGTGTGTGTTGTGTTCTACTTTACGTACCTTTGACCTCTCGTGATGTAGAGGGTCCTCTTGTTCTCGATGGTTTCGACTAGCAGGGTTGAGTGGGTTTCCCCCTGGTTCTGTTCATCATGGTTTAGACCAGCAGGGTTGAGTGGGTTTCCCCCTGGTCCTGTTCACGATTGTTTAGACCAGCGGGGTTGAGTGGTTTCCCCTGGTTCTGTTCTCGACGGTTTGATCGGTAGAGTTGTTTGGGTTCCCCTTTCTCCTTTTTCCATGTGGGCTTTCAGTATCACACCCCTTCATGTTCCTTGGTAGAATTTTGAGGATTCGGTGTGACCAATACATCACCTGGGCACCGATCCTCTGCCCAGGGGGTTGTTTCCAGTAGGGATGGCCAGAGCAGTTCCAAGTTTACCCTCCAGCGGGGCTGGGCAGTGGGTTTCTCATCGACTTCTTTGGGTTTACCCTCCAACGGGGCTGGGTAGTGGGTTTATCATTGACTTTTTTGGGTTTACCCTCCATTAATGACTAGGCAGTGGGTTACTCGATGACCTCTTATTGTTTACCCTCCAGTTGTGACTGGGCAGTGGGTTACCCGACGACTTCTTAGGGTTTACCCTCTACCAGAGACTCGACAGTGGGTTACCTGATGACGTCTTAGGGTTTACCCTCAAGCAGAGACTAGGAAGTGGGTTACCCGACGACCTCTTAGGTTTTACCCTCCAGTAGAGACTGGGTAGTCGGTTACCCGAGTAATTCTTAGGGTTTACCCTCCAGCAGAGACATGGCAGCGGTTTACCCGACGACCTCTTAGGGTTTACCCTCCAGTACAGACTGGGTAGTGGGTTACCTGACAAATTCATAGGGTTTACCCTCTAGTGGGGCTGGGTAGTGGGTTACCCGATGAATTCTTTTAGACACAGTCCTTTCTATTAGGCCAGTCTATGTCTTTTCTCTACGACTACCGAAGCGGGACCCTTGGTTGTATGGGTCGGCAATGTGACAACTTTGACTTTGAGAATACCTCTAGACTATGGGTCATTGACAAGGCGTGGTTTGACTTACCCCAGAAATATCAAGGATGAGGGTTACTTTCCCCACCGAGATGCGTCCTTGAGACACGACCTAAAACCAAGCGGTCGAGTCTGTGCCGCCCAAAGCGGATAGTGTCAAGGTGCGGTGATTTGAGCCCCATGACTTGTAGTTCAGGGCAAATGTGCGGGATGCTGGGCATCGATGGTATTTACTTCTAGGACTGTTGGCTACTCACATTCTTAGGCTGAGCTACGGGATGGAGATTCCCTTATGATCTTGTTCGAGTTTCTTGATAGAGTATATATATATGTATACCTTGTTCCAGTATCCACTCCTTGGGTTTTGGACACTCTCCTTCCAGGAGAGGTGAAGAAGCGCGGGGTATGCAACATTCTTTCTGTGTCTAGCTTCCCGTGGTTGGAAAAGTCTACTCTCCTGCTATAGGTAGTGGAGACTCGACGGGAAGTTCATCTTCTCACCGTTTCTAGCTCCTTGTGATAGAACAAGTCTTCATCCTTCCTATTTTTGGGTTGAGCTGTACTCTTTACGACACTCTCTCTATTGTACTCCTTTACTATTCCCTTTTCGATCTACTGCTCACTCTTTGGAACCTCCTTTGTTGCTCCCTCAAAACTTTGGGGTATCCTACTGAGTATTTTTATACTCACCCCTGCTTGGTATTTGCCCACACTTGGTGTGCCCTTGTAGATTACAGACAGGTTGGTCGTGAATTTAGTGGATATTAGGAATTCAGGATCTTGGACCTCATACGGTGGTCGTAGTCGGGTTCCAGGTGTGGGACTCTCCCAGCCGTTTACTTTTGTTTACCTGATGCCGGGTTGTGGAATTTTTCTGGATGGGTGCGTGTTTTTCCCCTTTTCTTTTCGGTTTAGTTTCAGCACTCACATTGTATTGTTTTGAGGTCGATGATATCTTTTTAGTTGTTTATAGAAGTTGGTACTTTACTTTCTGTTTTACTCTGCACTATTGCATTGATTGGGATGTCTGTGTGTGTACAGGTACTTAGGCAAAGGCCTCGCTGAGTTTTTTAGCCTCTGGCGCTTGTCGCCAGCCCCTGACCTATGGAGGCGGGATTGGGGTAGTTACGGCTCAATCTCGGGTAGGGTCGGGTCATGACAATGTGGTATCAAAGGTGGTTCATTCCTTGGGATATTGTTCGGATGTCCCTAAAAAGTAATTGGTTGGGATCTAAGGCAACAGTGTCAATGTGTCTCGAGAGTGGCTCTCATGCCTGGGAGTCCTGTGATGGTGCGGCGGCCAACATATCCATTCACCAAGACCCTAATAACCCACTTGTTGACATAGCATGATGAGACATCATTTCAAGGAAAATTATTTTGTGTATCACATAGGATCAAGTCCTTGACTGTCCTTCTTGAGTCAGATCCCCATTGTTGTTACTGTTATATACATATATGCTCATATGACCGTGACACTCCTTGATAACATTCAGGATGTCTCCACGAAGACAGCTAGTCAGGATACAGGCTTTGGTTCGTGACGACGACCCTATGAGCGACAAGGCCTCAGTCCAGGACCCATCATGCGAGTCCCTTTCTCTGGGTGGGCCGGTAGTAGCACCCCCACCTAGTGAGTAGTAGAAATCTTCAATAGAGCAGACTGAGATTGAGCATAGGTTGAGCGTGCTCCGTGAGTTCTAGTGACAGAGACTACTGAGGTTCAGTGGTGAGCCAAACCCTCAGGCAGCATAGGTTTGGCTGGAGGTAGTGGTTTGCCTCTTCAAGCTTCTGCAGACATTGGCAGATCATATGGCGGCTTTGGCACCCAGCCTTTTCCATGGAGCAGCTGGGCATTGGTGGAGTCTGGTGACACAGTTACTTGATGAGTCGTCACTTTCATGTGGTGAATTTCGACTACTATTTCGTGAGGAGTTTTACCCCCTCCAGCTTACAATCTGTTCAGATCTAGGAGTACCTACAGTTTCAGTAGGGAGGGATGATGGTGACTGAGTACACGACTAGTTTCAGAGACTGTGCGCGTTTTTTTTCCGGACTTGGTCTATGATGGAAACTCCCAAGAGTAGAAGTTCAAGCAGGGTCTCTGCAGAGAGATTCGTGCTATCATAGTACCCTTGGGAATTACCACTTATGCGGAGGTGCTAGAGCAGGTGCTGGTGACAGAGAGATTCCTGTCACGTTTTAGAGTTGGTGGTGGCAGTAGGAACGATGGATCCAAGAGGTCTGCCAAAGCTAACAGGCATCATAAGATAGTACCTCGACACAAGCAGGCTTACACCCGCCAGTTTCAGAGACGTGGTCATGCACCACTGTGTCGTGAAATCACAGGGGCTCAGCCGAGGAGACCCTTCCGTGAGAAGACCCAAGGGCAGGTTCGTACACCATAGTGGTGCTAGAGGTCACCAGGGCAGCCTGGAGAGCGTCTGTGCTATGCTTGCGATGGGCGAGGTCACAAGGAAATGGACTACCCGACCAGGTATGCTGAGAACTTCAGGCAGGAAGCAGGTGCACCACCAAGACAGAGGCATCGTCGTGATCGGAGTAGCGCCCAGAGAGTTAGTACTAGCGGAGGAGTGGGAGGAGCTGGAAGTGGGGGAAAACATTACGAGGTATTCTCGTGACCAACAAGTGGTCCAAATCAGGCCCCGGGAGATCACACTTGGGACTGCGGACAGTCGTGAGCTTTGGATGTCTACGATCTTGCAGAGCATGAGGTGGTAAGAGGTACGATTTACAACTCTTCTACTTTTTGCAGTAGAATTATTAGACTCTATGTGTGAAATGGTTTTCCCCTGCTCCTTTCTTAAGTTGTTACCAGGGTGACGTAGGGCATCATGTGTAACCCTGTGTTGGTAGAGTAGGGGGTGTAGAACCTTTTCTATTAGTCGATGGAGTCGACTCTTTCTCATTCCGAGAGTGTAAGAGAGTCTTGGTCATGGGACATCGACTGTGAAACCTTGCGTGAACGGATATCCTTGGGTGTTTCACTATATGGATATTTTTAAGGAGGGAATCACCAGGCTTTTTCCTAGTTCCAAACAGTGATTCCATTCGTGGCGTGTGATGTAGGGGTTCGGCCGAGGAGGTGATCTACCCCTGAGGGCCTTCGGGCCGTTTGAGACTAATCGAAGGGATGTCGAGGTTCCCTACCACCTTTCCCTAATCGCAAAGTCATGAGTGGGTGCACGGAGTCTCCCGTATGACTCACCTGGGAAGATGTGTTCATGCTCCTATGAACGTCATCAGCGAGGGAAGACCTCACATGAACAGATCAAATCCTTTGGTCTATGTACAGGGGTGCAGAAATGTGCAAGAGTTTTCCTCGAAATGGGAGAGCCTGGTCTGGGATTAGTACCCTGAGCTGTTCCCTAGTTATGCTTTTCTGGGATGAAAAGCTTGAAGGACGGAATAGTGTAACAACTCGGTTTTTTCTACGAAAGACTTCGGAAAATTATTGACGTTATTCCAGAGCAGTGCCTTCACAGGGCGTACGATTCTGAGCCTTAGTGTGGCCGAAATTAAATTTTCAGTGCATTCGAACTGAGAACGCCAAGTAAATGAATCAACTCCTAAACGGTAGCTTTGATTGGAATACAGAGGAAACTGTTGAGTCCAGAATGTTCCGTTTACCCTAAGAGGGGTGTAAGTTTTGCAGGCGTGGAAAATCTATGAAAAATGGCACCAGAGGTGTTTTCATAATTTAGCGGCCTCAGACGTTAAATTTTATAACTTTTGAATGGGGCCTTAGATTAAAATTCAAAGACCTCCGTTGTGCTCGGGAGGTGGTGGTTACCCTAGGGGAGGATTATCCTCAACCCCGTCAAGAGTTTCAGATGCGGGTTAATTTAGAGGTTTAAATTAATTAGAATTTTAATTAATTTTTCTTTATTTACACCTAAACTCACCCCCACTCATTTACCATTTGGAGTTCTCTTGTATAGGAACATTCAAGATCAACCAAGGAGAGACCTCACCAACCCTCCTCTATCCTCTCTTCCCCAAGGTGGTGCGCGGCTCCGGTGGATCCTTGCAAAGCGTCGGTTTATGCCCCAGAGGTAGGATCTTCTCTTTTCCATTCTAAATTCCTGCTTCATCTTAAATCAAAATTTATGATTTTTGGAATTTTTTTAAAATTTCAATAAAATACTATATTTGTGTAGTTTATATCTTGAGCTTTCCGTTGCAATTTTCTTATTCAAAATCTGAGTTTTGTGGCGACCTCAATCCTCCGGCAATGTTTCGGGAGTTTAAGGGTGTTTTCCGGTGGTTCGGGTCGGTCTTGCGGCTTTCCAAGCAGCGATGGTCTTCAGCAGTGGTGGTCCTCGGTGGCTTGGCAACATGGAGGCGTGGTGGTCGGCAGCATCGCGGTCGAGCGGAGGAACTGGGCGAGCAGGCTGCGGAGACGTCGGGCAAGCGTGGAGGAATTGGGTTAGTGGGCGTCGACTAGGCGGACCGGGCAGTGGGGTCATCACCAGGGCACAACGACGCGGAGGACCGGGGTCTTGTGACCTCGGTTGGTAGACACAGACCCACCACATGCGGGTCCCATGGAAGAGAGGAATGGGACCGGCTGAGCCGGTCCGGGCGAGGCGGCCCGACCCGCGGGACCGCGGGCCGGTTCAAGCTGGGTGGGCCAGCCGAACCGGCCCGACCCACCTATTTTCATCCTAAAAATTTTAAACACTCCTAAAATGAAAACCAGGTGTCAGATTCGCAAGCCGTCTATGGAAATGCATTCCTTGGATCAAGAAAAACTTTTTGAGATGATCTAAAGGATTTTTAATTCCCAAGACGGGGGCTCGGTGGCACGACACGTCCGTTAAGTGGCTTAGTGTTTTTCCCGAGGTTCTTGTTTTGGGCAGCACTGATTCATCCAGAGTCCGTTTTGAGCGCCGTCATTGGTGTTTCGACCCTAGCATAGAGGCAGAGTTTTCCAGTATGGTTTCGGCTGTTGTAACCGAAGTTGAGGTGTGGTCCCCACAACCTGCCATTTAAGCTTCGAGAAGCATTTAGCAACTTTTTCATCGGACGTCCGTTCGGGGCGTGCGAGTAGTTGATTCTAGGTGTTTTTCCGAGGGCAATGCAATGGTGCAATCCACCCGCTTTATTTCTGCACAGTGGTGCCGGCACCACAAGGTATGTTTTTGTTATTGATGGTGAATTCCAACTTCGTCACTGGGTGTCCATTTTGGACAAGTGTTTAGTCAATCTTGTGTACTTTTTCGAGAGGATCACAACGGTGCAATCCATTCATAGTGCTTCGGGACCGGGATGCGGGTCTCACGTAGCACCGCTCGTTTTCAGTATGGAAATATGAATCTTTTTATCTAGATATCCATTACACTCAAGTGAGTAGAAAATTTGATGCGTTTTCCCTAGGGGATCACAATGGTGCGATGCACCCGTCTGTTTTCGGGACCAAGGCTCAGGACCATGGGACGCCGTTTGGGCGTAAAGCAGTGTTGAACGACTTTTACGTCGGATGTCCGTTGGAGGCGATTAAATATACTATCTCACATGTTTTTCCGCGAGGAATACAACGGTACGATCTGTTTGGATGTGTGGAGTCTCATTCGAGATCTCATTAAATGGGGACGCATGGAAGGTGTACCGGTGGTGGTTCTTCTTGTGGTGTTTGTAGAGAACCCTTGGTGTGTGATCATGTTCAATCTTGGGAGAGTGAAGTGAATTCTTAAAGTGATGTGGTTGGTCGTGCTAGGGCCATGGAGGAATAAAGTTGGAGAAGTTATGTTTATGCCTTTTTGAATTGGCATTGGGTGCCCTGTGCACGATATCCCTTGGACTAGCAATGTGGCATACTCTGGGAGTATACGAGAATGCTTGGAGGTACATGTTATAATTTTTACCTGAGAATGTTTGTGCGCTTAGTTTGGAGATGAGTTTTGGCCACATGTCATGTGGGCCCTATGTGTGTGTCATGTTCTACTTTACGTACCATTGACCTTTTGTGGCATAGAGGGTCCTCCTATTGTCAATGGTTTCGACTAGCAAGGTTGAGTGGGTTTCCCCATGGTCCTATTCATGATGGTTTAGAATAGGAGGGTTGAGTGGGTTTCACTATGGTCCTCTTCATGATGGTTTAGAACAACTTGGCTAAGTGTTTTCTCCTTGTTCGGTTCTCGAGGGTTTGATAGATGGAGTTTTTTGGGTTCCCCTTTCTCCTTTAGCTGGGTGGGATTTCAATATCACATCCCTTCATATTCCCTAGTATAATATTGAGGATTCCGTGAGACCAATACGTCAAGCGAGAACCAATCCTCTACCGAGGAGGTTGTTTCCTGTAGGGATGGACAGAGCAGTTCCGGGTTTACCCTCCAGCGGGGCTGGGCAGTGGGTTACTCTTAGACTTATTCGGGTGTACCCTCTAGCGGGGCTGGGTAGTGGGTTGCTCATTGAATTCTTAGGGTTTACTCTCCAGCAAAGACAGGGCAGTGGGTTACCAGACGACCTCTTAGGGTTTACCCTATAGGAGAGACTAGGCAGTGGGTTACCCGAAAACTTCATAGGGTTTACCCTCCAACAAAGACTGGGCAGTGGGTTACCTGATGAATTCTTAGGGTTTACCCTCCAGCAGATACTGGGCAATGGGTTTTCCGATGACCTCTTAGGGTTTCCTTCCAATAGAGATTGGGCATCGGGTTACCCGAGGACGTCTTAGGGTTTACCCTCCAGTAGAGACTGGGCTGTGGGTTACCCGATGACCTCTCAGGGTTTACCCTCCAGTAGAGACTGGGTAGTGGGTTACCCGAGGACTTATTAGGGTTTACCCTCCATCAGGGCTAGGTAGTGGGTTACCTGACAACTTCTTTCAGACTCAGTCCTTTCTACTAGGCTAGTCTATGGATTTTCTCTGTGACTATCGGAGCGGGACCCTTGGTTGTACGAGTTAGTGATGTGACAATTTTGACTTTGAGAAGCCCTCTCAACTACAGGGCAGTGAAGAGGTGTGGTTTGACTTACCCCAGGACTCTCAATGATAAGGGGAGATTTCCCCACCAAGGCACATCCCTGAGATGCGACCTAAAACCGTGTGGGTGAGTCGGTGCCACCAAAAGAGGATAGTGTCAAGGTGCGGTGATTTGGGCTCCATGACATGTAGTTCGGGGCAGACGTGCGGGATGCTGGGCATCGATGGTGTTTACTTATGGGACCATTGGCTACTCACTTTCTTGGGCTGAGCTATGGGATAGATATCCCCTTACGATCTTGTTTGGGTTTCTTGACAGAGCATATATATATGTATACCTTGTTCTAGTACCCACTCCTTGGGTTTTGGCTACTCTCCTTCCAGGAGTGGCAAAGACGTGTGGGGTATGCCACGTGCTTTCCGTGTCTAGATTATCATGGTTGGATGAGTCTAATCTTCTACTATAGGTAGTGAATACTCGATGGGAAGTTCATCTTCTCACCGTTTCTTGCTCCTTATGATAGGATGAGTCTTCTTCCTTTCCCTTGCAGGGTTGAGCTATAATCTTTACAACACTCTCTCTATTGTACTCCTTTACTATTCACTTTTCGATCTACTTATCAATCTTTGGTAACTCCTTTTTTGCTCCCTCGAGCCTTCGGGTTATCCTACTGAGTATTTTTATACTGACCCCTACTTGGGATTTGCCCGCAGTTGGTGTGCCCTTGAATACGACGTAGAGGTTGGTCGTGACTTCAGTGGAGATTAAGAGTTTGGGAGATTGGACTGCGTATGGTGGTCATAGTCGGGTTCTAGGTGTGGGACTCTCCCAGCTGTTTACTTTTGTTTACCTGATACTGGGTTGTGTCACTTTTCTGGTTTGGTGCATGTTTTTCCCCTTTTATTTTTGGTTTACGTTCAGAACTCACTTTGTACTGTTTAGAGGTTGATGCACTCTTTGTAGTTGTTTATAGGAGTTGGTACTTTACATTGTCTTTTACTCTACAATATTGCATTGAGTGAGATGTGTGTGTGTGTACACGTACTTAGTCAAAGTCCTCCCTGAGTTGTTTAGCCTTCGAAATTTTCTGCCAACCCCTAGCCTATGGAGGCAGGCTTAGGGTAGTTACAGCTCGAACCCGGGTAGGGTCGGGTCGTGACAGTCTATACATGGTTAGTGCTAACCATGGGGAAAACCCATGAAACTGTGAAGGAGGTGTGTTGTAGGAGAGTGACCTCCACCTAGTTTGCACATGGTTTAGAAAACTGTGTGAGTAAACTGTGCGGCCCATAATCCTTTAAAAAAATTACAAATTTTCTACTCCGGGATTTTTAACCCCAAATCAGGATTTCCTCCCATTTCACCCCTCTTCACACTAGGAACGAACCAAATCCCCAAAGAGCTCTACGAGATCTATACCCCTTTTTTCTAAGGATTTTTTGGTTCTGTAGGTTGTGGATCAAAGCTCCAGGTATGTCTAATCCCATCCTTGCTTCTCTTTTGAGTTTAGGGTTTGTATCTTCTTATCCTCTCTTTCCAAATCTCTAAAACCCTAGTCTTTGGGTGAGATTTAGGTTGATGCTTTAAAGGTTGGTTGAAGAAGAATCTAATGGTTCTATTAAGAGTGCGTTCACTCGCGAAATTGAGGTAGGTGGTCTATAATTCATATCCCATGGTTTATTTGTGGATTTTTGCATCTGTGGTTTTGTTCTTGTGTGTCTCTTTGTATGTTTTGATCATGCTTGTCATGTTAGGGTAAAATGGTTATTGAGAAGATAAATGGAAACCCTCATTATCCCCATGGTATGCGTCTAGGTTGATGATATTACTCTAGGGCCACCCATAGGGTGTTCCATCTTTACTAGACCTAGGGATTTGTGGAGAACAAGTGAGATTATTGTGTATTTATGTAGAGTCCTAGATAAACATGTTGAGGTGATGGATTGTGTTAGAGTATAATCCAGGTGATGCACTGGGGATTAAGAATAATAAAATAATGGTTATTTGGTTAACATGGAAGTGGTTCATATGGGTTGACACATGAGAGTGATTAATGGCTAAATGGGTTGATATGTGGAACTAATTAAAGACCATAATGGAATGGATTATGAGTCTGGTAATGGATCCTAGTGAGTTAGTAATAATGAATTAATACTATTGAGATATGCACAATGAATGAATTCTTAGTGAGATAAGCATAATAAAAGGGGAATCAAGCTAAATGGATAAATGATGTGAAATGTGGTAAATGTGTTAATGGATTAAGGAATGGTATTAACTCTCATGTAATTATTATGATTTATACTTTCCTTAAAAAATGTTAGTGATGTTGAGTGAGTGGTTTATGTATATACATATATATAGCAGGTGTACATGGCTTGGTAGAGTTGGGTATTGACTTGAGGTTATATGCCCACAGGTGAAGTTGGACTAAGCCTCTAAACTCCGCCCCTAATGCACATGTTAGGGAAGGATACTGAGGCACTATTCCCCTAACTGTTGCATCTACCCAGACTAAGGATTTGAGGTGAGGATGTTTTTTTCATGAGGAAGTTAGTCCTAGTGAGATAGGAAAATAGTGAGTTTTCCACATGCATTTGATTGTGTACTTTAATCCCATGTAGCTTGTTGTGCTTTATGAACCCATGTAAAATGTGCTAGAAATGGTAAGTAATGGGAAATGGGATGAAATTGTAAGGTATGGAAATGGTAATAAATGTCGGTAATGGACCTAATATGGCTAAGGGAACTTAATCTTTTCTTATCATTTATTATTCATTTACTTTTTTCATGCACAATTATTTATACCAGATATTTTGTAGACACTATTGGTGGTGGCCTACTAAGTTGTACTCACACCCTATGTGGGCCACTATTGGGTACCTGAGAAGACTTATTTTTTTTAGGTCAAGAGAAGGGAAAAGGAACTTTATAGGTACTTTTTTTGGAATGGTTGTGTGTGGAGGAGGACCTGGACTTGGTGTCGGGACAATTTTGGTGATTTTTCAGTTTGTCTTCATTTTAGGTTTTGTTCACCTTTTCACTTGTAGCATGGAATGGAATATTTAATATTGGAATTAGTTGTACCTACTTTAGGGAATGGTTGTTTATGCATGCTCTGGTATTATTGGTTATTATTCCTCTATTTTGATTATCTTCTCTTATGTCTCAATCTGATAAAAAGGGGGAATTGTCTCCCCAATTGACTATTTGAAACCCCGCTGCTTGTTGGAAACCTTTGGCGTATAGGGAGGTGATCTTAAGGTTATGTAAACACCCGGATCGGAGCACCGATTTAGTGGATTGTGGGTCGGGGACGTTACACCAATTCCCTTTTCCTTTTCATGTAGTTTTTAAAGGTTTTCATTGAATGTTTAAACTGTAGCAATAGTCTCAGCATGAGTGCGTGTAAGACCATCCAACTGGTCCTTCTCAAGATCAAACCAATCATGTATCCCCTTGTAGGGATCATATTGTTGTGGATACTATTTTAATCTTTAGGTATCAAACTAAGAAAATTTTTATAGTGATTCACTAACTCCACAACCTGAAAACAGTTATATTTAAGGAGACAATTATCATCCTCATAAGCTTCATCTTCTCAACTGTTAATATTAAATTTTGTTTCCTAATACTCATCCCCCATCTCTTTTTCACATGGACATATGTTTCTTGGACTAATTTGAGTAGTAGTCATCCAATATCTGGTAGCATTGGTCATTTTGGATGAATTCATAGGATAATAGCTACCACTAGTGGAGTAATTATTTTCTTAAATTTAATTACCCATTTCTTTCAAAGAGTGCTGAAATTATTTGAAACTTTCAAGTGTTGTATTACCCTTATTAAAATTATCTATAACATTATAATTTTATTATGAATATTTTATGTGTATTTATTTATTTTTTATATAAAATGAATATTTTATTAATGAAATTGGATGGATATGAATAAAATATGGTTGTATGCTATTTATACACTACAAAAAATAGTATATTAGAGAGGGTTATTTAGATGGGGTTATGCAAAACCCCCTCTAAATTTAGTTGTGTAACATTAGAGGGGGTTCTGCACAACCCCCTCTTATTATTGAATTTAGAGGGGGTTCACAACCCCCTCTAATTTTTTACAATTTATTTAATATGTAGTTGGATTATAGAGACTGTTATGTTGAAACATTCACTACTTTAACAATTAGTGACGCTATATATTTAGTTACACACACTATATATTCGGTTAGAGGCTCTATATAGATATATACATACATATATATATATCTATGTGTGTGTGCGTGTTATACGAAATTTCTTTTTTTTGAAAATAGTGGGGGTTCACAACCCCCTCTAATGTATGACATTAGAGGGGGTTCACAACCCCCTCTAATTTAAGAGATCCGAGGGGTTGTGGAACCCTATTACTTTCTTAAAAAAATTCATAATATATATAGTATATATTGTATACATATATGAATGTATTTATAAAATGTATAATATATTTTATTAATATAAATATGTAATATATATATTAATTATGTAGGTATAAATATAAATTGTATATATATATTTGCATAATATATTTGGGTAAAATATAAATAAATAAATAAATATATATATAATATATACATGTATTCAAATAAATATAAACAATAAAAAATAGATATATAAATACACATTTGTGTTTGTGTGTGTTTGATATAAATGTATTTACGAATACATACATACATAATTTTATATAAATATATGTAAATATATAATTTATAGAGGTGTGTAGAAAATATATATATACATATATATTTAAATTTATACAAATATAGATACATGTTATTTATTTAATTTATTTAAATATATTATGCAAATAATGATTATCTTAATAAATTTATTAATATATATAAATACAATAATATATAAATTATATGTGTAAATTTGTTAATATAAATATTTTTATTAATATATATGCTTATTTTAATAACATTATTATTTGTATTTAAATATTTTTTTAACAATGTTTATTTTAATAAACATATTAATATATATAAATAACATAATATATAATATATACTTGTTTTCAAATAAATATAAACAGTTAAAAATAAATATATAAATACACATCTACATTTGTGTGTGTTTGATATATATGTATTTATAAATACATATATACATAATTTTATATAAATATATTTTAATATATAATTTATAGTGGTGAGAAGAATATATATATATATATATATATAAATATAAATATAAGTACATGTTATTTATTTAATTTATTTAAATATATTATGAAAATAACGATTATCTTAAAAACATATTAATATATATAAATACTAGAATATATAAATTATATGTGTAAATTTGTTAATATATATATTTTTATTAATAGATATGCTTATTTTAATAACTTTATTATATGTATTTAAATATTCTTTTAATAATGTCTATTTTAATAAACTTATTAATATATATATATAAATACAATAATATATAATATATACGTGTATTCAAATAAATATAAACAGTTACAAATAAATATATAAATACACATCTACGTTTGTGTGTGTTTGATATAAATGTATTTATAAATACATACATACATAATTTTATATAAATAAATGTAAATATATAATTTATAGAGGTGTGAAGAAAATATATATATACGTATATATTTATATTTATATAATTATAAGTACATGTTATTTATTTAATTTATTTAAATATATTATCCAAATAATGTTTATCTTAATAAACTTATTAATATATATAAATACAATAATATATAAATTATATGTGTAAATTTGTTAATATATATATTTTTATTAATATATATTCATATTTTAATAAAATTATTTCTGTATATAATTACAAAAATATATAAATTATATGTGAATTTTTTTTAATATATATATGTTTATTAATATATATGCATATTATGATAAAATTATTATATGTATTTAAATATAATCTAAAAATAATTAATATTTTAATAAACTTATCAATAAATATAAGTAGAATAATATATGTAATATATAAACAGAAAGAGATTGGGGTAATAGTTTCAGCACTGGAGGTATACTGAGGAGAACTGTGGTTTGAATCCAGTCTGGATCTATATTTTAAATGCCCTCCAAAATTGCGGACCTGAGAGGAGACTGGGGGCTGGTTCGGGACACTCACAAAGGAGAACCGGGGGTGGGGCTGGACGGAGACATGCATGTGGAAGACTCATATAGGAGATTGGGGAGACCGAGATCCTGGGTTGGACCACAAAGACTACCATGGGCTAGACCGGAGAGACTGGGGCACGAGACCTGGGGAAAGCACGAAGAGGGGGACCAGGACAGACACGGGATAAAAAAACACAGGGTATATACACAGAAAAACACCGGGACACACATGAGAAAGTCAGCGGGACACACAGGGGATGGACACCAGGACACATCGGGGACAGACAAGGACATCGGAGGATCACACACACGGGGGACAAACACAAACAGGAGGGGGAATGGGAACAAGACATGCAGGGGTAGCGCAAATTGGGGGATTTTTTCTTTTAAAAAATGAGAAGCATTAGAGGCAGTTTAGGGTATAACTGCCCATAATGAAAACCATTTGGGTTAAATTTTGGACAACATTAGAGTGGGTTTAAACCCCTCTAATGTAACTACCTCGAAATTCATCACGTATTTACCAGTGCTTTCTCAAAACCATCTCTACTAACAGTAGGTGGGCACATTAGTGGTGGTTCCTCATAACTTCCACCAATGTCTTTATAAGGGGTTATATCCCCTTCTAATGTAAAAAATAACCCTGTCTATGGTGGTCATTTTTTAGTAGTGATATCACAAAAAATTATAAAGATGAAGTTAATGAGTTCATCATGTTTTCAAAAAAGTATGCATACAACCCTTATCAAATACATTATCCATGTTTACGTTGTTTTTATTCAAGAAAAATTAGTTTGAAAGAGTTGTAATGATATTTAATTTGTCACAAAATAGATAATATCTATAAATTTTCGACTAAACATGGGAAAAAACTAATCATTCACACCGATTGGAATGACACTGTGATTTATGGATTGTTTGATATGAATACAAGTGTAAACGATGATGGAGATAATATGAAAGAAATTACAATAGAAATGGAAAACAATCTTCATATTAACATCTTGAGTTTTGAACCAAACAAAAAAGTGAAGGAAATTAAAATTTTCTATTAGCTTGGAAGACTATTTCTAAAACAGAGCATCTGAAATTTTTCCTTCTGAGAGTTGGCACTATGATGTGTGTTTTTTATAAAAAAAATTAAAAAAACTAAATTAAAGTTAAAATGGAAATTAAATTAAATTTTAAATAAATAAAAAAAATAATATTTTTAATAACAATAATAATTTAATTATGATAATGATGACAATGATGATTATAATAATTATTTTTATAATTATTTTCATTTATTATCATTATTATCTTTATTATTATTATTATTATTATTATTATTATTATTATTATTATTTTATTTTAGGTTTGGTTTTACGAAAACCCGAAGAGGGTATTTACCCTTCTCCTGGCCATGACCTCTAGTACACACCACCTCCAGCGCACACCCCTATCCTGGCCGCTACCCCTACAACACTATGCCCTTCCCGCCAGACATCCCTCTGGTAGAGTTCCCACTTTGTTTGATCCTACCTACAGTGAACTACCTCAGCCAAACCCCCTACGAATCAACACTCCTCGGTCAATAACTCCCTATAGTGCGGCGTGAACCCTTGGAGGAGCCCCTGTAGAGCACACCTCCCTCCCATGGTCCCTCCTTCCAAAGATGATTCCTTCCGATTACTTCACATATTCTCTTCGATTTGTCAAGGTATGATCATTATATCCCTTATTATCCATCACTTTGGTAGTTTTATTCTCTTTTGAAACATGGTGAGGTTCAATAAAAATCCCAAGTTAGGTTTTCATTCATTTTTTTGGTTTCTTTCGGTTTTAGGGTATGATAATGGCCTCTCATGTTATTTTTGTTTGTGTTACGACAACCGCCGCTAAATGTGAAACCATTCAGAAAGTTTTGGTTCACCGCTACTATTCTGGTTGAGGTATTATTCATGTTTCTTAGGTTTTTTCCACCAAAATAAAGTTCTTTAATGGTTTCAAGGTTCCTAGTAATTTATTTGAGGTGCATTTGTCCTTTCTGCATTAATTTTGCGTCCTTTGATGATTTATGATGCCTAGCTTTTTCTATAGGATGTTTTTATCAGCTTATGAGGTCCGCGTACACATGTATCTTGTAATATATATATATATATATATATATATCCTCAAATCACATATTACCCCATGGCATAGGGAATACGTGCACTGGGTTAAGATATATATATATATATATATATATATATATATACATATGAAGGCATGTGTGTGTGGGAAGTAATTCCAAGTGGTCACTAATAAATCGATCAAGTGCCAAAGGTTAAATTGGTTTTGATTTTGAGGTAGGGTCCCTTTATTTTCCCCTTTAAGTTTAGTAATACAACAATTAATTTATTATCATAATTTTCTTAGTTTTAAAATTAATGCAGTATGTTTTTTATATTAAATATTTCATTTGATAATGTTTATGAACTAATTAAATGTGATAAATTATTGTTTGATAAGAAAAGTCATGGTTTAATAATAAATTCCATCTATAGAGGTAAACTCCCTTAAATATAAAAATAAATTGAGGGACTTTTATGATTTCCTTTTTTAATGCCATGGTGTCTCTCTATTCTTGACATTATAATTGTTAAATGGCATGCTTGTACTTGTCCTTTCTTTGTTATTTCCAAATGAATTTTCGTCCTTGAAAAATGACAGGTGAGCCAAGACACCTCCTAAGTACATTGATCAACATTAAATTTGAATTCATGGTGTAGGGAATCTACCGTCTTCCACTTACTTCATCACTTATGTCATGTTGTGCCTTTGTGCAGCTCACCACAACCTTCTGGCGATGTCTTACTATCACTTATGAAATTGTTTGGTTTGTTCTATCATGTCCGTTGTGGCCTTCGCTTATGGTGAAACCCATTCAGGGTGTTCCCCTTTCCTCTTGGTCACCCCTTTGGGTGTTCCCAAACTAAATGAACTTTTTTCCTATGCATTATGTTATTAATGTAATGTGATGGTTTGAATTGAATTCTATGCTTGAACAAGCTTGTTAGCTTGTATCTTTTACTGTCATAAATAACCTATCATTCAAGGGATGTTGATGACATGTGAATTTGTTTATATTCTATTTCTAATGAAAATTCAAATTTTTTATTCCCTATTTTAGTGGAATGATACACATTCTATGATTGTTCTCTGGAGATATTAAAATGAAAACATTTTTTTTAATTGTTATGTGCTAATGTTTTTTCCAAATGCCTTATGCTATATTAATGGATTGGATTTTTTTACTTGATGGATTTAATAGAATATGGCTCATGATGCATGTTTTATTAGCAAGATTTATTTATATTCTTTCTATGCGATATATGTATTATGGTTTTCTTGGAATTGTGTTTTGGCTATTATGGTTCACTTGATACAGGCTGGGTGAGAAAAAAGGTTTCGTATTAAGGACTCATGGATGAAATCCCACGTTAGGGCGGTTATTCCATGATGTGCTGGGATGATGCTTTGGTTTTCTAGGTGAGGCCTTCCCATGTAGTTTAATATACTCTTGAGTGATACCGGTTCTCTAGGGGAGAAAACATGGATAGCCCCATTTGAAAGATGGCTTCACCACACCTTGGGTTTAACTCGATCCTCTAGTGAGATACCTAGGATGGACTTAGAGTCACCAATCCTTGAGAGATACTAGGTATTTTAGAATATTTCCATGGATAGTCTTGGTGGTATTGAAAAAATATAAAGATGTACCATAGTATTGCCTTTAGGACAAGCATGAACTCCAACTCTCGATTTGACTTAATTGCATTGAATGACTACTTTGGTTAAATTTATTATGCCATACTTGTTTCTTCTATTTATATTATAGCAGGAACTATTGAACTTCATCTATTTATTGTTAGCATGATTATGTAATGAAATGGGAATTAGACACCAAGCCTAGAAAAAAGTTTGGGGGTGCACCTCCTTGAGTTTCCTTGTTACTTTTTGCACTGGTATACATATTATGCTTTCACATGTACCTTCGTTTCAATTTAGGCTTTGGCAGATGCAGGTGGTATGGGAAGGGTATCTATTTAATAACCTCAGAAAAGTTTATATTACTAACTTGTTATCCCTCACCATTTATTTTAGATGGTCCACTTCTTAATTTTTATTGAATTATCTGGATTGGGCTAGACACCTGTGCTGCCGACCTACTAAGATTTATATCTAACCCCCTACTCAGGCTATCATTGAAATGGGGAACCCCAGTAGACCTTAATTTTTTACCGTACTATGGACCATGATTGATTGATTGTGTTGTGCTATTTGTACATGGAAGTTTGGAGAAAAGGATTGAAAAAGAGCTCAGGATTCTCGTGGAGATCGCCCTTGGGGATTTACTGTCTTATATTTGTTCTTGATATGTATTGGATGGAATGTAGTATTGTTTAATGATTTTAGTTAAGTATCATCACCATGGAAAGAATTCATATTTTTTATACCCTTTTTATTAAATCATCATATTAATACTTCGAATGATATATGATTTTTACTCTATGTCTTCGACTGCTTTATTTCATTTTTTAATACATTCACTACTTTTCTTATACTTATATTTTGTTATACTACCATTCAACTCGAACTGAGGGTGTATTCTCCCCACTATCACCTCCTGAGACCCTCTCTTCTAGTCAACAACCTCTGGAATATGGGTACATGTGACCCACCGGTCCAACCACCATCTTAGAGATGAGCTGGTTCGGGATGTTACAAAGTTGTATAAGAGGTGGTTATATTTTTCATTTTTACTATTTTGTGTTGATACATAGGATACTAGGAATGTTTTAGTGCTTAGTTAATAGCCATTACGCATAATTATCACCCTATGTACTGGAAATGTCTAAGTTTCCTGGGCTAGGAATTGATATTCCTGCTTTTCGATATTACAGTTGATATGATTTCACCTCGAGTGATTGTTGTAATTTCCTATGCTTCTGATTTATGGAATTTATGGAAAATTCCCTTATCCTGTTTTGGAGTGGATGAAACATAGTATACATCATTTTATGCCTATAGAAATACCCATTCCATGCATTGTGATATTCCATGTAGTTTCATTTTAGGTTTCCTACTGACATGGTTGAGTGAATTGAATTCTATTCCATTTCTGGTATTTATTTTGCATGCATGTTTAGATTCCATGTATTATGTGATGTATTTATCATTCTAGCATGTTTCTATAGTATCTTTTTACTAGCATGTTTTCCATTTATCATTCATCTATGCTTATTAGTATGTCTCTATGATTAAAATTTCATGCTTCTGTGATTACAACATGTTTCTCCTTGTTAGCTATTTATAGTGACATGATAGCTTATTTGATAAGAAATTGGTTGTTTTTGATAATTTTTTGGGTAGTAATTAAAAGGGATGAAAATTCCACCTATAAAGTGTATGAGAAATTTATGGATTATTAGATGGCCACCCAAATGAATGGATTATTTAACATGTGCATGTTGTATTACAAAATGGTTTTAAAAGTAAAGGGCTTAAAAATGGAACATGTATTGGTGTCCTCTATTTAAGACCATCATGTTAGGGTAGAAAGATATTCTTTGAGTTTCCTTGGAATGAAATAAATAAAATTTTTCATAGGAACTATTTCTTTTAGTGATGACTTATATGATCTACTTTGGATCCCAATGGATCTTGTTTCATGTGACCTGATGTAGGGTCAACACTTGTTCTTTATAAGGGAATAACACATGGTAGTTAGAAACCTTAAAAACATAAAATCCTCCTTAATTCCTTGAGAGTTATTCCTTTTTGGTTCTATTCATATGTTGTTGTCTCTAGCTGGATTCCCTTAATTAAAATGAATCCCTTGTTCAGACAAGTGGTCATGTTTCCCTGACTATTGTTTTGGGATTAAACATCGGGTAATGATCATTTTTAGTAGGTTTGAAATGTCTGAGGCATAATTAGCCACTTCCTAGTTCGTTCAAACTTCTATTATCCACAATTATGGATTAATAGGTATGTCATCATCTGAGTTAAAATTTATCTTTCTTCTCTAACACATCAGGGTATTATGCATTCACGTACGCGATGCCGTCATGTGATTCATGTTGTTACGAAATAGGTGAATTCAATGTAATAATTAATCATTCTGTAGTTATCGGGTTATCTATGTAGTAGAGTGAACTGTGCATTAATAGAATCATTTTTATCCCAATGCTCATGATGACTTTTAGTGAATCAGGCAATTTGACATGCCTGGCAGTTTGTTTGGGTTTTCATGCCAACTGTTTAAATGTTTGCCTTTATAGCGGTACTAACCTAGAGTGATTTTAAGAGAAGTAATTTGTCTCTTATTTTTTATGATTAAAATACTCCTAATGTGGGGAGTGTCTTGTAAGTTCTATTAAATAAATTTTCTTTCATGTAGAAGGAATGCCTCCAAATAGGACCATTAGAGAATGGTCAGGAAGGATTAAATTCTATGAATGTAGTGAACTTTAAATCATGAAAGTGTTTGGTCTGTATCATGACGATGGTGTGTTTGGAAGTTTATGCAACCTTT
The DNA here is from genome assembly GCA_963277665.1 of Viscum album. Lineage (NCBI taxonomy): Eukaryota > Viridiplantae > Streptophyta > Magnoliopsida > Santalales > Viscaceae > Viscum > Viscum album. The sequence goes on along the minus strand of OY728158.1, from coordinate 965,950,382 downwards.
GAGAAATTTTATTGGTTGTGGGTGGAATTTGATGGATAATATTGAACTTTCACATAATGACATGGGTGGTAAGGGCTCGGTGATCGGTTAACGATGGTGCATCGATAGGTGAAGTTGAGTTTCTTATAAGGTTTCGACCAGTAGTGGTTCATCCATTTTCATTCATGTAAACTCTAAAATAATATTACTATACCCTGTTTTAGTGAATATCATATCCACTACCTTAGCATTGTCTTTGATGCACCAGGAAAACATCAATTTTACATTGTACTACATCCTAAAAGTTGTTGGATAATCTATATTTGTTTGCACACTAAATGAGAAGTTCTTATCAAATCTTGGTTAGTTTTGAGTGATCTTTAGATCCCTGTGTAGTAATTACTTGGACAAACTCCAGTACACTAGGCATTTCTTCTGACTTGATCACTAGGCTGATTTCGCTCTGGGCTCAGTCAATGCTCTAATGTGGAAGTTTTGATTTGTACCAACATCTCACTTCGGTGGATGTGTACATGGTGAATGTGATATACCATGGAAGAATACATCAAAATTTAGTTTATAGAAACAATGTGTGTCTAGGATGAGAATCTTCTTGAGTAGTCAGCCGAAGTGGTTGGACTATTTGTATCTCTTGTTTAATAAAGTGATTAGTAAAGGACTGTCTCTGGCACATCCTTAGTTGATTAGTATGATTTATGTAGTCAATGGATTTTTTATGAAAATATTTCTCAACATGGTATTTGAAGTCGATGAGAAATAGACTATTTTATCCACTTTGTAAATCACATGAGAAGGATCTCAAGAACACTTAAGGGCATGTATTGTAGGAAATTCGAATGGTGAAAGGTGCCATGGATTTAACATTTCCCCTGTTAATGTTAAAGCCTATGATGGTAAGTAAATTTGGCCAAATGTTTTCTGAGATGATGAAATGGTAGTGTATATAGTTTAATGGTCATGGATAAGTTCCATATCAATTTTTTGATTAAAAAATTAGAATTTTATCAGATCTTAATGGATTATGTACCACTTTCCTAATCAATGCTTGAAGGCATGTTGTGTGTTTGGAGACAAAAAAACCTTTTCTACGAGACATCATGACCCTTATAGATCGGATGAGTGTTACATTGTTCCTAAAGGATTCTCAGGGATGAGAAGTTATAAGGTGGGAAGTTTGTAACATCCTGTGTAACACCCCAAGCTTCTACGGTACGCTTCACTTTGAATAATGTTATAGCGTGTGTTGTACGCAACACCGAGTTCTAACACACCATAACCAATCAAACTAGCCATTATGAATAGTAATACCTACTTTTTGAAATTATATAAATTTTATATTTCAAAATGGACTTAATTTTTGGATTCCTAATATCGAATTTATCCTAAGGTGAAGTTTTGGTACTTTTCGGATAACTTTAATATTTTGATGAATAGTAAAAATTACTAAATTTTAATTAAAAACAATTTTTTAATCAAAATAATTAATAGTGATAAATTATGAATTTGAGTGGTTTTAGTGTATATTCAGAATATATTTTTACCATTTAAGATAATTTTGGTCATTGGACATAATTTTAAAATTAAACTGGACATAAACAAGTGCTAATCTTTTGATAGTTATTATCTCTTAAAAACACGCTTTTTGTTTTAACAACGGTAATTAATTTTTAATTAATTTCTGCCACATTTCTGTTTTGAATTTTGAAAAATGGATTCCATATTTGGAATCAGGATGTTCAAATTGTGTAAATAGGTAACTTTTATTTTTAGACATTTTGAATAATTACTTCAGTAAATATTTTATTTACAATGGTTAAAGGTAAATTCGGTAAATAAGGGTTAAAAACTAATATTATAATAACACAAAATTACCCTAAAACGTGTCCTAACATTATTGGTTGATACATGTCCGACCATGGGCATCTTTGGGTCGATTTTGGGACCCCATGGAGCCATTTGTAGGTGATAGAGACACTTTATTTTAATTAAGTTAAAATGAATACAAAAATGACACAAGCATATATCTTTTAGAAAAACAATTTTTACATAGGGTTATATATGTTGGATTTTCGATTGTAACTATTCATTAGAAATATAGAAAGATTTCATACATAATGATATTTTATTTCTAATTTTTAAAGATTATATAATTTAATTTATTTATGACACAATGATGATGGAGTAATTACCATAATAGTGAAAAGTTAAAATAATTGATATTTTAAATACCCAAATAAATATAATTTGAGACTTTTAATGAATTAAAATAATTTTCTAGTATAATATGACATATTAGGATTTATTTAATTAACTTTTTTTTTTCTAATTAATCATTTTGTTATGAGTTTCACAAAAATCAACTATTGAATAGTGTCAAAATTGACATAAAAGAGTTTTTAAAACAAATATTATATTATTAATTGATATTAAATTACTAAAAATCTAAGGTTAGGCCAAGAGACTTATATAATGATAGTTATATCATTAATAGAACACTTGGGGGTCGCTTGTATGTATATGGTAAGTTTATTAACCATATAATATAAAAATACAAAGAGACATTGTAAAAGTGAAACTAATTAACTTAGAGTTAATACATAAAGATAAGGTTAATATAGTAACCAAAACCTGTCTAAATTCTATTGGTTGAATGTTTTTCGACCTATCACCTCCTTAAACTTTTAATAATCCACTTTGGAGCCATTAGAAATCGAATATGTATTTATTATAAATTAATATTTCTAGGTTTTCCAAAGGTGCCCCTCACCCCTCTTATAAAAGGGAACTCCTCCTTATCATTTATTAACACCTTCAAAGCCTTTTGGTTCGGCCAAACTCGGCCCAAATACTCTCCCAACTTCCCTCACTACAACCTATAGGCCTTATTTTGATCCTAAAGCCAACCTAATGTGCCCTTTTGATCAAATCAAAAGGAAGAAACCGAAGAAGAGGCAATGATTTCACCACCCTTTTCCAAGTTCCTTTCTTCTTCCACTTCTTCTTCCTTTGTTGTTACCATTATAAAATAATAACTCTAGTATCATATATATAATTTGATGTTATTATAAATATTGTACAACCATATTCATTATTCTATCCATCCATTGAATAACATGTCACCATACGTGCATACGTACGGCTTACCGTCTCCACGTCGTGGTGTAATTGTTATTCAATAAATTATTATTTGGATGGGTATAATAATGATTTTTAACTCATGTAAATAATGAATATAACATGATAATGATTCAGTATATATGATATACTATCCAATTATATATTATTTTAATATCAAAAGAATGATATTGTCGCTCGTGCGTACGTACGGACTACCGTCTCCACAAACGCGATGAGATTCATTCTCCATCATATCCATTCAAGTATAATTATAATTTTATGATTTAAAAATAATTTTTAAGGACTTGATATCATTATGTATATGAATAATATACAAACTATCCATTACAAACATGGCTTATGTAACAAAACATATAAAAGAAAACGAGTAAGTTAACACCCGAAACAACGATAATACTAAGATATTATTAACAAATCAATGTTAAAAGATCATATATGATGTCATATTAATGTATATGATTCTTGTATAATTTAATAAAAATTATTTCACCATTATATAGGAGGTTAACCTACCCCAACCAAGGAAAAGTACAAGGTAAGGGTTATTTCACAATCTCTTCATTATCCGATATTGTTTATACGTAATAATCTACTGGGATCTCTTTTTCATCCACATCCATGTTTCTTAAAAATGTATTTCAAAACATTTTTACTATTTACTAGAATATGAGTTAAAGTCATTTATACCCTTTTTGACTTTTATAAGTGTTTTATAAAGGAATCTTTCCGTCATTTTCAAAACAAGGTCCTTTTTAACCTTTTCGACAGAATTAAGGTAAGAATGTGTTTTTAACTTATACGGCGGGTGAGGCTATTTTCCACCATTGTAAAAACTTAAAAGCTTCCCTTACAATCTTATAAGAATATTTTCAAAGAAATTTTTGTATTTTATATGGTTCTTAAATGATTTCAAACTAAAAAGAGATATTTCTCCAAAAAGAGTTTTGATTTCATCTATGTCAACATCCTTTGTTCGATTTTACGCTTATGTGAAGTTGATTTATTATGATACAAAACATCTATGTGGTATTGAAGGTTTTGTGATATGTTTTACTGTGGATGTGCTATTTTTATACCATTCATGGTTTATGGTGAAAGTACTGACATTTCGTATGCAAGTTTTAATACGAATGTTTATGTTATGTTTAAACCTTTTCATATGGGAATGCATTGGACTTAATATGTGATGGGTGGAGCCCGCTATAGCTCCTCGATGCATCGGTAGGTCTCATGATACAAACTAGTGTCTTGGCACAAGGCCTTGGAAAAATCTTATTTGTAGTCTTGGCACGAGGCCTTGGCTATGTGGTTATGATAGTCTGGCATTATGCATTCCATCATTATGAATGTGGTTATTGATATTGCATGTGATTTTTAGATTAGTAGAATATCCATCTGAATAAGTAAATGGAATTATTTTATTTTACTTTTGCCATACTATGTTGAAGTTCAAGTTTAAAATGCTTTTGTTTTAGTTATACATTGCCTTAAATGTTTATTCTTATTTATGAAAGTTTCCGCTATATTGTTATCCTTAATGGGCATTTGAGCTCAACCCTTTTCTATGTTTTATTTTTCGCAGGATGTGAAGAAGTAAATTATGAATGACCTGTAGGGATATTATGTGGGGATATGAGTGTGGAATATGGAGAAAATATGTTTTTGTAGTAGTTTTTCATTTTACGATGTAATGTAAAACATTGTGAATATATCTAGTGTTTCCAAGGCTACTAAACCAATCGGTCTTTCGAGATTTGACCTTTCTTGTGATCATGCCAATGTTATGTAATAATGCACCAACTCTGGGTAAATGGGGTCGGGGCATTACAGTTGGTATCAGAGGAAGTTTAGTACAAACCTTGGAAGCTAGATTTAGATAAACTCTTATTAGAGCACGTAGACCTAAGATGAACTTTGAGGATTAGTATAGAAGAACTTCCTAGAGTTTTTTTATTGTAGATATTTTGTGAGTTTTCCGAGCAATACATCCCTGTCTGGATACGAGCAGGTAGAGGCAGCTCTGGCACAAATGTACCTAGGGGTAAAACCCGAAAACACCGCTTTGAGCTAGACTCGAACGAGAACTGGTGCATGACAACGGGCCTTGCTGCACTCTTGGTTACGACACTCCCGGGGGATATTCTTAGGATAACTCTCATTTTCTTTACAAATAATTATGAAGGGTTTATGAGTATATACTTCTCAAAGAATTTTTTTTTATGATTATGGATTATATCCATAAATAGTTCAATTTATGTTAAGTGTTTTATAAGTATGGAATTATGTATTTTGATTCATAAACTGATCTAGTTTATGCCATTGTTTAGAAATGGCACCTAGTGGAAGAAATGGAAACCGTATCAATGCATGCACTCCATGTAGGGATTTCCCTCCCACTCAAGATAATTATAGTGGAGCTGGTGATGCAACTGGTGCCGATAAGCTAATCACTATACTGGGACAACTCACTCAGGTTATGAATAATAACCCTACCCATATGGAGCACCCTGATCCGCAACGTGGAGGATCAATGTTAGATCGATTAATGAGGCAACAACCACCAACGTTCAATGGGAGTACAAATCCCTTAGTAGCTGAGAAATGGATATTTTCCCTAGAGAAAATATTTCAGGCTTTGGGGAGTAGTGAAAGGGAAAAAGTTATCATGGAAGTTTACCGCCTCATTGGAGATTCTGATCAATGGTGGTCATTGATTCAAAATACGAAGTAAGATGATTAATTATCAAATATGGAATGGAGGGAGTTCAAAGATCTGTTTTTAGAAAAATATTTTCCTCATGACCACCGAGCAGATATGGAAAGGCAGTTTTTGAGTCTGAGACAAAAGGAGGATGAGAATGTCACAAAGTATGAGGCTAACTTTACAAGGTTATCAAGTAATGCTAAAGACTGTATACATAACCCAAGAAGTAAGATTGATCATTTCTTTGATGGGTTAAAACCATTTATCCGTCGAGCATTAGTCTCACAATCCCTTTCGTCATACGAAGACATTGTCTCATGTGCTATCAAGACCGAAAAGGAATTCTCTAAGTCTTATGACTTTAAAGCAAAGAAAGAGAAGAAGAGGCCTGCTGATCAATCTGGGAATGGAAATAAGGGGAAGAAGGGAAAGGTTGAATATCCATCCTGTGGTAAATGTGGGAAAAAACACCCTGGTACTTGCTTGAAGGGAACGTGAGTCTGTTACAAGTGTGGTGAAAAAGTCCACTAAGCTCGTGATTGCAAGGGGAAGAAGGAAGCCACCAACATTCAGTGCTACAATTGTAGGGAGATGGGGCATTATGCAATTGAATTTCCTAAGCGTTAGGATAAATTACCTCAGAAAAGGCCAAGGGATCAATGCCAAGCTTATGCTATCACTACTGCTGAGGTAGAAGCTCCGAAAGACGTGGTGGCAGGTAATTTAATGGTTTCCTCAAGTTTAGCAAATGCATTATTTGATTCTGCATCATCGCATTGTTTCATATCTTCCCAGTTTTCTAAGAAAATCAGATATTTACAATTTGATTTAACAAGGGAGTTGTCAGTTAAAACTCCTAAGGGAAGTATCATTGCAACAAAGTTTTGCAAATCAGTCCCCATTAGAGCACATAAATGTTCTTTATCTGCTGATCTCATCATCATACCTATGATTGAGTTTGATATAATCCTCGGTATGGATTGGCTTTAGGACTATGATGTGAAGATTTATTGTAAGAAGAAAGAGGTTACAATTCTTGATGATAATGATAAGGAACACCTTATCTTTAGAGCAGAATTGTCACCACCTAATTATTATTTAGATCCACCCCCAGTAGCTCAACTAAATTCAATTATTGGGGAGGAAGAGAACGAAATAACTGTGGGTGAGGAAAGGAATGTTCAAATAGAGGATGTACCTGTTGTGAATGAATTTTTATAAGTATTTCCGGAATATTTACCTGGACATCCTCCAGAACGAGAAGTTGAGTTTTCCATTGATTTAATTCCTGGATCAAGGCCTATATCGAAGACCACTTATAGAATGGACAATGTATAATTAGTTGAACTAAAGAAACAACTAGAGGAATTGAGTAATAAAGGATTTATTTTCCCTAGTGTTTCTCCATGGGGAGCCCCTGTTTTTTTGTTAAAAAGAAAGATGGATCTATGAGGTTATGTATCGACTACAGGGAGATCAATGCTATAACGATAAAGAACAAGTATCCCCTACCTCGCAGTGATGATTTATTTGACCAACTTCATGGAGCTCAATACTTTTCAAAGATTGACCTTCGATCTGGATACAATCAGTTGTGTGTGAAGAAGGAATCCATTCCGAAGACCGCATTTCAAACCAGGTACGAGCATTACGAGTTTACTGTAATGCCTTTTGGATTGACTAATGCACCCTCTATATTCATGGATCTGATGAATAGATTTTTCAAGGAGTATCTCGTTGAATTTGTGGTGGTATTTATTGATGATATCTTAGTATACTCCAAAAGCTACGAATATCATGAAAATCACTTGCGCATTATCTTGAAGACTCTGAGAAGGCATGAATTATATGGGAAGTTTAGCAAGTGTGAATTCTGGCTTCAAGAGATTTCTTTTCATGGCCATATTGTCTCTAAAGATGGAATCTCTGTTGATCCTTCTAAGACCAAGGCAATCCAAGAATGGCCATCACCTACGAGTATAACTGAGGTACGTAGTTTTATTGGTTTGGAAGGTTATTATCGACGATTCGTCCAGAATTTTGTCCGATTGGCTAACCCATTAACGAAGCTCACACTTAAAGGGGTTAAATTTGTTTGGACAAAAGAGTGTGAAGAATGTTTCGAAGAACTGAAGAGAAGATTAGTCAATGCTCCTATATTGACTCTACCATCGGGGAATGATGGGTTCGTTATTTATAGTGATGCATCGAAGAAAGGACTTGGTTGTGTCCTTATGCAGAATGATAGATTTATTGCCTATGCATCACGACAGTTGAAAATTCATGAACAAAACTATCCTACTCATGATCTCGAGTTAGCAGCTGTGATCTTTTCTTTGAAGATATGGAGGCACTACCTCTATGGTGAAAAATGTGAGATTTATACTGATCACAAGAGTTTGACGTATATTTTCTCACAAAAAGTACTCAACATGAGGCAAAGGAGATGTCTTGAATTACTCAAGGATTATGATTGCACGATACACTGTCACCCGGGGAAAGCAAACAAGGTGGAAGATGCTTTTAGTAGAAAAGACCATGGAGTATTGAACAATATGAGAATTGAAAGAGATCCAATTTTCATGGATCTAGTGAAGATGGACATGGGAATAACCAGGGAAGGCGAACCATCAATTATTTTTCAAATGGTTTCCAAACCATCTTTACTAGAAAGAATTAAGAGTTCTCAGACCGATGATGAATAATTTCAAAAGAAGAATAAAGCTGTGAATGATGGGAGACTGAGAGACTTTGTGTATGAAGATGGAATTTTGAAATTTGTGAAGAGACATTGTGTTCCCGATATACCTAATCTAAAAAGGGAATTGCTGGATGATGCTCATAGTTCCAATTTCTCTATACACCATGGGAGCACCAAAATGTATAGAGATTTGAAGGAACATTTTTGGTGGGACAACATGAAGAGGGAGATTGCTGATTTTTTGTCAAGATGTATGGTTTTTCAACAAGTGAAAGCTGGAAGGAAACAGCCTGGAGGAGTCATGCAACCTCTTCCCATACCGGAGTGGAAATGGGATAATATTACGATGGACTTTGTCATGGGGCTACCAAAGACTCCTAGAAGGAACGATGCAATATGGGTTATTGTTGATCGTCTTACCAAGTCAGAATATTTTCTTTCTATAAGAGAAGATCTACCCCTAGAACGTCTAGCAAGAATATATATTAATGAAGTTGTGAGACATCATAGAGTACCCCTATCGATTGTTTCTGATCATGATCCCCATTTTACTTCAAGATTCTGGAAAAGTCTTCAGAAATTTCTGGATACTGAACTTCATTTGAGCACTGCCTACCACCCTCAGACAGATGGACAATCAGAACGGACTATTCAAACCTTATAAGACATGTTGAGATCCCGCTCACTTGACTTTCAGGGTATGTGGGATCAGTATTTACCTCTGGTAGAATTTTTCTATAATAATAGCTTCCATTCTAGTATTCATATGGCACCATATGAAGCGTTATAAGGAAAGAGATGTCGTACACCAAACTGTTGGGATGAAGTTGGTGAAAGAAAACTTGTAGGCCCAGAACAAGTGGAGGAAATGATGGAAAAGGTGAAGGTAATCCAAAATCACATCAAAGAAGCTGAAAGTTGGTAGAAGATCTATGCCGATAATCGAAGGAAGGATTTCGAATTTCAAGTCGGTGATCATGTTTTTCTGAAGGTATCTCCATGGAAGGGAGTCATACGTTTTGGTAAGAAAGGTAAATCGAGTCCCAGGTACATCGGACCTTTCGAAATTCTAGAATGAATTGGGGCTATAACTTACTGATTGGCAATGCCGTCAAGTCTCTCCAAAGTTCACGATGTGTTCCACGTATCTCTGTTGAGGAAATACATGCCTAACCCAACACATGTACTCACCTATGATGAATTAGAACTGGAACCCGATCTGTCTTATTGCGAAGAGCCCATCAGGATTCTTGATACAAGAGAACAAGTACTGAGAAACCGGACGACACATCTGGTAAAAGTTTTGTGGAGAAACCATAAGATGGAAGAGGCAATGTGGGAACCCGAGGAACATATGATGAAGAACCACCCGAGCCTTTTCATGAGATAAGTATTTAAGAAATTTCGAGGATGAAATTATTTGAAGGAGGGGATAATGTAACACCCCAAGCTTCTACGGTATGCTTCTCTTTGAATAAGGTGATAGCGTGTGTTGTACGCAACACCGAGTTCTAACACACCATAACCAATCAAACTAGCTGTTATGAATAGTAATACCTACTTTTTAAAATTATATAAATTTTATATTTCAAAATGGACTTCATTTTTGGATTCGGAATATCGAATTTATCCTAAGGTGAAGTTTTGGTACTTTTCGGATAACTTTAATATTTTGATGAATAGTGAAAATTACTAAATTTTAATTAAAAACAACTTTTTTAATCAATAATTAATAGTGATAAATTATGAATATGAGTGGGTTTAATGTATATTTAGAATATATTTTTACCATTTAATATAATGTTGGTCATTGGACATAATTTTACAATTAAACCGGACATAAACAAGTGCCAATCTTTTGATAGTTATTATCTCTTAAAAACACGGTTTTTGTTTTAACAACGGGAATTAATATTAAATTAATTTATGCCACTTTTGTGTTTTGAATTTTAAAAAATGTATTCCATATTTGAAATCAGGAAGTTCAAATTGTGTGAATAGGTAACTTTTATTTTTAGTCATTTTGAATAATTACTTCGGTAAATATTTTATTTACCATGGTTAAGGGTAAATCTGGTAAATAAGGGTTAAAACATAATATTATAATAATACAAAATTACCCTAAAACATGTCCTAACCTTATTGGTTGATACATGTCCGACCATGGGCATCTTTGGGTCGATTTTAGGACCCCATGGAGCCACTTGTAGGTGATAGGGACACTTTATTTTAATTAAGTTAAAATGAATACAAAAATGACACAAGCATTTATCTTCTAGAAAAACAATTTTTACATAAGGTTATATATGTTGGATTTTCAATTGTAAATATTAATTAGAAAGATAAAAATATTTTCTACATAATTATATTTTATTTAAAATTTTTAGAGATTAAATAATTTAATTTATTTATGACATAATGATGATGTAGTAATTACCATAATAGTGAACCGTTAAAATAATTGATATTATAAATACCCAAATAAATATAATTTTAGACTTTTAATGAATTAAAATAATTCTAGAGGATAATATAACATATTAGGATTGATTTAATTAACTTTTTTTCGAATTAATCATTCTGTTATGAGTTTCACAAAAATCCACTATTGAATAGTGTCAAAATTGACATAAAAGAGTTTTTAAAACCAATATTTTATTATTAATTGATATTAAATTCCTAAAAATCTATGGTTCGGCCAAGAAACATATATCATGATATTTATATCATTAATTTACCACTTGGGGGTCTCTTGGATGTATATGGTATGTTTATTAACCATATAATATAAAAATACAAAGAGACATTGTAAAAGTGAAACTAATTAACTTAGAGTTAATACTTAAAGATAAGGTTAATATATTAACCCAAACCTGTCTAAATTTTATTTCATGAATTTTTTTCGACCTATACCCACCTTAAACTTTTAATAGTCCACTTTGGAGCCATTATACACCGAAAATGAGTTTATTATAAATTAATATTTCTAGCTTTTCCAAAGGTTCCCCTCACCCCTCTTATAAAAGGGCACTCCTCATTCTCATTTCATCACTCCTTAAAAGCCTTTTGGTTCGGCCAAACTCTACCCAAATACTCTCCCAACTTCCCTCACTACAACCTAGAGGCCTTAGTTTGATCAGAAATCCAACCTAAGGAGCCCTTTTGATCAAATCAAAAGGAAGAAACCGAAGAAGAGGTAATGATTTCACCACCCTTTTCCTAGTTCCTTTCTTCTTCCACTTCTTCGTCCTTTGTTGTTACCATTATAAAATAATAACTCCAGTATCATATATATACTGTTATGTTATTATAAATATGGTACAACCATATTTAGTATTCTATCCATCCTTTGAATAACATGTCACCATACATGCGTACGTACAGCTTACCGTCTCCACGTCGTGGTGTAACTGTTATTCAATAAATTATTATTTGGATGGGTATAATAATGATGTGTAACTCATGTAAATAATGAATATAAAATGATAATGATTCTGTATATATTATATAATATCCAATTATATATTATTTTAATATCAAAAGAATGATATTGTCGCCCGTGCTTACGTACGGACTACCGTCTCCACGAACGCGATGAGATTCATTCTCCATCATATCCATTCAAGTATAATTATCATTTGATGATTTAAAAATAATGTTTAAGGACATTATATCATTCTATATATGAATAATATACAACCTATCCATTACCAACATGACTTACGTAACAAAACATATAAAATAAAACGAGTAAGTTAACACCCGAAACAACGATAATACTAAGATATTATTAACAAATCAATGTTAAAAGATCATATATGATATCATATTAATGTGTATTATTCTTGTATAATTTAATAAAAATTATTTCACCATTATACATGAGGTTAACCTACCCCAACCAAGGAAAAGTACAAGGTAATGGTTATTTCACAATCTCTTCATTATCCGAGGTTGTTTATACGTAATAATCTACTGAGATCTCTTTATCATCCACATCCATGTTTCTTAAAAATGTATTTCAAAACATTTTTAGTATTTACTAGAATGTGAGTTAAAGTCATTTATACCCTTTTTGACTTTTATAAGTGGTTTATAAAATAATCTTTCCATCATTTTCAAAACAAGGACCTTTTTAACCTTTTCGACAGAATTAAGGTAAGAATGTTTTTTTAACTTATACGCTGGGTGCGGCTATTTTCCGCCATTATAAAATCTTCAAATCTTACCTTACAAGCTTATATGAATATTTTCTAAGAAAATGTTTTATTTTATATGGCTCTTAAATGATTTCATACTAAAAAGAGATATTTCTCTAAAAAGAGTTTTGATTTCATCTATGTCAACATCCTTTGTTGGATTTTACGCTTATGTGAAGTTGATTTATTAGTATACAAAACTTCTATGTTGTATTGAATGTTTTGTGACATGTTTGACTATGGATGTGCTATTTTTATACCATTCATGGTTTATGGTGAAAGTATTGACATTTTGTATGCTAGTTTTAATACGAATGTTTATATTATGTTTAAACCTTTTCATGTGGGAATGAATTGGACTTAATATGTGATGGGTGGATCCCACTACATCTCCTCGATGCATCGGTAGGTCTGATGAGACAAACTAGTGTCTTGGCACATGGCCTTGGCAAAATCTTATTTGTAGTCTTGGCACGAGGCCTTGGCTATGTGGTTATGATAGTCTGGCATTATGCATTCCATCATTATGAAAGTGGTTATTGATATTTCATGTGATTATTCGATTAGTAGAATATCCATGTGAATAAGTAAATGGCAGTATTTCATTTTACATTTTCCATACTATGTTGAAGTTCATGTTTAAAAGGATTTTGTTTTAGTTATACATTGCCTTAAATGTTTATTCTTATTTATGAAAGTTTCCACTATATTGTTATCCTTACTGGGCATTTGAGCTCACCCCTTTTCTATTTTTTTCCCAGGAAGTGAAGAAGTAAATTATGAATGACCTACAGGAATATTATATGGGGATATGAGTGTGTAATATGGAGAAAATATGTTTTTGTAGTTGTTTTTCACTTTATGATGTAATGTAAAACTTTATGAATATATCTAGTGTTTCCAAGGCTACTAAACCAATCGGTCTTTCGAGATTTGATCTTTCTTATGATCATGCCAATGTTATGTAATAATGCACCGAATCTGGGTAACTGGGGTCGGGGCGTTACATCCTGTGTTTTGAACTGGATGAAAAAGTGAAGGGAATTAATTTTTTCCATTAGCTGGGCATGCTGTTTTTAAAACTGAGCATCAGAACCTTTTACTTCCTAGATTTGGCACTGTGATGTATGTTTTTTAAAAGAAATAAATTTAGTTAAATGAATGTTAAAATGGAATGTAAGTTAAATTTAAATTAAATGGAATAATAAAAATAATGGTTTTAATAGTTATAATAATAATAATTTAATTATTAATATGATTAATATTATTGTTTTTGTGATTATTATTATTAGCAGAATTATTATCATTTATTATTATTATTATTATATTTATTTTTATTATTGTTGTTTTTATTTAGTTTTAGGTTAGGTTTTAAGAAAACCCTAAGATTGTCTTTACCCCACTCTTAGCCGCAACCTTCAGAACTCACCACCCGCAACACTCATCCCTATCTTAGTCGTGACCCCTAAAGTGCTATGCCCTTTCTGGCCAGAACTCCCTCCAGGAAAGATTCCAATTTGTGTGATCATTCCAACAGCGAAATCCCATGGCTGGACCCACTTGGGAATGAACCCTCCATGGTCTTGAGCCCCCTATGGTGTGATACGAACCCCTAGCTAAGCCCCTACAGCATGTGCCTGCCTCTTGGGCCTTGTTCATTCATGCTGCGATAACCACCACCGACGGAGAAACCATTCAGAATGTTTCGGTTCTCCTCCACCATCTGAGGTGAGGTATTATTCATGTTTCTTGCGTTTTCACCATCCAAATTAGGGTAATTAATTATTTTAAGGTTCTTAGTAATTTATTCAAGGTACGTTGGTCCTTTCCACATTAATTTTGGGTCCTTTGATGATTTAGGATGCATAAATTTTTCACTAGGATTTTTTGATCATATTTGGAGGTCTAAAAACGCATGTATCTTTATATATATGTATATATATATCATCCATGAATGTATTCCCACTGGGAATGGGTAATTTGTGCACTGGGTTAAGATATATATATGAAGTATGTTTGTTTGTGTGGAGTAGTTCTGAGTGGTCACTAATAAATTAGTCATGTGTCGAAGCTTAAATTGGTTCTGCTTTTTTAGGTAGGGTTCCTTTCCTAACCCCTTTAATTTTAGTAATACATTAATTAATTTTTTTATCGCACTCTTCTTAGTTTTTAAATTAAGGCAGTATGGTTTTTAGATTAAATGTTTCCTTTGATAAAGTTGATGAATTGATTAAATGTGATAAATGATTGTTTGATAAGAAAATTCCCGGTTTTATAATAAAACCCATCCATTGAGGTGTGCTGTATTGAATCTAAAAATATAGTAATATACTTGTATTCTTTCCTTTCTTAATTCCTTGGTTTCTCTTTATGCTTGAGATTATAATTATTCAATAGAATTCTTGTACATTACCCTTCTTGGTTATTTATAAATGAAGTTGCTTCCTTGAAATTTATAAATGATCCAAAACACCTCCTAAGTGTGTGTCTCTACATTAAATTAGAATTCCTAGTGTAGGGAATCTACCCTCTTCCCCTTACTTCATCACTTATTCCATGTTGCGTCTTTGTGCTGCTCACCTCATCCTTCTGATTATGCCTTTATATTGATTATTAAATTGATTAGTTTGTTTCATCATGTATGTTTTAGTCATTGCTAATAGTGAAACCCATTCGTGGTGTTGGCCTTGCCTCTTGGACAACCCTTTGGGTGTACCCAGCCTAAATGGCATTTTTTTCTTATTAATTATGTTATAAATTTAATTTCATGGTTTGAATTGAATTCCATTCTTGAACAAGCTTGTTAGATAGTATCATTTAATATCATTGATAATCTGTCATTCAAGGCATATTGATGCAATGTGATTTTTTTGTATTCTATTACTCTTGAAAGTGCTTAATTTTTATGCTTTGTTTTAGTGGATTTATCTTAATTCTAATATTGTTTTCTTGAGATATTAAAATGATAAAATTTTCATGTAATTGTTATGTGATTTCTTCTGTGATAAATGCCTTATTCCATGTTGATGGTTTGGGTTGTTTTACTTGAAGGCTTGAAAATATTGTGTCCCACTATGCTTCTTTAATTAGAATTCTTAATGTATATTTTTTCCATGTGATTTATGTATTTAGTTTTTCCTTGCAATGTGTTTTGGCTAGTATGGTTCCCTTGATTAGGGCCAGGTTAGAACATAGTTTTTTTATTAAGGACTCATGGATGAAATCAATTGCTCGGGTAGTTATACCATGATGCATCAGGGGTGACACTTTGGATTTCTTGGAGAGGGAATCCCGTGAGGTTTAATACACTCCTAATTTATACCGGTACCCAAGGAGAGTAACCAAGGATTGAACCAATAGAATTTTAGTTATGAAACACCTTGGGTGATACTCAGACCTTTAGTGAGATACCTTGGATGGACACAGAGTCACCATGACTCGACTGGAACTTGGTCTTTCAGAATATTTCAATAGATGGGATTAGTTGTATTAGATAAAATAAATGATGTACTATAGAGATACCTTCAGGATGGGCTTAGATTCCAACTCAAGATTTTATTGAATTTAATTGAATAACTAATTTGGAAATATTTCTTATTCTATACTTGTTTCTTCTATATAGTTTAGAGAATTCACTTGTGAATTTTCTCTATTTCTTATTAGCATGATTATCAGATGAAATAGGAATTAGACCTGAATCCTATGCTCATGATTGGGGAGGTGAACCTCTTTAAGTTTCCTTGTTACTTTTGGAACTGGTACACATATTATGCTTGCACATGTTCTTTATTCTAAATTCCATATTAGGCCAAAGTAGGTGGTATGGGAAGGGTTTCCTTTTAGGAACCCATACCAAGTTTCTATTACTAACATGTTATCAGTAACTATTTATTTTATATTAAGCACATATTAATTTATATTTCATTATCTTTATTAGTATTAAACCCGTGGTTTTGGAAAACAATGATTTATAGCTCACACCCTAGTCAGGCCGCCATTACACTGGGGTACCCGAGTAGATCTTTCTTGTTCAGAAGAATATAGACAATGATTGATTGTTTATAATATGTTGTTTTTACCTGGAAGTTAGGATAAAAGGATTGGGATAGAGATCAGGATGACCATGGATATCTCCCATGGGGATTTGGTGTCTTTTCTTTATTCTTGATTAGTATTTGCAAGGCATTCTGTATTGTTTACTAATTTTAGTTAACTATTATCACCATGACTTGAATTCATATATAGTATAACCATTTTATTTAATTTTATTATTAATGATTCCACTGATATGCGAGTTTTACTAGCTATATTTTTCTACTATCTTTCATTTATTTACTACTTCCTCTACTTGTATTCTATTTATATTCCATTTTACCACTGTGCAACTCTGATAGAGGGTGTATTCTCCCCACTATCACCTCTCAAGACCCTCACTTCTAGTCAGAAGCCTCTGATATATGGGAAGACGTGCCTGATTTCATGTGACCCACTAGTCCGACCACCATCATAGAGGTGAGATGGGTTGAGAAGTTACATTAATGATTATCAAAAGTTTTTTAAGAAGTTAAATAGATGTTCAAACAGACCATTGTATATCAGTTTACTAAACACACAACATTTTCAACTGTATTGAAGTTATATAATTTGGAATCTGGTAGGAAATGGAGTGACACAAGCTTTAGAGAACTACATGGTCTCTAAATGATATGCTACCAGAATAAAATTAACTTCCTTGTTAAACATATGGTAATAAATGAATTATATATTCAATGGACATGATATTTGAAAAATACATGCTTTTCAAAAACATTAAATATTGTTTCTCAAGGATAATGAATCACTCATAAAATTTCCTAAGTATGGCATGCATCGACACATGAAAGATGAATCAAGTCCTTCAAAAGTTGTACGTAACTTTACTATCCTTCCATAGTTTAGAAGACTATATGGTTGTTAAGAAAATATTATACAATTAACATAGAACATAGATACATGAATTAAATATGGGAAACTATATCATTAGTAGACTATCCTAAATGGATGAAAATTGATTACGAGTATCCTAAATTTTGAAATAAGATTATAAAATCCTAGATTAGATTATTAACTGATGGAATAAATCCTTTTGGGGACCATATTAGTAATCAAAGTATATGGGAAGTTATGTTTGGTAAATTATAACTTTCCACCATGGTTATGCATGAAGAAAAAATACATTATGTTTTCTCTACTCATATCTGGACCAAAACAGCCCCGTAATGATATTGATGTATGTTTAACTCCATTGATTGAAGGTTTTAAATTGATGTGTGATACATTTGTTACAATTTAGGATTCTCATAGAAGTGAATAATTCACATCGAGGGAAATGTTTTATGGGATGATAAATGTCTTTATAGATTATAAATTCTTTCTAAGATGTAGCATTAAAGAAATATTGGGGTGTCTCATTTGTGAATAATTCACACACTCAGTTCGATTGAAATATTCCTTGAAGTATTTTTTAGGAAATCAGCATTTTTTACATTGGTAATATATATACTGATCTTGGACAACAATGTTCGATGGGAATAATGAATAAGGTACAACACTATCTCTACTAAACAATGATCAAATTTATATAATGTAAAATATATTGACACTATTTTCGGTAAACCACTTTTGAAAAATCTTACGAAATTAAGAGGGATCATTTCTCTATGAACTGCTCTAATAGAATTGTTTGTATATTAGCCATTATATTCACGTAATGCATATAGAAAACAATGTACTTTATAGTGTTATTGGCACATTACTAAATGTTCATAGTAAAAAAAAGATGGTATCAAGGATAGGTTAAACATGATTGACATATGTGTAAGATATGATATTCTACTGGTGATGGGTAAAGGTTGTAATTTTCTTCCTCTAGTAGGTTAATCTCTCTCAAGATAAGAAAAATTGGAAATTTTCATTTTCTTTAGTGTTTAAAAATTTCCATATAGGTATTCATAAAATATAAATAATGTTATATATATCTGTAATTTGATGTTATAGGGACTAAAATCCCATGACTACCATTTTTTATGCATGATTTTATTCTTATCACATTATCTTGTATTCTTCCTAAAAATGTACAACATACATTAGAAAAACTATGATTCTTTTTCAAATCCATATGAGGTAAAGTTATAGACCCAATGAAGTCTAAAATCCTACATAAGGAGGTTGCAATCATTTTATATGAATTATAGATGTTCTTCCCTCTTCATTCTTTGATATAATTGTCCAGAGGGTTCTGTTGGTTAGAAATTTTCTAATATGTGTTACTGTCCATTACATATGGATATACCCCAGTGAACTGTATACGAATATTTTAAAGGGGTATGTTATGAAATGAATTCATCCATAAAGTTACATTAAAAAATGATATATTGTGGAAGAATCTATTGAAATATGTACGAATTTCTTATCAAATGTTGATAGCATTGGTATCCAAAAGTTACATCACAATGAATGCCTTATGGGTGATGGGATTTTAAAAAGAGATGTAGTTACAATTACCATCATAGTGTGGGAGTAAGATCACATTTACATTTTATATAATAGTGACGATTTTGACCAATACTTTGAATCCCACAAAACAATTCTTATAGATTTTAATCTATTAAGGGATAAAAGATGAATATAAAATATACATAATCAATAATTTATAGGATAGTTCCAATATCATATTTATAAAAAGTTATATATATATATAAATTCAATTGTCAAACAACTTTGATGGCTTCTGAGGTAGCCAAATGAAAATTTTATTTCTTACACTGGTTTTGTAATTAGTCGTTATGCATTCTATACAAAAGAAAACGATGAATGCAGTATGATGAAAACAGTGGAGTTATGATTTTCGTAGAATTAATACAAATATTTGGTTCCAAGGATAGAAATAAAATTTATGAAAATATGTCACATTTCATCATTATAAAAGTGATATATGAGTTGGATTATACCACATTTCAAGTGCCGATTTTACAATTCAAATGGGTTAACAACAAGAGTACAATGAAAATTGGTGAAATGGGATTTATGATGGTAAATTTTAGTGTGTATGGAGAAATGGATGAGCCGTTAATAATGGAATGATAAGTAATACACGTATTTTAGGTCTTATATTTAACAGACAACAATTGGTCGATTTTCCTGCTGGAAACTAAAACAACAGTAGGGTTAGATGAAAATTCAATCAAGGATGACCCTTTCATTGGGATAACACAATCATTTCATGGTGGTCCTAATGTATAAAATGTCTTTTTTCCTTAGAGGGGATCAAAAATAAGGGATTGGGAATCTCTATAGAAAAGAAAAATCCCTTAAACCTTGAAAAAAATATAGAGATTTCAATGAGAAGGTTAAAGTGTTTTTATTATACTATTATTTTCCTAATAATATTATGTTTTATCTAATGTATTAATATAATTTAAATAGAATGTTTGACTACTCATGTAGAGAATGACTTCTGTATATAGTGATGTTACCAATCTTAAGGAATAATAGATGGTTTATGTTAAAACTTGAGAATTATTAGAGGATAAAAAAAATGTTGATAAAACAACAAGAATAATAAAGAATCATAGTGTCTACTAAAATTATCAAGGAAAGAAGAAAGGGTATAAAATTTTAGGCGGGATGGAAGCAAGATGGACAACCTATTAAACCCAAAAAATTAAATGTTCTTTAGTTATGTTATGGTCATAATAGAGGGTTATGTGATGATTGATATAGATTCACGATGGCATGTGTAGTCTATAATTAATGAAACCCTTTGGGATGTTATAAATTTAATTTTATGATATACTTTCTCTATATTACTAAAAAATTATATAATTAATTGTTGATTTTAGTTTCATTATTCCTTGTAGATTGTGTTTATTTTAGATAATTTCCATAAGAAATATATCTTAATGGACACTAGAAAAGATTATAGAGGCTTCCACTCTCTTCTTACTAAGTTTCAACTTAGGGATACTAAGGAGAATGTAATGTACCACCCACTAGTTACTTATGAAGGAATTATAAATAGTGAATCATAGAATTATTTAATTGGTCATTATGATTAGAAATAAATTATGGTGCATTGAAGTCGACAATTTATTTTTTTACATTACTTATTTTATAAAATTTTATTCAAAATTGTTAATTTATGAAACAATAAAAGAATGATGAAAATAAAAAACATGAATCAAAACCATTGTACCCCTATCAAAAATCAAGGATGGGGTATGCTTCACTATATAATAAATTGGTATATATTTTAAAACCAAAATAAAAGTTTTATGTGATAAAAAAACATTTGTTAATTTTTTAAATGGATATTGTTGAATCTGAATCTAATGCTACATCCATCCCACTTCATGTTCTATGGATGAATGCTCATTTAAATAACTAGGGTAAAATAGTTAACGAAAACAAAAACAGAATGTGGGAAACATGTGAATTTATAACATAGTAGTAATTCATTATGATTTATAATAGTATTATATAAAAATATATATTCATATTCATATGTTTTTTATATTATTTAGACATAAAAATAAGAAGTTACCATACTGTAAGAAAAACAACTTTTAGTAGGTTTGATGTGGCTTGAACAATATTGTCACATTAGAGGTGTAGGTTTTAGAGTGTCTCCTAGAAATTTTTTGTGATGATAAAAACAAAAGAATATGTATATAATATGATGAAATTATTTCATGAAAATATATATTCTTTGTATGATATTATTGTCGTGTATGGTTTAAAAGAACAATATACGTGAAAGGATCAATGTGAACTGACATTGCAAAAAATAATAGCACATGAACATCCAAATTACCTCAATATATTTGAGGTTAGTCATTCCACATAATTTCATACTTTACCCTAGGTATTAAATTTTTTCATTACCCATTATCATAAATGTGAATCAAACAACTTCATATAACATTATATTTCTATAATTATGCCAGGTAAAGTTGTGTGTGATTTATATCTATCAACACCCACACATCTCCTTGTTTCAAGGGGAAAGATGTCTAATATAATGGGGAAAAAACTACAAAAAATGAAATTTAAAAATACCACATGATAGTGGGGAATAAAGTATCTCAAAAGATGAGTGTTGAGTTTTCTACTCTAGATGATGATCTTGACATTACAACGGTTAATGATGCTATTATAACTTTCAAATCATGTCCATGTAATCTTATAAAGATAAATGAGGTTTGTCCATAATTTTTTTTCAAATGAAAAACATATAACATTTTATGAAAAAGGTCTGAAGTGAGGTATGGTATTACATATGGATAGAACAATGGGGAAACAAAAGGTTAGATCAAGACAATATAGTAAATCGACCAAGAAAATAAAAATACCCTTCGAGAGTACTTCTCCCTACCAGTTGCACTACAACATCTATTACCATTACAACATAATTCATACACCACATTAAAATATATAGATATTTCCACAATTCCATATGAAGAATAAATATTAGAAACTTTCATTACAGATGTGGTTGGTCTTGAGTGTATATATGATATTATCTAGTTTGAATGTTTGAGAGTCTCAATTTCAAATACATATATAAGGTACTTTTTCATAATACGTATTAATAAAAAATGATATAATATATTAATTAAAGGTAATAACCATTTATATTTTTCAGTGGAATTTATATTAATAATATATAATGGGAAAACCCTTCCAATCATGGTTTGGACTAATTAATCCCTATATTGTTTTTATGAATGAAATTTTATAGAGTTTAAAGAAATTGATAAGAACAAAGATGATATGAATTCTAATTTTGAGAAGAAAATAAAAAATAAAAGAATCTTTTTGATTCCTATAATATAAGGGGGAAAACTCTACAATCTAATCATTTATAGTATATATTTGTTTTTCTCATTAATTACTTGTTTTTATTTTTTTAGAAAGCACTAGATACTGATTTAAAACAATTTCAATACCCCAAATATTTAATTGTTTTGGATACAATGCATGGATTTAAAATAAAATAACAACGCATAATGTGTATTAGGAATTTATAACACACTAAAATCAAAATTTAATAGATAAAATACAAAATATATGTTTCCTTTTTTTGTTTTAACAATAATTTCGTTACGTTTTGGTGATATGTAAATATATGTTAAATCATGGTATGTGGTTAGTGATTAAAAATTAGAATCTAATGGAATAATTGAAAAGGAAATAGTTTAATTTAAATATAGAAAAATTTAACCATAAAAAAATTATTTTAAAACAATTTATATATTTTTGTCAATGTTTCTATAGTGTTCTAAGTAAGATAAAAAAATTATTGTGAATATTAAGTTTTCAAATCAATGAAAGATATCATATTCCATTAAAATACTAGCATCCATCAATAGGTAAATTCAAAAAGTAATTATAATTTTATTAAAAATATTTGTAACACCCCGACCCCAGTTACCCAAAGTCGGTGCATTATATTAATACATTGACATGATTACAAGAAATCATGTCCCGAAGGACCGATCGGTTTAGCAGTCTTGGAAAATAGATTACATACATGAATGTTACATTACACTTCATAACATACAAAAAAACATAAATAATGCTCTATGAATGACATTATTACCTTGTCTTAACCCTGTATATCAATCACAATACACTTCTTGGAATCCTGGGAAAATAAAAAATAGAAAGGGGTGAGCTCAGATGCTCAGTAAGGGTAAGAAATACTGCGGAAAATTTCAAAAATAATCATAAATATTTAAGTAAATGTATAAAACTAAAAAAAATCCTTTTAAAATTGAACTTCATCATATTATGGCAGAAATAAAATTAAATAATTCCATTTACTTATTCATATGGATATTCTACTAATGGAATAATCCCATGTAATATCAATAACCACTTTCATAACGATTGAATGCATAATGGTAGACTATCATAATCACATAGCCAAGGCCACGTGCCAAGACTACAAATAAGATTTTGTCAAGGCATAGTTCCAAGACACTAGTTTGTCTCATGATACCTACCGATGCATCGAGGAGCTATAGCGGGCTCCACCCGTCACATATTAAGTCCAATGCATTCCTCATATGAAAAGGTCTAAACATAACATAAACATTCGTATTAAAACTAGCATACAAAATGTCAATACTTTACCCATAAATCATGAATGGTATAAAAATAACACATCCATAGTCAAACATAACACAAAAACTTCAACACAATATGTAAGATTTGTATAACGATAAATCAACTTCAAAACAAGTTTATAATCCATTAATGAATTTTGACATAGATTATAATGATTTGTAAAACTCTTTGAGAGAAATACCCATTTTTCATGAAAATATTTAAAAGTAACAGAATTTAGAAAATAAGTCATTTAATGACATTCTTTAATCAAAGTTTCCCATACCTCTTAGAAACTTTTTCAAGGAATTAAAATTTTAAAAACATTCATGTCCATATAAATAAATCATTAAAAACCATTTTGAAGACATGGACATTAATGAGAAAGATTTAGAAGAATAAATATTTAAAACATTTGAGATAACGTTTTCGTAAATAAATTCCCTTAAATGAATCCATTTGAAAACTCTTTCATAAAACATGGACTTGGATAATAAATATGTCCCAGTAGTCCGTACGTACGTAGAAACGCTGTTTCTGTTTTCATATAGTATTGAACGGAAGTAAGTGAATAAGATATATGTAAGTATATAAATAATTATTTATATAAATATATATCTCCCCATTAGCATTATTATTTCATATATTACATACTTATTAGTAATATATATTTTTATAATCGTCGATGAATGGTGAACTTGGAAATGAATCACCTCGCGTCGTGGAGACGGTAATCCGTACGTACACATGAGCGAAAATATCATTCTTTTGATATTAATATAATATATAATTGTATGGTATATAATATATACAGAATACGTATCATGTTATATTTATTATTTAAATCAAATACACATCATTATTATACCCATCCAAATAATAATGTATTGAAGAACAGTTTCACCATGACATGAAGACGGTACGCCATACGTACACACGTATGGTGAAATTTAATTCAAAGGGTGGATAGAATAATAAATTTGGTTGTACCATAATTATAATAACATTAAAGTAAATAGAATATACTGTATTTATTATTTTATAATGGAAACAACAAAGAAAAAGGAAGTGGAAGAAGAAAGAAACTTGAAAGATGGTGGTGAATTAATTACTTCTTCTTCGGGTTGTTCGTTTTGATTTGATCAAAAGGGTTCCTTAGGTTGGATTTATGATCAAAATAAGGCCTCTAGGTTTAAGGTAGGATAGTTGATAGGGTATTTGGGAAGGTTTTGGCCGATACAAATGGCTTATAAGGTGTGAATTAGAGATAAGGGGGAGTGCCCTTTTATAAGAGGGGTGGGGGGCACCTTAGGAAAAACATAAAATATTATTTTATAATAAATTCATATTAGGATCATAATGGCTCAAAAGTTGGTTATTTAAAGTATAAGGTGGGTATATTTTGAAAACGACTCAACCAATAGGTTTTAGACAAGTTTAGGTTACCATTTTAACCTTATCATTTAGATTTAACTCTAAGTTAAATAATTTATCTTTTACCGTGTCTTCTTGTATTCTTACACTATATGGTTAATAAACAAACTATATACTGCTGATAGAACCCCAATTGGTTCATTAATGTAATATATATTATTATACAAGTCTTTTGGCCGAACCTTAGATATTTAGGACCATTATATCAATTAATAATGTAAGATTTGTTTTAAAAACTATTTTATGTCAATTTTGACACTATTTGGTATTTGTTTTTTGTTAAACTAATAACAACATGATTAATTCAAAAACAAAATTCATTGAATAAATCCTAACATGTCATATACACCTAGAAAATTCTTTTATGTCATAAAGAGTTTGATATTATATTTATTTTAATATTTATAATACCATTTATTTGAGTATTTCATTAATAAGGTAATTACTACATAATCATTGTGTCATAAATAAATTTCTTTACTTAATGTATAAAAATTATAAATAAAATACCATGATTTAGTAAATCTTTTTATATTTCTAATGAATATTTATAATCGAATTTATCTTATGAAAACCCTATATTAAAAATGTTTTAGTTATTAAATTTTGATTTTAACTCTTTTAACTCTTCTTTGAATTAAATAATAATAAATGTCCTAATCTAATCCAAGTGGACATAAATGATAATATTTTATTCATAAGATTGTTTTTGGTCGAGTTAAACTTTTCCAATAGAATTAGGATATGTGTGAGGGTAATATTAATATCATTTTTACCCTTAATTACCCTATTTACTTTTAACCGTGGTAAATAAAAGTAAAAAGTTTTTATTTACCAAAAAATGTTTTCTTCTCATTGAACCAAATTTTACTCCTTGATATTAACCGTGTCTCTCAGATTTTCTAAATTTAGCTCATATAAGCCGTAAAAGTAAGTTTGATGTGAATTTGCAAAAGCTCTTAGGAGGTGGGTAAAAGATGGTGAAAAGTTCAATTAAATTTTTATATATCTAAAATTAATATAAACCGACTCCAATGAATTAAATTAAACTTATATAGGTATTATGTATCTATTTTGGCATTAAATAATTTAAATAAAATAAATAATTATTTAAATAAAAATTCAGTTTTAAACTATATCTCAGTGTTTTTCGCTATTCATAACAAATTAAAAGTTTTCAGAAAAATACCAAAACATTACCCTAAGCTAATTTTGATATTCCAAATACAATAATGAAGTATATTTTACCAAATTCGAAACATAGAAGTTGAATTTATTAATTTAAAATTAATTTCCACTGTCAAAACAAAAAGCGTATTTTTAAGAAACAATATTTATCAAAAGATTGACAGTTGTTTAGGTTCGGTTTAAATGTGAAAATATGTTCAATAACCAACATTGGATTAAATTGTAAAAATATATTTTAAATATGATTTAAAACCACTAAAATTCATAATTTATCACTGTTAATTATTTCGATTAAAAAAGTCGTTTTTAATTAAAATTTAGTAATTTTCACTATTCATCAAAATATCAAAGTTATAAGAAAAGTACCAAAAATTCACCCTAAGCTAATTTCGATATTCTAAATCCAAAAATGAAGTTCATTTTGAATGATAATATGTATAAAATTTCAAAAATTGGGTATTACTATTCATAACGGCTAGTTTGATTGGTTGTGGTGTGTGTTAGAACTCGAAGTTTCATACAACACACACTACTATATTATTCAAAGAGAAGCGTACCGTGGAATTTTGGGGTGTTACATTATCCCCTCCTTCAATAAATTTCGTCCTCACAATTTATGCTCAGTATTGGAAACTTGGGGTTAACATTTCAAAATATATTAGTTGAAATCCCACATCGAAAAATGGATTAATGATGCCTCTATTTAAAATAAAGAGTGGTACGTATGAAGGTTATCTAAAATAGCACATACTAGGGTTCCATGTAGTAAAATATTGATATGGAAGAGAAATTTAACCATCAATATCTGATAGAGAGTGGTAGAAAACATGGCTATGAAAAGGCCAACAATCACAAACCCATAAATTTGTGATGATCTAAGGTACCATCTAGGAAAACATTTTTGTTCTAAGTTCCTTTTATTAATGTTGAGATATTTATTTATGAGATTGGCTAAGATCATAAAGATATATACATACTCTATAATTAGAGTTTTATCCATTAATAAATTTCTACCACAAACTCATATTTCACCCCAAAACATAATATAACTCAAAATACTCTATTTATCCTAATCATATAGGGTTCCAAATATAATGAATTTATTATTCACATATCATACCCCTTAAAAAAAGAAACTACATTATACCATCCAAGAACATCACGTAGTCTAGTGGTAGGCGATAAATCCCAATCACACTATGGTTGTGGGTTCGATTCCCACAGCTTTGTCCGACGCGATGGGTTGTCATATGGTCTGTGTGTTGTCCTTTTATAAAAATACAAAAATAACATTTCAAACATAATCCATTAAAACCTTTAGAATTATCCAAAACAGTACTATCCAAACTCACAGTCCAAAATTTATAAGGAAGTTAAACACAATGAAGATCTTTTTTTCCATGTAATAACATGGGAACACCTTCACCATGTATTATTTTAATACATGGTAACATATTGAATTACCATAAAACCTTATTGATTACATTCATGATCCCTTATTCTTTATAAAATACTAGATATATTCCTTCTATCAAAAAATGTTTTAAACTCCAATGATGAAAAAATCATCAATCAGTTTTAAGGTAGTCAAGAATATCCAATATAATTTTTCCAAATCAATCTTGTATTATTCCAAAATCAGTACCTCGGTATCAAAACCATATTATGGTTTAACTTTCTCTCAACCATTTATTTTTCAAAACTTTAACCTGCTATTGAGTCACTTTTCTTGGTTCAACACAATCTCAAGTCCTTAATAAAATAGTACTTCAGTATAATCCTTATATACTCAATAATTATTATAACCAGTACATTGTTGATACAACACTAAAATGAAATAATCCTATAATAACAACATAAGAACACTAGTCATTCTTCTTCCTCTGAGGTAGTATCATAACTTGATTATTATCCAATAGCATCATTTGGGGCATACTCTGATGATTTTGACATTGGTTCGTGTAGTTTCCCAACTCCTTGGAGATGAAGAATTGTACATTTGAAACTTTTTTCTTACACTTTCAGTCACATACTTGGTGTCCTTTTGTTTCCACAATTATAACAGACTCTCATTCCCTTTAAGAATTTTCCAAGGTGATTCTTTCCACAGTTATCACATACGGGAAAATCCTTCTTTACCTTTTTCCCTTTATCTGTCCTTCTCTCTACCATCCTTTTGTTCTCTGGATTCCCTTCAAAGCCATAGGACTCTGAGAAATCTTTACTTATCTTATCAACACATGATACTATTTCATTATATGATGATAATACATGGGAGACTATTTCCTTTCTAAATTCTTTCATAGGAAAATGAAAGATATGATCCTTCTTACTCTTTGGATCATGTGTATTGCTAGAGTTCTCATTCCTTCTACTGGGCACCATTTCTAAACAATGGTATAAACTAGATTAGTTTATGAATAGCAATACCTAATCCCAAACTTGTAAAACACCTAACATAAATTAAACAGTTTATGAATATAATCCATAATAATAATAATGTTTTCTTTGAGTAAGTATATACTCATAATCCTTCCATAATGGTTTGTAAATAAAATGAGAATTATCCTAAGCATATACCTTGGAAGTGTTGTAACCAAGAGTGCATTAAGGCCCGTTGTTGTTCCCCAGTTCCCGTTCGAGTCTAGCTCAAAGCCGTGTTTTTGGGTTTTACCCCTAGGTACATCTGTGCCAGAGCCACCTCTACCTGCTCATATCCAGACATGGATGCATTTGCTTGGAAAACTCACAAAATCTCTACATTACTAAAATTCTAGTAAGTTCTTCTATACTAATACTCAAATTCTATCATAGGGTAATGTGATATAATAAGAGTTTATCTAAATCTAGTACCCAAGGTTATTTCTAAACAACATCTGATACCAACTGTAACACCCCGACCCCAGTTACCCAGAGTCGGTGCATTATTTTAATACATTGACCTGATTATAATGAATGAAGTCCCAAAGGACCGATCAGTTTAGCAGTCTTGGAAAATAGATTACATACATGAATGTTACATTATACTTTATAACATACAAAACAACATAAATAATCATTTATGAATTCCATTATTCCCTTGGATTAACCCTGCATATCAATCACAATACACTTCTTAGAATCCTGGTAAAATAAAACATATAAAGGGGTGAGCTCAAACGCACAGTAAGGGTAAGAAATACAGCGAAATATTTCAAAAATAAGCATAAACCTTAAAGGAAATGTATCAAACTAAAACAAAAGCCTTTTAAAACTGAAATTTTTCATAATATGGAAGAAATAAAATTAAATAATTCCATTTACATATTCACATGGATATTATACTAATAAAATAATCACATTTAATATCATTAACGACTTTCATAATAATGGAATGCATAATACCAGACTATCATAAGCACGTAGCCAAGGCCTCGTTCCCAGACTACAAATAAGATTTTTTCAAGGCCTCGTGCCAAGACACTAGTTTGTCTCATGAGACCTACCAATGCATCGAGGAGCTATAGCATTCTCCACACGTCACTTATTTAGTCCAATGCATTCATCATATGAAAAGGTCTAAACATAACATAAACATTCATATTAAAACTAGAAAACAAAATGTCAATACTTTACCCATAAACCATGAATGGTATACAAATAACACATCCACAGTAAAACATATCACAAAAACTTCATCACAATATATAAGATTTGTATCATGAAACATCAACTTCAAAACAAGTTTAAAATCCATTAAAGAATTTTGACATAGATTTAAATAATTTGTAAAACTCTTTAAGAGAAATACCCCTTTTTCTTGAAAACATTTAAAACTCTCAAAATTTAGAAAAGAAGTCATTTAAATAAATTTTTGAATCAATGTGTACCATAAAACTTTGATACTTTTGAAAGGAATTAACATTTAATGAACATTCATGTCTATATAAATAAATCCTTAAAAACCATTTTGATGACATGGACATTCATGAGAAAGATTTAGAAGAATAAATATTTAAAACATTTGAGATGATGTTTTAGTAAAAAAAGTACCTTAAAATAATCCCTTTTAAAACACTTTCATAAAACATGGACATGGATAATAAATGTCCCAGTAGATACTTACGTAAAAACAACCTCAGATAATAAAGAGATTGTGTAATTAAACCTTACCAATTTGGTGTCTTAAGAAACATACAACCCATGAAAGAGGTATAATAAAATGAATATGTAAATACACATAAATTAAAGTGTATTACACAATGAATACAATTATGGGCAGGACATACACCACAAAATTGGTAATAGTGGCAATATGGCCTGAATCTCATGAGAATAAGGAGTGCGATGAAAACCCCTTACCTTGCACTTTCCTTTAGTTGAGGGTATGTTTATCCTCCTGTATGAAGACTATAGTATGTTATTAAATTATACCAGAACCATATTAATATTTATGAGATCATACATTATTCATTTATGACTTTATACTACCCATTTAATAATAATTTCCATGTTATATTAATATTTCAGGTAATAATCGCTTTCTTTATCGTTCATGTTTTAACTTTTTACTCTTGATTGTATCACTTAGATAATGATTTTAATACTTCTAGAATATAAAACATGATTTATTTATCATATATATTTATAATATAAAAATTTATAATAGACATATATATTAAATGGAAAACACCATTTATGGAGACAGTAGTCCATACGTACGCATAAATGTTCTTTCCATTTTGATATAGTATTGAACGGAAGTAAGTGAATAAGATATATGTAAGTACATAAATACTTATATATATAAATATATATATCCAAAAGCATTATTATTTCATATATTACATACTTATTAGTAATCTATATTTTTATAATTTCCGATGAATGGTGAACTTGGAAATTAATCTCATCGCGTCGTGGAGACGGTAATCCGTACATACGCACGAGCGAAAATATCATTATTTTGATATTAATATAATATATAATTGGATGGTATATAATATATATATAATACTTATCATGTTATATTTATTATTTACATCAAATAAACATCATTATTATACCCATCCAAATAATAATGTATTGAATAACAATTACACCACGACGTGGAGATGGTAAGCCGTGCATACGCACATATGGTGACATGTCATTCAAAGGGTGGATAGAATAATGAATTTGGTTGTAACATAATTATAATAACATCGCAGTATATATAATATACTGTAGTTATTATTTTATAATGGAAACCAAAAAGAAAAAGGAAGTGGAAGAAGAAAGGAACTTGAAAGAAGGTGGTGAAATCATTACCTCTTCTTCGGGTTCCTCCTTTTTATTTGATCAAAAGGTATCTTTAGGTTGTATTTCTGATCAAACTAAGGATTATAGTTTTAAGGTAGGATATTTTATAGGGTTTTTGGGAAGGGGTTGGCCGAGCCAAATGTCTTAGAATGTGTGAATTAGAGAGAAGGTTTAGTGCCCTTTTATTAGACGGGTGAGGGGCACCTTAGGAAGAACTTAAAATATTATTTTATAATAAATTCATATTCAGTTTATAATGTCCCACAAGTTGATTATTTAAAGTATAAGGTGGATATAGGTTAAACATTACTCAACCAATAAGTTTTAGACAAGTTTAGGTAACCATTTTATCCTTATCATTTAGATTTAACTCTATGTTAAATAATTTAACTTTTACCGTGTCGTCTTGTATTCTTACACTATATGGTTAATAAACTTAGTAAATACTTCCAATAGAACCCCAATCGGTTAATTTATGTCATATATATTATCATATAAGTCTTTTGGCCTAACCTTAAATTTTTAAGACCATTATATCAATTAATAGTATAATATTTTTTTTAAAAACTATTTTATGTCAATTTTCACACTATTTGGTATTTGTTTTTTGTTAAAATACTAACAACATTATTACTTCAAAAAAAAATACATTGAATACATCCTAACATGTCTTATTCACCTAGAAAATTCGTGGATGTCATAAAGACTTTGAAATTACATTTATTTTAATATTTATAATACAATTTATTCGATTCTTTCATGAATAAGGTAATTACTGCATCATCATTGTGTCATAAATAAATTTATTTATTTAATGTCTAAAAATTAAAAATAAAATTCCATGATGTAGGAAATAATTTTATATTCTAATTAATATTTATAATAGAATTTATCTTATGTAAAACCTTATATTAAAAATGTTTTAGTTATTAAACTTTGATTTTAACTCTTTTAACTCTTCTTTGAATTAAATAATAATAAATGTTCTAATCTAATCCAAGTGGACCTAAATGATAATATTTTATTCCTAAGGTTGTTTTTTTTCGAGATAAACTTGGTCAATATAATTAGGACATGTGTGAGAGTAATATTAATATCATTTTTACCCTTAATTACCCTTTTTACTTTTAACTGTGGTAAAAAAAAGAAAAAAGTTACTATTCACCAAAAATTATTTTCATCTCATTGAACCACATTTTATTCCTTGATATTAAGCACGTATCTCGGATTTTCTAAATTCTGCTCACAGAAGTGGTAAAATTATGTTTTATGTGAATTTTCAAAAGCTCCTAGGAGGTGGGTAAAAGACGGTGAAAAGTTCAATAAAATTTTTATTTATCTAAAATTATTATAAACCGACTCCAATGAATTAAATTGAACTAATATAGGTATTATGTATCTATTTTTACATTAAATAATTTAAATAAAATAAATAATTATTTAAATAAAAATTCGGGTTTAAACTATAACTCAGTGCTTTTCGCTATTCATCAAAAATTAAAAGTTTTCAAAAAAAATACCAAAAAACTACCCTAAGTTAATTTTGATATTCTGAATTCAATAATGAAGTATATTTTACCAAGTTCAAAACATAGAAGGTGAGTTTATTAATTTAAAATTAATTCCCACTGTCAAAACAAAAAGCGCGTTTTTAAGAAACAATAACTATCAAAAGATTGACACTTGTTTATGTCTAGTTTAATTGTGAAATTATATCCAATGAACAAAATTGGATTAAATTGTAAAAATATATTCTAAATATAATTTAAAACCACTCAAATTCATAATTTATCACTAATAATTATTTCGAATAAAAAAGTTTCTTTTAATTAAAATTTAGTAATTTTCAGTATTCATCAAAATATGAAAGTCATCAGAAAAGTACCCAAAATTCACCCTAAGCTAATTTCGATATTCCAAATCCAAAAATCTAGTCCATTTTGAAAGATAAAATGTATAAAATTTCTAAAAGTGTGTATTACTATTCATAATTGCTAGTTTGATTGGTTGTGGTGTGTGTTAAAACACGAAGTTGCGTACAACACACGCTACTGTATTTTTCAAAAAGAAGCATACCATTGAAGCTTGGGGTGTTACAATATTTCCCAATAATTTGTATGTCTATATTTTCTCATCATTATGAATATTTATGATAATATACATACTTAAAAAAGATGTAAATTTATTTAGAGATTAGTAGGAATCATACATGGTGTCAGAATGTTTTCCAACATTAAATTTAGGTGATTACTGACTATGTTTGTGATCTAGTATGGGCTATGACTTTAGAGATACACATGGGATGTGAATCATCAGTATTAGAATGATTATATATTATTTTTGATCTATTTCTCCTGGAGATGTATATTGTAGGAAATAAATTTGTTTAGAAAAAATGGATTTAATTCATGGTGTCAGAATGTACATAGAAATCATGAAAAGGTTAATTCCGACTACATATTTTGTAAATTTAATCATAATTTAATTTATTTTTTTCTTTTAATTTCTTAATTTATTTCATCTAATAGTTATTTTTTTTAATTTACATATTAGTCCAAAACCCAGAACACATAATCAAAACTAAGAAAAAAAATCATTTAGTTATGATGATTTAGTATAATGATCGATAATTAATTTTTGATTTTTAAGAATTAAGACAATGTCAACTCAACACCCAATGTGCTCAGTTAGATTGAAAGGGTTTTTTTAATACAAATGTGTCATTTTACTCGAATATTGTTGGTTGAGATTAAAATTTACATTTCAGTAAAAAATAACCGTGATATACATAACAGAATGAAAATATATTCATATTGCTTCGATACTTTAGGAAAATAATCCATAATTCATCTATTCCATATAGGAATCATCTCTACACCAATATTATGCAAGCTGTGGCATGTATTAATCGGTCTCATGTCAAACTGACACATGATGTGATCGGTATGAATCAATGTGCTTGTTTTTATTTTAAAATGGAATTTTAGTAAAAAATAAAAGTGAGATACTCAAAATCAAGAAAATACATTCAAATTATTTTGATACTTTAGGACAACTATCCATATGTCATTTGGGACATGTAGGAATCATACGTACCACAATATGATGCATGGTGTGACCGGTATGAATCCATGTGTGTCGTTTTATTTAAAGTAGAAATTTTAGTAAAAAATAAAATTGAAATAATCAAAAATAATAAAACACAATTGGATTATTTTGATGCATTATTATAATGATCCAAAAGACATTTGTGTCATGTAAAAATTATCCAAACATCAATATGATAAACTGTGTTCCCCATTTGACTAAAAATGCGTGGCTTCTATTTAAAATTAAAATTTTATTAATGTAATGGTTCATATTTATTTTTAGTTTATTTTTTATAGTATTAATTGTTTTATTATACATGAAGTTTTTTTCTTATTTTAGGGTGGTTATTTTAAAGCTTCTCGTACTCATGAGAGGTTGGACTTCGAGTCTGAAACATATATAACACCAATAGGGAAATGGGTTAACAATGAATATAGGAATCATAAAAATTTGAATTCATATTACATATTTATTTAATTAAATCATCAATTTATTGACTATTTTAAATAAATTTATTTACCATTTTTATCTAATACTAATTTAGTTTTTTCATAGATCTTTTAGGAAGTCAAATTTAGATTTCAAATATCTAAAAAATTCTATAAAATATATAACATTTTACTTTCATATGGAGGCTGAAAACCCATTATTCTTGAAACGTGAAGTGAATCGTATGATGAGTTAAGAATTTATACAAACAGCATGAAAAGGTGATTTTTTAATACTTATTTAATTATTTTTTCATCATTCTATAAAATATTTTTATGTTATTTTCATTTTCATTTCAGTAAAATAATTATTTTTCATAGATTATTTAGGAATTCATATATTTCCTTCATCTATCTACAAAAATCCAGAAAAGAGAGAACATGTTCCTTTTGGATAGAAGAGGAACCCCATGATTCCTGAAATAAGAGGTGAATCATCAAATTGGTTAAGAATATATATAGACATCATAAAAGGGTGAATAATTAATATCAATTTATTTAATATTTTCACCATTTTATCTAATATTTGTAAGATAATTTAATAATCATTTTTATCTGATAATTATTTTTTTCATTGATCATTCAAGAAGAAATATTTTCCCTCCAACTATCTACAACAAGCCAGAAAAGAGAGTACATGTTCCTTTTAGATGAAAGAGGAAACCCCATACTACCAAAATTGTAGGATGAATCATAATATGGGTAAAGAATTTATATATAAATCAAGAAAAGGTGAATTAATATTACATATAAGTTAACTTTTTCATCATTTTTCATCATTTTTATGTTTTTTTCGAATATCATTTTTATCTATTAATTAGTTTTTTAGAGATATTTTTGGAAATCATATTTTTTATTAAATTATGTACAACAAGATAGAAAATAGGAAACATGTTCCTTTATAATGGAAGATAAAACCCCATGCTACCTATAATATGATGTGAATCATAAGAATGCAACTACCAAGGTATTTTGAAACATTTGAATGAAAGGTATGGCCTCCCAAAAACTCTTTCATGAAGATTATCTTGAATAGTGTAGGAATCATCCGCAATCAATCATACACACCACAATACTATAAAAAATGTGATTGGTATGACTCAAAGTGTATGTTATTAGTTTATAAATTACATTTTAGTTCAAAATTCGCATCACATACTCAGAACAGAGGAAAAAATTCAGATTGTTTTGATACATTTAGAAAATGATCCATAAAAAATTTGTGATGTTTAAGAATAATCCACACCTTAATATAATACATGGTGTGACATTTATGACTCAAATTATGTATTTTTTATTTAAAATTGAAATTGTGGTAATATATATAAGGGACATAATCAAAATGGAGAAAAAACATTAATATTGTTTAGATATTTTAGAAAAATGATCTATAAGTCATTTTCAATGTCAAAAAACCCCCCACACCTTTATATGATACATGGGGTGCTCGATACGTCTAAAAGTGACCATTATCAGTCTAAAATCGACATTTTATTTCAAATCATGTGTTGCTTAGTGGAAATCAAGAAAATGAACTTTTATTTTTCTAATAATTTTTTGAAAATATTCACAAGTCCTTTGTGATGTGTAGGGATCATTTTCACCTCAAACTGACACATGATGTGACCAAAATGACTCAAAGTGCATGTTTTAAGTTTAAACTCACTTTTTAGTAAAAAAGAGATGTTCCATACTAAAAATCAG
This sequence comes from Viscum album, assembly GCA_963277665.1. Taxonomy (NCBI): domain Eukaryota; kingdom Viridiplantae; phylum Streptophyta; class Magnoliopsida; order Santalales; family Viscaceae; genus Viscum; species Viscum album. Next base: position 965,913,308 of record OY728158.1, on the reverse strand, counting down.
TAAACGTTATTTATATTTTTTTTATACTTTATGAAAATGGTCTATAATACATTTTTTACTTGTATGAATCAGCCACACCAAAATTTTATGCATAGTGTGACTAGTATGACCCAAAGTGTAAAATTTTTATTTAAAATTGACATTTTAGTAATAATGAATATATGCCCTCTCAAAATCAATAAAAAAATTGGATTATTTTTATAATATTGTAAAATAATCCATAATACATTTGTAATGTGTAGGAATTAGCCAAACCTCAATATAAGACAAAGTGTACCCCATATGACATAAAGTGTCAATTACTAGTCTAAAATTGTTATTTTAGTTCAAAACACTTTTCAATCCCTGAAAAATGATAAAATGAAGTCATATTTTTATGATTATTTATTAAAATGATCCACATATCATTTTCGACATGTTGGAATCACACTCACATAAAACTGACACATGATTTGACCGGTATGAGTTAAAGTACATGTTTTTGGTTTAAAATGACATTTTAGCAACAAAGACAAGTGACATACTCAAACCTGATAAAATTAATTCATTCATTTGATAATTTAGTACAACGATCCATAAGTGATTTCAATATGTATTAATTAGCAACAACTCAATATAATGCATTGTGTATCTGGTATAACTCGTAGTTTATTGTTTAGATTGATATGAAATTATAGTAAAAAAGATACGTGACATACTAAAAACTAAGAAAACACATTAATATTGTTTTGATACTTTAGTAAAATGTTCCATAAATCGTTTGTGATGTGTAAGAATCAACTAGACCTAAATATGATACACAATGTGTTTGGTAGGATTCAAAGTGCCCATTATCAGTTTAAAATTGTCATTTTAGTTCAAAAATTGTTTCACTCAATGGAAAATATGCAAACATGCTCATATTCTCTTCATAATTTATAAAAATGATTTATAATATATTTAGAACATGTATAAATCTAGGTTATATGAAACTGATACATGATGTGACTGATATGACCCAAAGTGTGTCTTTTCTGTTTAAAATAACATTTTACTAAAAAAATGCAACATACTCAAAACTAGTCAAGAAAATTTAGATTGATTTTAAACTTTATAAAAATAATACATAAGTAATTTTTGATGTATATAAACTTGTCTCACCACAATCCGATATATAGTGTTCTCGACCTGACTCAAGGTTCCAGTAATTAGTTTTAAATTGACATTTTAGTTCAAAACATGCGCCACTCAATGAAAATAGATAAAATTCTCTTGAAATGTCTTTATAAATTACGAAAATGATTCAGAAGTCTTATATGATGTGTCGAGATCTATCTCATTTCAAACTGACACACAATGTGACCAAAATGTCTAAAATTGTGTGCTTAAGTTTAAAACGAGATTTTAGTAAAAAACACAAGCCACATATTCAAAACAAATAAAACACAATATAATTGTTTTTATACATTTTAAAAATTATCCATAAGTCATTATTGACATATAGAAACCTGTCACAACTCAATATGACTCATTATGTGACTGACATTACTCAAATTGTGTGGTTTTAATTTTAAAATGACATTTTAGTTGAAAACACACAACACATACTTAAATAAAAATCACTATGATTGTTTTTATACATTAGGAAAATTATCGAAGGAATCATCCACACCTCAATAATATTCAACATGTTCTTGATTTGACTCAATGTGTCCGATTTGATTTTAAAATCAACAATTTAGTTAAAAATGTGTGCCCCTCACTAAAAACTACGCAAACACACTCGAATTATTCTGATAATTTAGGATGGTCCATAATTCATTTGTGACATATAAAAATTGACCACACATAAAACATACACACAATGTAGTTATTATGAATTGAAGTGGATGTTTTCAATATATATGTTCTATTTTAGTTTAAAATGCACATCACATCACCAGAACTGAGAAAATAAGCATGTTTTCTCATCATTTTATCTACTATTACATAATTAATTTCTTTATAATTTTAGCATTATAATTATTTAGTTATTTTTTATATAGATAATTGTTAAAAATGAACAGTAAATGGTGTGACAATTGAAGTATTTTTCCTAAAAAGAATGTCATTTGGAATTTCCCCCATTCATAGTGTGTTTTTATCACCATAGATGAGATCCAATTCAAGAGAACCTACTTTTGGGAACAACAAGAAATGGTATGACATATAATAATCAACTGTAACTCAATACAATACCTGGGGTGCTTGGTAAGACTCAAATTATATGTTTATAGTTTAAAATTGACACTTTTTGTTTAATTTATTTATTTAAATTATTATTAACATAAGATTTTTTTCTTATATTGGTGCATTCTTCTGCTCAAGTTGGGGTGGTTTGTTCGGCAATATCATGACCAAGGGTCAAGGGACAGAGTCAATGGAATATTGATTTTTTTAATGTCTATGATAATTTTTAGTTACTAATATAATTTTTCAAGCCAATGTTTCAAATGTATATAATATAGTGTTTTTTTCCGGGATTTTTGTGTGAAATTTTATTTCAATTAACTTTTTGTAAATGGAACAAGTGTTTTATCTGTTTTTCGATGATTTTTGGAATTTTTTTCTATAATAGTGTGATGTAATTAAAATAGAACACTACATAAGTATTCCCCTTTATTAGATCAATTAATATCACTGATAAAAGTGTTCCTTTATCAAAAATTTTCTAGTGATGATAAAAGGCTAGAGATTTTAATAGCACTCTGGTTGTTGGTGATTTTATTCTATATTTGTTTTATTAAAGAATGGTTAGAGGCCTTATTTATAGTAGTTATTTATAGAAATTGAAAAAAGGTGATCCAAAATAATCAATAAGGGAAAACATACAATGAAAGCTATCATAGACATATAAGGCATAAATAATATGGCATAATGGATGATCTATATATATTGACATTTAATCTATTAATTGAGTATGTAATTAATATATAGAAAATATCAATGTATTAATCACATTAATAATAAAAAAATAACTCATAATTATTGATGGTATAATGTTTATCATTATAAAATTATCATCATGTTCTCATGCCAAGATATCATAGATAAAGAGGTAAAAAACATTCCAAACACCCGATCTAGATTTATCATGAGACCTACCAATCCATTTAGGGGATATATAATATTATTCCCCACACATCACTTACTAAGCCCAATTCCTTCATCATATGAATGGAATTTATAATAATACAACACATAATCAATATTATTTATAAATAAACATTCACAATTTAAAACTAGCATAATGTTTTTTTGTATTTCCCCTGTATATAATCAAACTCCCTTAATAGTCAATAATAATCCATATAAAACTAATATGTATATATATTTTCACTATTTACCCTATCAATAAATGAGATATCATTCTTAATAAACACACCAAAACTCATTTATGTGAAATTGTGTTTTTACAATGTATAGAGTAATATGTATATGAGAAAGTCAATAAAAAATTATCTTGAATAAAACAATGATAATAAATAACATTGATATTAGGGATACCATCTATTATTTATAAATTAATGTGTTTATGTAAAGTCAGGTCCTTTGGAAAATTGAGAGGAAAATTTAATCTGTTCTTTCAAGAATATTATTCCATTAATGTTTTTGTAATAGTGTAACAAAACTGAAGTTAAAAGTCACATCCATACCAAATTTCATAAAATGTAAATAATACCTATTTTTTAAAAATAATTAAAATTAATGGAAACCATGAAATATATTATAACTTATTATGAATATGTGGAGTGGAAGATAGAAATATTAACCTAAATAAAATTAAACCCCTTTTAAAAGTTTTTGAGAGAATATTAACCCATTCTTTTGAAAAATTCCAAGAATAATAAGTGTAAAATTTTATTAAAAAAACATAGAATCTTTAAATAAATTTTGACAATGAATTTTTAGAGATGATGATATGAAATTGTTCTTAAGAAAAAATTATTAAAAATAATTATTTTTATACTTTTAAAAATTAATGTAAAAAATGATGTGGATGGAAAATGATAAATACATCAAATAAAAATGTTTGTAAAGAAAATAATCAATTGTATACAAATACATTTAGAAATAATTTAAAGCTATATAATAGTCCCTATAAAATAATTTTGATGAATAAGGCTATTAAAGAAAAATAATTTCGACCAAATAAGATAAATAAAACAATTTTTTTTAAATTATTTTGTTCATTCAATATGAGTATCAACGAGTTGAAAAATGGGGTGAATTAATAAAAAACACCTAAAAAATAATTGGTAAAAAAATATATTTGCATTGTGTAGTAATAATAAAAAAATCATACAAGGAATTTGAAATATAAATTATCATAATAAATTGTGATATTTTTAAAATAAACACTTAAAAATATTTTAAAATTTGAATGAAACCATCTATAAAGAGGGGACATGAAATTGAACTATAATTAAAATGATTAAAAATTGGAACATTATGTAATATTTCAAATGGAAATAATATGCACCATATAAGTAATAATGGATAAAAATTCAAAGCATGACTCAATGAATTATGTTTGAGATGAGAAACCCATACCTCATCTCATGACATGGCATGTGCATTATCCACATTAACAAATAATAAAATTATAATAACTATCTAATTTCTTAGGATATTTTTTAGGAAAAATCCTTTAATTTATTTAATTCTATCATCTATTTATTTTATTAAGTTACTGAATCTATTATATTTATATTGAAGGTTTTGAGGTCATTTGGTCCATAACCATTAAAATGACATCAGTACATTTAATGTGGTCAAAGGGCTCATGGTAACATCATCTATATAATTAAAAAAAGATATAATTATCATTTTTATAAATTAAATATACTTTTAAAATCATTCATGTGAGCATCATGAAAAATGAAATGCATTGTTTCATATAAGTGGTAGTCTGCATGTTTGAATGAGTGATATTTTTAATTTCTAAATGGTTGAAAGGAATTAAAGAATATCATGTATTACCTTTCCAAAATCACACTTATTTTAAAAATATAAAAATTATTCATTACATTTATCCTTATGACCTACTATGTATGTTAGAAAAAATGAATCAAATCTCTTTATGGATATGGTTGTCCACATATATTAAAAAGTAAAATTATCATTTCCAAAGGATGAGAGGGTAAGATGAAATATAATATTTTTGTAACGTCCCTATTCCGTAATCCACCCAGAGGTACCCTATACCCGGTTGGTCACATGGCCTCAAATGCATTTCCCCAAATTCTAGAGGCTGCTAACTAGCAGCGAGGGCCTTAAGTGTGATAATGGGGAAACTATGCCCTCATTGGAAGAGTACATAGTGGAAGTAAACAAACATGAAATAGCGAAATCAGTAAATATCCAACAATAAGAAACAACGGAAGACTGAGACAATAATCAACTAGAGCATTTCATAATAAATGATGCATGATACATATGTCTAGGAAAGTATCTAAACAAGTCATAATGCTGGAATACAAATAGTACTAAACCAAAGTAGAAAATAAAAGATAAACAACTCCTTATAATCACAGGCATATGCTTGGTCCCATGCTCTCCATCTCCACCGCAAGTCAAGTGCCTGAAGTAGAAGGGCTCTTTCCCTTATCTATACATGCAGCAATATAATCTATTTGGGACCACAAGCATGACCCAAACAGGGTGTGAGACTAAATCTTAGTAGGAAACCACCTAAATATCTGTTCCTAATTATCAGTTAATATATGGTAGGTAATGTATAGAAAAATAGTAAACAAGAAGGTGCTCAGTAGTAAATATTCTATAAGTCAAAATAATCAATCAAGTATAGTAACCCTCTGGAAGTGCACAAAACCTATCATCTCCAGTTCAGTATATGAATATAACAAGACTCTCTGAGAAAGTGCTAATAGTCTATCCACTTATAATCAAAGGTAAAGAAAGACTCTCAGAGGAAGCTCACATAGTCCATTCCCGTATAGTCTAGGGTAGTCAAGGACCCTCTTAAGAAGCTCACCCGATCAATTACCCTTATATCCCCAATGTATAAGACTCTCTAAGGAAGCTCACTCGGTCAATTCCCCTTATAGCCCAAGTCGTACAATTCAAACAAAGACTCTCTAAGGAAGCTCACGCAGTCAATCCCCTTATAGTCTAAAGCAAACAACGACTCTCTGAGGAAGCTCACTCAGTCAATTCCCCTTATATCCCCAAGTGGTTCTAGGGTCTCTAAGGATGCTCACTCGGTCAATCCCCCTTATAGCCTAAGTGCTCAAAGACTCTCTGAGGAAGCTCACACGGTCAATTACCCTTATAGTCTACTACACCAGGTTCTCATGACCCTGTGTAGGTCATTGAGAATAGCAGTGTAATATGTCCAAAGTAAACCTACATAACTACTTGGCTAATAGTCTACAACATATCAAGCATGTGGGAAAAGTAACTCTCCATCCTCCAAGAACAGGAATAGAAAACAGGTAAAGCAGCCAAAGGATAAACAGGACCAAACGGTCGTAAATAGAAAATGCATGGTCAAAACACATCCTAGATTAGAAATAAACCCTATTAATATCCAATTTACCTCTACACAAGTATACAAGCAAGGCAGGAAAACAACAAGGGTAAAAATGGTAAACACGTAATACCCCATTCAAGGGTATTGGTGGAATTTGCACATGATACTGAAAGACATTGAAATAAAGGAAAAAAACCACCTACCTTGGCATTAGGTGATCAATATAACGCAACTTCAATGATTTAATAGCCTTAGAACATATTAGATATATAAAAACGTCTAAAACGTTCAACCCACGATAACGTGGAAAAGAGGAGGAATTGGAAAATGATACTCTGGGGGAAGGAAGAACTCACTGATGCTATTCCAACTCAACTAACGATGTTTTATTTAGAGGATGGATGCAATCTTGGGGGCTCATTGAAGATCTGTGGCCTTACGGTTCTCTTGGTCGAACATAACCTAAAAGGAGTGTGTTCTTGAGATTAGACGTGACCCCGATGCGTTTAATGAAAAAAAAGTACACGGAGTGTACTTTTGAAGTACATAGTGTGTATTCTCCTTTTCCATACTCCACTTTAGGCGGCCGCCATGTCACACCGACATGGCTGTGTGTGTGGCCATGACACGGGCAAGACAAGGCTCCCAGCATCATCGTAGTACATGACGTGTACTCAGAAAGTACATGGCGTGTACTTCGAAAATTTCCAGATCATCCTCTTTTTTTTAAAAAAAACCCAGAAAAAATATACCTGAAAAGAAGATCAGGGTTCTTAAAAACTTTTCCCCTTAAAAAAATTCATCCCCGAATTTCTCTAGAGCGGCATAAAAGAAGAAACCCCAAAAAACTCCGTCCATTGAGCTCGTACATCAACCTCCCTCCCCAAAGTCTCGTCCTGTAGCCGCCCATGCTGCCATAACACTCGTACCAAAAGAACAGACCGGCCACAGAGAACCTTTGTACTGTTATAAACAATCCAGATGAGATTCTCTTCAAACAGTGTATCCACTTTGAGCTCAACCTCCCCAGGTTGAAAGACATGAGACGGGTATGAAAAGTAACGTCGGAGCTGAGAAACGTGAAAACCTTCATGCATGGCCTGGTACCTCTGAGGTAACTGAAATCGATAGGCAATCGACCCAACTTTCTCCAATACCTAAAATTGCCTGACGTACCTTGATTAAAGCTTACCCTGTCTCATAATCATTTTGTGTCCCAACCACGGTGTATGATGTAGGAAAACCTGATCCCAGACCTCAAATTCCAGAGGTCGTCTCCGCCGACCAGCATAAGACTTCTGACGAGACTGTGCAATAGCCATACACTTCTAAATAAACTCTATCAGCTCTGTGGTCTCCTGAACAAGACGCAGTCCCAACAAAGCTACCTCTCCTACCTCCAACCAGCATAATGGTGATCGGCATGGCCTACCGTACAAAGCTTCATAAGGTTCCATCTGAATAGTTTATTGAAAACTATTGTTTTATGAAAACACCACAAGAGGTATATACTTCTCCCAAAAACCTCCAAAATCTAGAATTAATGCTCGGAGCATGTCCTCAAGCACCTGAATCATATGCTCGGACTGTCCATCTTTCTAGGGGTGGTAAGATGTACTCAAAAGTACCTGTATACCTAAAGCCTTCTAAAGCCCCTAACAGACCTGAGAAGTAAAACGCACACCCATGTCTGAAACAATTGAGTGTGGAACTCTATGTAGATGTACAATCTCTCGGATGTAAAACCATCCCAGCTCATCAACACTGAAGGTCTCCTTGATCGACAAGAAGTGAGCGACATTCATAAGCCTATCATGACAACCCACACTGCGTCATTCCTATGTGGAGACTGTGGCAAACCTGTCAAGAAATCTATCGCGACGTCATTCCACTTCACCTTCGGAATGGGTAACTATTGTAAAATCCATGTTGTTTGCTGATTCTCCACCTTCACCTACTGACAAGTGGAACACCTCATGACGAACCCAGTAACGTCCCTCTTCATACCTGGCCACCAATACTGACAGTGTAGATCAAGATACATCTTGGGGATTCTAGGATGAAATTCCCAAACTGATGAATGAAAATCCCGCATCAGCTCCATGTCTATATCTGCTGGTACCCATACATGCCCCTAGAAACGCAAGATCTCATCCTTGCCTATGGAGTATCCATGAATTGGTTCCTCTACTAACAGACTCTCCCTTAGGACAGAGCATCAGAATATGATAGCTTCCTCATTCAAACTCAATCAAGAAGAGTAGAGGTAACACCTACAGAAGAAAGAAACCTCTGACCCTGACTGTCTTGCACCTCCAAATTCATCTCATAGAACAGAGCCATAAGATTCCACTCACTGCTGGCCTTTTGAACTGACTATATCTGAGTCCTCCTACTCAACGCATTAGCTACTGTGTTGCCATTCCCAGGTGTATAGGAAAGCTCAAAATCTAAAGATTGCAGGTACTCAACCCACCTTCACTGTCTTAAATTCAGATCACACTGAGTGAAAATGTACTTGAGACTTTTTTGGTCAGTGAAAACCAAAAAATGATCCCCCATAAGGTAATGTCTCCAACAGCGTAAGGCATGAACAACTGCTGCCAACTCCAGATCATTTGTTGGGTAGTTCCTCTTATGTGGCCTCAACTGTCGAGACCTGTATGCAACGACTCCATCTCCCTGCATAAGCACAGATCCCATCCCAATACCTGATGCATCACAGTAAATAGTATAGCTCTTGCCCAGCTCTGGCAAGACTAGTATCGGTGCTGACGTCAACCTCCTCTTCATCTCTTGAAAGGCTTACTCACAAGAATCTGACCATGAGAACTTCGCACCCTTCTTAGTCTGACTCGTCAGTGGTTCTAATAAGTGTGGAAAGTCTTGTATGAAGCATCTGTAGTTTCCAACCAGCCCTAGAAAGCTCCGCACCTCAAGGACATTCTTCGATTTCTTCCAAGAAACTACTGCTCTCACTTTCTCTGGGTCTACTGATACACTTGTATCTGAGATCACATGACCCAATAATTGAATATGGTCCATCCAAAAGTGGCACTTTGAGATCATAGCATATAACTGATGCTCCCTCAGTGTACTCAAAATGATCTCAAGATGTGTTTCATGGTCGTGTCGAGTGTGAGAGTACACCAAGATATAATCCACCAAGACAACTTCGAAGGAATCCATGTAAGGATGGAACACTTGGTTGATCAGTTCCATGAAAAATGCATGAGAATTCGTGAGACCGAACTGCATAACCATATACTCGTATAGACCATACCTGATCAAGAAGGCTGTAAGAAGTATATCAGATGGTCTAACATGAAATTGATGATAACCGGATCTCAAGTCAATCTTTGAGAACACTCAGGCTACTCAAAGATTATCAAATAGATTATTAATCCTCAATAGGGGATATCGGTTCTTAAACATCAACTTGTTCAACTTACAATAGTACACACAAAGCATGAGGGTTCCATCTTCCATCTTCACAAGTAGGACATGCGAACCCCAAGGAGAAGTACTGGGTTAGATGAAACCATTTTCCTGCAACTCCTCCAACTGCTTCTTGAGCTTCTGCAACTTAGGTGTGGCCATCCTATAAGGAGAAATGGACATCATTGCCACTCCTAGAACAAGATCAATAGAAACGTTTACCTCACGCTCTGGAGGCAAACTTGAATGTACTCTTGAAATACGTCCCTGAAACGATCCACCACTGAAGGAAAGTCTAACTATGAAGTTCCCAGATCATCCAAATACAGGCTAGCAATCTGGGTTATAACATCTACTAACCTATGATGCTCTGGTACCGCTCTGCTCGCCTTGACATCCCAATCACCCTTATGAAGAAAATCTCCACCCTCTGGGGATATGAAACTCACCCTACAATGATAACAATCGGCGACTACATGGAAGGGAACTAGCCAGTCCATTCCGAGAATGAAATCATAGCTCATCATCTCTTGGACATAGAGGTCCCATAAGAAGTGACGCCCACTAATCTCTAGAGGGAACACCTTGCAGTGACGTATGCTAGGTGTTCTTATACCCAATGGTGTGTCAATCATCAACATACCGACAGAAGAAAAGATGTAGAGCCCAAGGCTCTCCACAACCGCAATAGAGATAAAGCTATGGGAAGCCCCCAGTGTCGAAAAGAGTAGAAGATAAAAATGAGGCTAATAAGATTGTACCTTGAATTGTAGAAGGCCCAAGATCCTACTCTTACTGGGTCTACTCCACTGCATAGATATGGACTACTCCACGGCCCTGTGACCCTACCTGACCACTTTGAGATGATCCACCATGCTGTCACTGAAGGACCGGCGACTGAATACCCCAACCATGACCTCCACCTCATCCTGAACGTTTGGAAGAACTCCAATTCCATGACTGATGAGAAACTGGTGGTGATGCTCATGAACGCAAGGTCATAGAACAACCCCTGTCTCCAGCTGCCGGAGAGAAAAATAAACAGAAACACCAGAGATGTCCCATCTTTCCACAAGATTGGCACACCATCAGATCTCTCGGGAAACATGGACTCGTATACCTGCTCCTCCCGCACTGGTAGCACACCACATGGCTACCATAAGGTGCATCCCACCTACTCTGATCTCCCCGTGCAGTCTCCTTGTGGCGCTTCCTGTTATTAGATGAGGGAATAGTAACTCTGGAAGCCGAACCTCCCTGGATCACGACTCAAAAATCCCTCATATTTAACTCAGTAATTAGTGCCTGGTTGACGATAGATGATATCGAAGTCAACCTGAATATTTTCACCTGGGAAAGGATCTCCTGCCTGAGACCATCCTCAAACTTCCTAGCCAGGAACAACTTAACACCTGCTAGAATAGTTGTGAAATGCTACAGCTTCGTGATGCGAGAGTAATACTACATTATAGAAAGAGTACCCTGCTTTAGGCTCATGAACTCTTAAGCTCGATCGGCCCTTAAGGTCTCAAGGTAGAAGTAATCATAAAAGATACACTGGAACTCCTACCAAGCCATATTATGGTGGAATACCACCTGAGAGATGACATCCCACCATCTCTTGGAGGATTCTTGGAGTATGTAGGTCGCTAGCTTCACCCTCCTCTATAGTGGTACCTCGAGATGCTCTAAGATCATCAGCATGGCTTCAAGCCACGACTCTACACCCTGTGGTCCTCCTTCCCCTGAGAAGGTGGGAGGATGCTACTACTGGAAAACCCACGTCAAATCTACCATCGACGGGGCAGTAGGCAGTGCTCCCTAGAAGGTCTGCATCATCCACACAATACCCTCCCTAAATTGCGCATCCACAACTATGTCAGGTATAACAGCCGGTGCCAAGGCTGGCACAACAGAAGAATCTGTAGGTTGTCCCTGATCAGCCATGTCCGGTGTCTGATCACCGATTGGAAGCTGATGTACAACCAGAGGATGTTTCGGTGGCATGACTCTGCAAGGTCAAGCACACACCTTAGATCAAGGTTATCAAGGACTGAAAACAAGGGGTATAAGATGGGAACATGAGAAATAATGCATTCAAATTTTACAAAACATGAATACATTGCTTGAAAAATTACTACACGACATGTTCCCTTAATCCATTCACATGGGCCTGTTCTCTCGCCACAAATGGTCGTGTAACACAACAAAACACATGGAGTGTTATCCTAGAACACAATGTGTACATGAATACCCTTTCCGTACTTGGGTCCTTCTACACAGGTAAGCCACATGGCTCTTCGAAGACAAGACTATATGGTGTGTTCAAGGCAGACATGGTGTGTACTAAACAAGCCTCACCTGGCCCGTGTTGTTAGTGACATGGCCTGGCACACGGCTGACACAACACAGCATGTTCCAAATGGACACGACGTGTATGTGAAAGGATAACACTAACCCATGTTGTTCGTGACATGAATGGGTACCGAGGTCAGACTACATGGTGTGTAAAATTCTAACACATCGTGTATGTAAAAAGATAACACTGAATTGTGTTGTTCGTGATAGGGTCGGGTACATGGCTCAGACTACACGACATACTAAACTGGTACACAGTGTGTTCCCATAAGGAATTCCCCATCCCGTGCCTCGGCCACACGACCTATGACACAGTAAAAGAATACACAATGTGTACATATGGTACACGAAGTGTACTTAAAAAAACTATTTCTTCTTGAATATAAGAACACAAGGCTTGTAGTCAAAACTACACGACGTGTATTCTGGGTTTTTTCAGACACTAAGCCTCAAAAACTACTCCAGCGCCCATAAAAACACTGAAACAAGCATTAAAAGTGCCAAATTGCGATCTGTGAGGGCCCATAATCCCCACGAATCAGATCATGGAATATTATACATGTTATAACAAGACAACAAGGTGATGATCCACTAAATTCTGGCCCATGAGGGCCCACAACACCTCAAGAACCAATGTTTGGAGTTCATCCAGACAAATACTTACACAAACAATACTATATCAAACAACATGTATTTTATCAAGGAATTTATCATAACTACATGCATATTATACACAACATCAATCACAACAACATTCAATTACTAATTTACTCTAGATGGCATGGAAAGAAATCATGACACGTGATTTCTAGTAAGTGACAATATGATGCATGAGATGGAATACCCTCATCTCATCGGGATGAGATAAAAATATAAACTCAATATCATCAACAGTAACATCACAATATATGTGAGTCACCCAATGGTGAAAATCAAATCAACTGTAAAATATAAAAATCAGAAAAATTGAAATAAACGAGGTAGATTGGTTTTTCCTTGTACACGGGTTAGCTACTCCCGGGCATAGCATATTACCAAGTATCTATTCCTTTCTATCCCTAGATAAAGGTTCAGAATAGTAAGACAAGAGAAAATAATTCTTCTGGTACCACTTTTTAACATCTCGGTTTGGGAAGCCACCCAGAGGCACCCCATACCCGGTTGTTCACATGGCCTCAAGCACATTTACCCAAACGCCAGAGGCTGCCAACTAGCAGAGAGGGCCTTGGGTGTGATAGTTTGGAAACTAAGCCCTCATTGGAAGAGTACATAGAAGAAGTAAACAGACTTTCATTAGAGGTAGCAGTAAATATCCAGCAACAGTAAATAGTGGAAGACTGAGACAATAATCAATTGGAGGAATGCATAATAAATGATGCATGATACATATGTCTAGGAAATTAGGCAAACATGTCACAATGATGGAATAAAAATATTACTAAACCAAATTACAAAATAAAAGAAAAATAGCTCCTCCGAATCACAAGCATATTCTTGGTTCCATGCTCTCCAGCTCCACAGCAAGTCAAGTACCTGAAGTAAAAGGTCACTTTCCGTTATCTATACATGCAACAATATAATCTGTTTGGGCCCAAAAGCATGGCCCAAAAATGGTGTGAGACTATATCCCAGTAGGAAACCTCTCGAAAATATGTGCCTAACAGTCAGTGAATATATGGCAGGTAATGTATAGAAAAATATTAAAAAGGAAGGTGCTCAGTAGTAAATAGTTCTATAGGTCAAAATAATCAATCAAGCACACTAACCATCTAGAAGTGCACACACCCTATCCTATCTGGATCAATATATGAATATAACAAGACGATCTGAGGAAGTGCACACAATCTATCCCCTTATAGTCAAAGGTAAAGAAAGACTCTCTGAGGAATCTCACCCAGTCAATTCCCCTTATAGTCCCATGGTCTAGGACTCTCTAAGGAAGCTCACTCGGTCAATTCCCCTTATAGCCCGGGTCATAAAATTTAAACAAAGACTCTCTGAGAAAGATCACGGAGTCAATCCAATTATAGTATAAAGAATACAAGGACTCTCTGAGGAAGCTCACTTGGTCAATTCCCATTATAGAATCAAATGGTTACATGCTCTCTGGGGATGCTTACTCGGTTAATCCCCCTTATTGCCTAAGTGCACAAAGACTCTCTTAGGAAGATTATATGGTCAATTCCCCCTATAGTATACTACACTAGGTTCTCATGACCCTGTGTAGGTCAATGAGAATAGCAGTGTAATATGTCCAATGTAAACCTATAAAACTACTTGTCTAACAATCTACAACATATCAAGCATGTTAGGAAAACAACTCTACATTCTACAATAACATGCATGGAAAACAGGTGAAGCAGCAAAACTCTAAATAGGACCAAATGGTCGTATACAGAACATGCATGGGAAAAACATATCCAAGCATAGAAATAAACCATATTCATATCTAATTTACCTCTACACATGCATACAAGCATGGTAGGAAAACAACAGGGGTAAAAATGGTAAACACCCAATACCCCATTCATGGGTATTGGTGTAATTTGCACATGATACTCAAATAATTTGAATGGAAAGGCACAAACCACATACATTGGTGTTAGGTGATCAATATACTTGAACCTAAACACTTGAATCCCATTAGAAAGTCGTATATATATGAAAAGGTCTAAGATGTTCAACCCATAATATATTAGAAAAGAGGAGGAATTAGGAAATGATGCTCTGGGAGAAGGAAGAACTCACCGATGCGATTCCAACACAATTAACAGTGTTTGATTCAGATGAAGGATGGAAACTTGGGGGATCGTCGAAGATCCGTGGCCGTATGGTGCTCTTGGTCGAACAAAACCTAAATGGTGTGCCTTCTGGTGATTACACGTGACCCCAGTTGGTTTAATGGAAAAAACATACACGGCGTGTATTCTCCTTTTCCACACTCTAATCTAGGCGGCCTCCATGTCACCGATACATGGCCATGTGTGTGTCCATGACACAGCCATCACACGACCCACAGAGGTATCGGAGTACATGGCGTGTACTCATAAAGTACATGGTGTGTACTTTGAAAATTTCCAGATTTTCCTCTATTCTCAAAAACAACCAGAAAAGGAAAAACATACCTGAAAATAAGATTCGTGTTCTTAAAATTTTATCTTTAAATAATCATAATTATTTTATATATCAATTTATTTCATCTATATAAATAGATATTAGATGGAAAGAGGTAGAAAATAGTTATACCATTAACATAACAAAATTTTATTATAGAGATAATACTAATGTTCAGTTTTTCAAGATAGTTATATGGGATTTTGAGGTGGTTTAAATAGAAACAAATTTTTTTTTTGGTAAGAAAACATAAATCATCCTTATATATCAAACCTTAGAATAAAAATTATTTCTTATAGGATTGTTTTTTTTATTTGAATAGAACACATTTTTCAAGGATGATGGTGTATAGAGGGTACTTGGGTTGAGTAATGTCAAGATAAAGGGGCTTTGGGTGTTTATAGAATTGAGAATAAGATGTATCCTTTTATAACTGAGGGTAGTGGAACCCTTCTAAATATTAAAAACCTTGAAATAGAATAAAGTTATTTCATAAGAAAAGTGTCTCCTTATCAGCCTAATAATGAATATATGATAGGATAAGGTTGAAATAAACTCAAACTATTATATTTAAAATAATTATAAATATATTTTAAACCTTATCTCTTTATTTAACAGCATATTTAATCTTTTTAACAAAGACTGTAGTGATAAAAAATTTTCATGGTGACAATTTATTAGGACTAAAAGTGAAATTTTCCTCAAAACAAAATTTCAACATGAAAATTACAAAATATGGAATCAATTTAATAATATTAAAAATATATAAGTTGTAAAATTAATTTTACTATAATTTTTAAAAAAGTAAAGAAAACAATTTTTTGATAAATTCCCTTTTTTATGAATTAAAATAATTTTATTCGAAAATATAATGTTATGTTGATTCCCATGGAATTGAACATAGTAATTTAATTAATGGGAGTTCTTTTTTTTACTTTCAAAATTAATAAAAACAAAATTTAAACTCCAAAAAAACGTTATTAAAAAAGAAAAAACAAAAATATTATTTATTTGAATACACATAATACCTAGATTTCTATAATTCCAAACATAGATTTATATGTCAATCATTATATTTTTAAATGAATTATATTACATCATAAAAATTTTTTTTTCAAGAAATTTTTTTTAATTAACTTCCATGTCATTCACCTATCATGATAATTTTATAAAATTGATAATATTTGTAAAATTTTTATTTTTCAATATTCATTAGTAAAATAAAAATTTTAGAAAAATGAAAAATAATAATTTAAAGTTAACTGTCATATTTTTAATTCAAAAATAATATTAAATTAATCAAAAGAATTTCTGAAATTCAAAAATTTACATATTTAATGAAAATAAATATTTAATGAAAACAGATTTTGTAGAAAAATTTTCATTTTAAAATTTAAGTTCTCATAATAAAATTTATCAACAATTTATAATTAATTTATTATAAATTTATTAGTAAGTATATTGAGTTAATTTAAGGTGTGAAATTTAATAAAATATAGAACAAAAAAATCTTTTTAAAAAAGCTATTTTTTCACATTGAATGAATTTAATCACATTATATTAAATAATTTTTTTCAAATAATAATGTTTCACCAGTTGAAAAAAGTAATACAATTTATGAAACATAAATGATTTTTATATTTCATTTTTTTCTAAATGAAAACTAAAAATATTTTATGAATTGTTTTAGTTCGGTGTTGCATGTAACATAAGACATCAATCATAGCATCATTTGAAATAGAATTCATTTTGAAATCACCCAGAGATTAATTTTTCACAACATAAATAAATTGTATCCCTAGAATCATAATTTTTTATTAACAAAAATTTGTGTACAATGACATGGTAATAAAATATATTGATAATTAATTTCTATATCACTAATAGGAAACATAGTATATCCAAATTGAATTTTTTAACCATATATGTATCATTATAAGAGTCATAATTTTGAATGACTTTCTAAAAATGTACCTTGACACTGGAGAGATAGTTCCAGCATAAGACATGATAGGTTTATCATACTCTTGTTTGTGTTGTGGAATTCATTTACCATTAAGGTAGATAATATGAGAAAAATATACTTACATGATTAATTTTAATTCTATAAACACAATTATATTCATTGACCATTTTTTATGAAACTTTCCATTTTACAACATCTCATACTCTAATTTATAAATAACCAGGGTGACATTTTCATACATTAAGCAAAAAAATTAAATTTTAACCAATTATAAGATCTAAAAAAGGGATGGTGAGTTATGCCTACTCTGTCTAAATATTCACTAAAATGAAAAGTGGTTAGAACAAGTAGAGATAATAAAAAAATGAAATATGATCACTCTATCACATGAAGAGGAAATACGTTAGTAGTTAAATAAAAAATAATAACACTAACATTTTAGAATATAATTGACATTAAAACTATTAAAAATGTTCCTAAAGAAGTTCAGATAAGAAAAATAAATGTTTTATTACATATTTCCTAAAAATTAAATTAACGTTTTTCTCAAAATAACATTAATCACTCATTAATTTATAAAACAAAAATTAATATATTGTAATCATATATTCTCTAAAATATACTAATCATTTTAAAAAATTACCTGAATCACCATAAAATAAAAAAATAATTAAATCTAATATATGTCAAATAGATAACATAGTCTTCATTTAATAATTAATAAAATAAAATTTGACATAAAATCCAATATTCTCTTATAATTTCACTTTTACCTTAATTTATATAATGTTCAAAAAAATATACTGAACTTATTCTAACAAATGTTTTTATATAATCACAGAATCAATTTTTAATCACATGGTTATCTAGATGATAAAAAATATGTTACCAAAATTATAATGATCCTTCATAGAAATTAAATATAAATACATCGACATTAAAGTCTGTATTGACCCAAAATGTGATATATAATTCTGTCATGCATTTTTCCTAATCTACAATAAAAATCTCATTAAATATATTGAACCAAAATTGAATATAAAAACCTGATACCTCAATATTAATGCTCACCAATACTTAAATGAAATACCATTAGGTCATAACATTTAAGAACCTATTTATAGACACATTAATAATTCAAATTCATTAATCAATCTTTAACTAGAATATTCCATTTTATTTCATAATAGAATCATCCTCTATGAAATGTGAATCATGTCCTAGGATTCATAAATCTAAATTTAACTAGGTTTCCTACATTAAACATAACAAAAACAATTATAATAATCTAATAAATTTATTTGGTATTCGTGGTAATAGCCAAGCCCAAATCAGTAGGTTTGAGTGGAATTGTCATATAACCTCATGCATGCCTCCCAGTACACAAGAAGTATTCAACTATATGTGAGGGTGTAAGAGTGTTATAGGAAGACTATACACTCGATAATAAAATACATACACCAATGTTCACCAATATATAAATATGTTGAATAAACATTACAATATAAAATAATATAATCAGGATGCTATAACAGATATCATGTAAGGTCAAACATTGTCAAACCAAACAGACACCCAATGTGGCATTTCAAAAGTAAAAATAGTAAAACTTGAATAAAATAAATTAATGCTATTGTAGTGTCTTTTCAAATAATATCATGGTATTGCAGAATTCTCCCACCTCCAGGATCCCCAACTATATGTTTTTGATCCCATTCCCTTCTCTATATCTCTAGTCATGAAGTTTTCATTTTAACTAAGACGAACACGATGGGTTTTATTATGATTTAAGAAGGATTTTTTTTAATAATTGAAATAGGTGAACATTCTTAAGATTGTATACCATGCTCTAAGATAATTTCACAAAAAAAACATTCATGATCCATGAGGTAGTGCACTAACCAATCCATTAGAAGTTCCATCTGTAATAGTATCTGATCCATGTCAGAAGAGTGTTCATAACAAAAGGAATGATCATAGGTCATCCATAAAGACAACATATTTATATATCTCTACATATCTATGAGTAAATATATTATTGGGTTTGGCCACAAGGTCATCATTCCCAATGTTTATCATGAGTCAGGTCATAAAGCCATTTCATTCGTACCACTGAACTAGGTCAGTCCGCATAACTATTGTATTAAAACATCACCTTGGGTTAGGCCATAAGTTTTTTGTACCCCAACCCAGTGTCTTGGTCTATCTTCATCATTGTTTCAATTCATACAAAATCAATCTATATTGGATAAAAAATTCATGATGATTAACCGATAATTTTATAAAATTATTAAAATCTATAAAGTAAAAACATTCAAACACAATTGGTCATAACATATATATTAATAACATATCGTATTAAGATTAATATCATTAGTCATATAAACACACATTTGATAAAAAATAAACATGGTCTTATAGGATACACACACTCACATGTGATAAATATCAATTATGGTTTTCAAGAACATAAGCTATATAATGATATCATGAAAGAATTCATATATAAGGGAAGTATATGGTAAGGATATTCCAATATTTAATGAAACACTTCTAAATCCATGATATTTCAAGGAATAATATTGTAGTCACATCCCTATAGCTACTTTCACTAGAAAAATTCCAAATAAATCAATATATAACCTCTAGGTTTAGAATTAATAGAATGAGTCATTCCAAGGGATGAAATCTATATCATCTTATCGAAATGGATTTTCTGTCAATAATCGATCTATATTCTCTCATGGAAGAGACACAAATTCTATAGATCCGAGCATATATCCTACAGAAAACATAGAATTATCCACTAGTTAATGATAAAGCCCATACATTTATCCAATATAGATTATACCAATGATTCACCTCAAGAAATAAAGAGATTAATTTTAGAAAAATGCAATGAATAGTGAATAAACAACCTCTTACCATGAATCCTCAATAGTCAATGATCTAGAACCTTTGGATTTAGAGTATAGTGGCTGAGGAACCACCAAGAAATACCACTAAAGACCCTAGGTTTTATATCCCAATGAATAAGTGATGAAATAAGAGGTTTTATAGAGGAATCTGAATATAAATAAAATTTATGGATTAATTAATACCCTGCACATGGTTTGGTCACATGAATTCTGGAAGTATGTACCAAATGCTTGAGGATTTCTACCTGCATTGGGAATCCACAATGTTTAAAAACATGGTTCGGTAAACCAAGTACAAACTATGCCTTCCAAATATCCAAATATACATGATTTAACCATGAAAAAAAATTCTTTTCCCACTTACCTTCTCCAAACAATACACTTTGTTTCACAGAGAATACTATATGGGTTCCCCAAATCATGTGTTAACCTTTAAGTCCCTAAGAGGCCTAAAAACCTCATAAACAAACTAGAATCTACCTAATACTTTTCCCATGAAAATAATTACTCAAAAAAACTTATGAATGGTTGAATGTAAGGTGTAAGATGCATAAAAATATGTAAGCATTTACAATCTCCATCACTAATGAATTTTAATCCACAAAAAATATTATCTAGAGTAACTATTCAAATAACTTAGGCCATTGAGATCCTACATAAGATTACTTCTCCTATGATTATTATTGTATTATTCTATGCTGCCATTAGACTCTGACATGTGGAACCACTTTTCCTCACAATACTTTTTTCTCATATTGATGTTCTACACTGGGAACTCAAAACAATATGCAGAAATAACATTCTCAATGACATCACTATTGATCACATATGAAGTATTGGGCATGTGCTTATGAATTTGAGGCACGTATAACATAGTATTCATATTTTGATTACACAATGGAATATCCAAATAGTAGTCCACTACAATGATATACTCAGTAATCTAAAATGGTCCAAATAATATCTGCACTGGAATCCCTTTATTTTCCTAGGGTTTATTCCCTGGAAAATGAATCGCCAGTAAGAAAATATTTTCACCCATATAGAACTCTATGGTTCTCTTCCACCTATCTGCATATAATAATTGTCTACAATTGGATGTGACTAAATAAATCTAGATCAACCTCACTCTCAGATATATTACGTACTAGGCTTATCACCACAACTCCTATCCCACAAGCCTCATTCCAAAATTGCAGTGAGCGAGATGACCACCCATAGATATCCTCAAATGATTCCATTTGTGTAGAACTATATAATATTCTATTTAACACAAAATAGAGAATGTGTAGGTGACCATTCCAAGATCTTCTATAGTCTAAAAAACATTCCCATAATATATGTGCTAAATTTTTTATCATACTTTATGATATTCTATTTTTTATTGGATAATACCCTATAATCGGGTTCATTTAGGCCCCCAAATCCTTCTGTTATACCTACTAAAACCAAAATATAAAATACATGTCTCTTTATTATAAGATGCTCAAGGAGATCCATATAAGAATATAATCCATTGTACAAAAACCATTCCCAAATCATCCATAGAATGGTTTCCTTGAATTGGTTAGAAATGAGCCAATCTCATAAGCCAATCAATTATCACCCAAAAAAATCATGACTCCTTTTGGTTTTGGGTTGCCCTACCATAAATTCCATCACCACATCATTATACTTCAACATAGGCACATGAAATAACTAAAAACAATACCATACTAAGGCTGTTACCCTATTATAGGTAAGAAAGAATGAAAAAAAAACTCGTGATGTCCTATAGAGACCTGAGCTTCTCATATAAGGATATGACATCTTTTTTTTATGAATATCCATTACATTACACAAACACATACCTAAGGACCATAATTTTTTATTTCCTTATGAGACAAGGCACACAATATTCTAATTCGGTTAATGATCTTCAATTTCACCCATACATAACATCCTATTAGGTAATCTTTATAGACATACCCTACATAAACCATTTATTCATAACATTGGGAAATTAAACATAATAAAGGGTGTTCTCAGATGCTTAGTAATGGTAAAAAAGGGAGATAGGTAAGCATAACATGAATATAACGGTATGATAACATGATAATAAAATTTAAATGTCATACCCAACATATCAAAGATCATAATTGTTAGTCATGGTATAAATATTGGTAGTTCATAATATGTGAGTTATAAGGAAATAAAAAAACATGAGCTATGAGAGTATAACATTTTTAGAAGTTGTAAAATTTTGGCATAGACATAATCATAGAAAATGATTTCCAAAGTAGTCAAGGGTAACTTCTATATCTATAATAGTGGAATGAGTTCACTCTAAAAACTGTCATAGTAGTCATGGTTCACTCCCAAGACCATTGTAGAAGACAATGTCCCTTACTAAACTAGGTTTACACAAAATTTCAGTCCTATCTATCTCATAAGATATAAATGTTTACCTAATCTATTGGAGGGATATGTAGTTCCAATGTAACATGTAATGAAAAGTGTATGTATGTGTGCAAAAAGATCATAAAACATTTATAATATCAGAACTCCTAAAATAAAATGGGTTTCATAAATATTTCATCATATAATAACCTATGTAAAAGAGACAAGGTTCATAATAATTTAATAATTTATTCATTTTATAGCCCATGAATAAATAATTAGGTTTCATAATAATATTATCCTTGTATAACCCATAGAATATAAATGAGTTTTATAAACATCTTTCCCCAAAAACTGCCCTGAGAAAGAATATGGATGGTGTCCTTGGTTCATATCCTCAAAAAATCATAAGTTAAATTAAATTTTTTCAACTTAGATGAAGAATTAATTTGAAAGATAAATCACTTGTAAATTTTCTTGATGAATATTAATTTCATTTTCAAATCAGTTTTTGAAACTAAAAATACTTTTGAAATACTTTTATTTGATAAAAAATTTGATAAACTTAAAAAAGATGCTATAAATATAATTTAAGACACTTCTTAAGGAAAATGAACATCCCACTATGAGAAAACAATTTAAAACCTTAAAAATTTTGAAAATAATTTTATTTGAATATTCTATTGAAAAAATATAAATTAATCCTCATATAAAATAATTTATATGATGGTTGTATGTTCTTGTAATGTCATACAAGCTAAAACAAATATTCTATTCACATTTTTGATAAAAGTAAAATTGGTATTTTTTTGGAAAATGACACGAAGGATCCTTTCAAATAATATTTTTAAAAATTATAAATGAGTAAATATGACTTTAATAAATCATTTTAAAAATGATTGATTTTTTTAATTTTTTAAGACAAAATGGTTTTGGGGGAAACAAAGCTTTTGACCAAAATTATGATATCTATTAAAAATATTCTTTTTGAACACGAGGCTACATAAAGAGAGGAAAATGAAGAGAGAAAATTTATTCTCAGGAAATAACCGTAGGAGAATAAAATCCATGTGTTTCTTGAGATAAGATTCATAATATTTGATCATCAGAAACATAGTCATAAACAACCCTGAAAAAATGACAATAATGTAAAATAAAATATTTACATCTTTTGTAACATCGATAGGTATGTAAAACAAAATATTATCATTAAAAGGAACCTAAAATATCACACAAATAAATAAATTCATTATATTAAATTTTATATGGGATATATATACACCTCTTAAAAGAAGATAGGTGAATAACATAACCATATGTTTCAAAGAAGGCAAATTGAAAAAAAAATACCTTTTCTCTTTGGTAACTTTTGAACCATAAACCGCATGAAAGTGAGATCATATAATGGATATGTAAATACCCATAATTTTATGTATAATAATAGTAAAATAAATTCATGGGTATTAGACACAACACATAAAATAAATAGGTGGTGAATATGGTATCAGTCTCACATAAGTACAAAATGGGACAAAAATTCCTTATCTTAAGTCTCAAATTCCTTCGTAAAAATTAAAACCTAGTAGATAATAAATATATTAAAGAAAAATAATTATATATATCACCCAATATATGAATTAATTATTTCATTTTACTACCAATTTATTAACAATTCCATGTTAAAGTCACATTTTGGGAAATAGCCGCTTTGTTTTTCGTTTATGTTTTGATTCTTTATTTTCAGTACTATTAAATTAATCATGGTTATATTATATATTGAATAATAAAATTTAAATAATTATAATATTTAAAAATCAATTATACTCTTAAGACCAATCATTAAATATTGTTTTGAGAAATTAAGTACATTACAAGAATGAAGATGATAGACTATACGTAGGGATGAGTAACATTTCCATTTTTCAATGATCCTTATAGAAATAAGGTAAGTAATATTTTATCCTTATATAATAATCATAATATAATAAATAACATATTTTTTATTTAAATATACTAACACATATTATCCATTTGGTGTGGTGATAAAAATAGAGTGTCACGTCACTTTATGATGGTGGTAGTTCACACGTACATGAACAATATTTTTATCTCTCGATGTGTTAAAATGTATGCACAAAAATAAAATATTAAATTTTCATAATTATGAACATGTCATGAATATAATAATTATTTCATCAATATCATGTATATTTATTAACAATATATTTATTATCTTCCATGCAAAGCGTTTCTAAAAATGATTCACATCGCTTTATGAGGCAATAATCAACTATACACATGAACAATGTTATCATATCCCCTACAGAAAGGAAAGTAAAGAAGGTATATATAATATAATTAATAAATTGGTATAATAATTTTATAAATATCATATATATTGTTATTATCTATTATCATAATGAACCATGAGAGGTGTTAATAAAAAAATGAATGAAATTGATTCGCAAGGTGGTAGTCTGCCATAGACACGAATGATGAGTTCGTAAAACATTTGACAAAAGTGGAGATGGTTAAAAATAATTATATTAACATAAAAACATATTAGTATAGTTAATATACCGAGTTTATAATATCATCATGTTTTAATAATAATTTAATGAGGTGGAGGAAGAAAGGAAATAAAATCCCTCATTGAAGAATGTTACCTCTTATTTGGGTAACCTAATTAGGATTCCACCAAAATACATCATATGTCAGATTTATGCACAAAATAAAGCTTCTAAGATGATATTTCAGAGGTTTTAATGTAATTTTTGTTGGAATTTAATGAGGAAAAATGGTTTGAAGGTGTGAATAATATAGGATAGGGAGTGACCATCTTTATGTGAGGTGAGTGGAACAAATGTAATTCTTTGAAAAGAAAATGGTGTACCCACACTTTTCTTGTGTTAAAAGTATAACAAAATGGTGTATTATATATCCTTGTATATGATATGGTAGAAATAGGCCCATTAAATAAATTTTATAACAATATTTGTGTCATTTTAACCCTTATCATTATAGCTTGACCCCCTGGTAGACCCATTTTTACCCAAATTTTGGTAATTAATTTTTAATGTTTTGACTATTCATTTTGGTCAAAAATTAATTTGAACTTATTAAATAATATAAATTAATCTGATTAAAAAAATGAATTCCATTTTATATTGTTTAATTGACATAATTTTAATGATTTAATTGAAAAATTAATCTTCCAGTTGCAATGAGAAAACGGGTTTTCAAAGAGAAAATTTGCAGAAGTTTACAAAGTTTTTATTTCTAATTTCAATATAAAATTGATTAAAATAAAATAAATTATATTAATATATATATATATATATATATTTGAACTAAATTTTCTATAATTTAAATTTGAAATATAATTTAACTTTATAAATAATGTAAACAAAAAGGTAATTGTCAAAAAAATTCATTATTTTTCACTATCCATAAGAAAATTAGTCTTTTTAGAAAATTATCATAAATTATCTGAAAGGTAATTTTTATATTATAGTTTTAAATTTGGATTTTATTTTTTAAAATAAATTTCATAAATGTTTCAGAAGTTTTTTTTTAAAAAGGTTACCAAAAAGCTGAAAAAATTATTTTTAGAAAAATAGTATTTTTAAAATAAAATTGAATTTATGCTGATCCCTTATAAATAAAACACATAAAATGAATGTTAAAAAATATATTGGATATATATTATATAAATTTATTTAAAATAATTTACAAAAAAATGTGTTTTTTAATTTATTGAGGTAAAACATGTTTTTTCTTTATAAAAATGGTTTCTCAGAAAATGATTTCCATTATTTTCAATTAGTTTTTATTTTCATTTTCAAATGATTTCTAAATATGGAATTAATTATATATATATGTGTAAACCATATATTTTTATAATTTATTTAATCCTATTCATACCCACCATTCCAATGTCTAGGATATAACAATCATATAAAATAATAATATTTTAAAAATATGTCACATTTCATTTAAACAATGTGGTGCATATAACACAAGATAACCTATATTTTATGTGTAAAAAAAATCTAAATTAAACATTCCACATAATGAAAAAATATAGAAAAGATTAAATTTATTTGAAAAAATATTTCAAAAAATCAGGAGGTGTAACATACTACCCCATTCAAATGCTTTTTTCCTCAAAATCCATCACTTTGGTACAAAAAATAAGGATATTTATCCCACATTACATCATTATGTTCCCACGTAACATCATCAAGCTAGTGATTTCAATAAAAAATATTTACTAGGTGAGTGGTATACTTTCATATAACATTCTCTATTTGACCCAGAATTTCTACTAGTAATTCCTCATAAGGAATATCATGCCTGGATGTTATGACAACTGAGTTTAGTACATGTGATGGATCATGTATGTACTTCATTAGGAGATATACATGGAAAAAATTGTTGACTTAAGAGAGGTTCGGTAAAATAACCAAATGATAAGAAAATATCTTGTTATGATCAAATATTTTAATAGGAACGGTATACCTAGGGCTTAGTTTTACCTTCTTTATTACACAGAGAAATTCATCTAAGCGATTTCTCAATAAATTCAAATTCTATATTTAATAATCAATTATCAGTATAAAATTTCTATAAATTTTTTTAGTTATTACATATTACTGAATAGATATAACCTTATCTTTTATCCCATCAGGTTTTAAATCTCCCAATTTATTTCTTTCTAAAACTTCATTCCCGTATATTGGTTCTTTACACTTCATTTCATAATGGGATTCATAAGGATCCATCAGAGTACTTGAGTGAAACCTATATCTGTTAGGAAACTCAAATTAAGTAAGGTGCTGATCCCATCACCTTAAAATAAGCATAAAAATATCATATAATATCCATTAGGGTTTGAATTATTCTCTCAAATTGTCCATCTATCTAAGGATGATACCTAGTGGTGAAAATCAACTCTGTATCAAGACATTGATGAAGACATCACAAAATTATTTAGGTAAACACCAGATTTTGATAAAATACAATTGAATGTGGTACTACATGCAACCATACCACTTCCTTAATTTATATTCTAGAAAATGTATGTAAAGAGATATATTTTCTAATAATAATGAAGTGTTCTGATTTTGTAAGGTGATTAATGGTAACCCGTAATTATCTCAACACCAAATATATGACAAACCTAATAGTTACCAACAACGTTTTCATATGTCTACAATGGTAAAAGGCATTCCACCTCAAATAATTTTTTCACTGCATACAAAAAAAGGGTTTCGTCTCAATAAATTTCCCTTAAAATACCCTTAATCTTATTAAAATCCTATCACATAAAACCTCAAAAGGGGTGTCATTGAATTTGATCTTATGATCAACCTTATACTTATAAACCCCTAATGGTATCCATAATTTTTATTTAAATATTAGCTTGATACATATATGCTTACAAAATATAAATCACCCTTTATTATATAAATAAAATCTTATCTTATATAAAAAATATTATATGGGAAGCATGTGTTCAACCTTGTTTTGATAAAATATAAAATGTGATTTCAGTATTCTATAACTCATGTAGAGGGAGACAATCCCAAGAAATCTCACTAAAGGATGAACTATACTATTTTCTTAGGGCTCATTCATACAAAATTAAATATGAAATTCTCAACTAATTCGGGGAGGATTATTGCCCACAAATGTTCATCATTCACTAAAACAATCATGTCTGCATAACATTTTAATCTTTTTAAATTGACTTTAGAGGTTCTTGTGGTTTTTTAACCTCATTATCCCTTGGATTGTGGTATTTATTTTAATAATTCTCATACTCCTTACATTATAAACACTAGAGAATGGGTGGTGCATTCGGTGTAGATTTATCTCTCTTCACATTATTAGATAACTTCTTCCAATCACATAAATACTTAATTGACTAAAGAAATTCAATTCCACATTAAAAAAATTTACTAGTTCCCTTAAGATAATTTTCACCATGTTTCTTTCCACACTTTGAGTATAACAGAAATCACATCTTCATCTCTCCATGGATTCTAGACTTTCCTTTGAATTACTTTTTTTTTCTTATTATCAAAACCATGAGATGTTTTGTAAATTCAACCTCTATTTCTTCCTTGATAGTACGTATAACAATATCTTCATAGAAAAATAAGTTTATTTTGTCTAATTTAATTCAGAGACTTGGATTTAATCCACTAATGATTTGACCAACAATAATTTTAGGTTGGATGATAATACTAGAAGTGTAACTCACATGCGTTGTAAAATTTTATATGTAGGTACCAATGAATTCATCATCCTTTTTCATTATCTCAAGGAACTCATTATCCATCGTCATATGATGAATAATACTAAATTACTTATTCAGAAATAATTTATTGACCACACCCCAATCCATGAACTCAATTTCATCATATTTCTTCATATTCTCGTTAAGATTCCACCATTTATTTGCTTCACCTTTTAAATGGTAGAAAACCAAAATTACATTTTCAAGCTTCAAACACTAGATGAAAAAAATATAATTTCAGTAGTTCTAATCCTTTGATAAAAAAAATAGTGGTTTAGAAGACCCACTAAAATAAGGTAAATAAGCCTTATAAATGTCTCAAAAGAATGTTTCCACCTCATTTTCTTATATGGAATCCCTACTTGATTCATATCTTGAGAATGTTGTGTAAGTATTGAAACAATATTTTCCATTCTATATCTAATAATGTTTGGTTTCTCAAGAGAAAAAGCATTTAATTTTCTTTTTAAATCAGCATTAAAATGGTTCCTTTGGGTTCCAACAATAAACTGAAGACAAAATCATATTGTGAAAAACAATAGTCATAGTTGGGATCCATATAATCATGAAATATCAGTTATAGGGAGTCTACATTAGGAAGTCTTCTTTTCAATATGTGAAACCATATGCTAATTCTGGATCATTCATGGTCATTATCTATTTAAATCCTTTAAGATAGATTGTATAGTGTTTATAAATTTTAAAATAATATCCCCCAAGAGTGTCAAAATAGTTGTGTAACAAGTCCAGTTCTCAAGAACATGGTGATTATTGAGTCCAACTCAATGCAAACATTCCAGAGTTATTAAACCTAGGTACCTTTTTGAAAGAACCAAATAAATATATAGTAACCATACAAGGATTTGATTACATGGAAATCATTTTCTCTATTATTTACCATAATAAATCATATTTTCTTATACGTTGACACATTTTTCGACTAATTATTATATATTCACCTAGACATATCCATTGAAGTATCCCTATTAATATCACTAAATTATTTTCATCCCAGATTCCAAAGGTTAACTAATCCTTTCCTTTGAATTAAACTATAGTAACCCATGATTCCCATAGAAGTATATTAAATATTTTTAAATTAATTTTCATTACATCACACAAACACATTCCTAGGGACCATAATAATTTAGTTTCTTTAGAGACTAGGCACACAATATTCTAATTTGGTGAAAGATCATCGATGTCTCGCATAGATATCTTCCCATTAAATATTATTTATTGACATGCCCTACATAAAAGATATATTCATAACATGTGTAAAGGAAAGATAAGAAAGTGTTATATTATATACATAGTAATATTAAAAAGGGAGATATGCAAGCATAACAAATACATAAGGGTGTGAGAACATGAGCACAAAAATAGAAAACCATACCCTACTAATAAAACATCATAATATTGAGTCATGGAATAAGGATTGGTAGTTCATAAAACATTAATAATAATGAAATCAAAGAACATGATCAATGAGAGTATAACATTGGAATAAAACATAAACCTTTGGCACACACGTATG
Source organism: Viscum album (assembly GCA_963277665.1). Lineage (NCBI taxonomy): Eukaryota > Viridiplantae > Streptophyta > Magnoliopsida > Santalales > Viscaceae > Viscum > Viscum album. The sequence continues at coordinate 965,882,780 of OY728158.1, read as the reverse complement.
TATATAAAATAATTTCCATAGTTTTCGAGGCTCATTGAAAAGGTACCATAGTCGAATGGGTTCATTGCCAAAACCATATAAATAGTCATGGTTCACCCCCAAGACCATCTTAGAGGATAAATTCCCTTACTAAACTAGGCCAACTACCTGTTCTAATCCAATCAATATTAGGAGATATAAATCATTACTCAATGTATTGGATGGAGATATAGGTCCTACCTGTTATATAATTATAATCATAGGCATATGTTACATAATATCATAAAATATTCATCATATTAAAACCCATGAAATAAAATGAGTTTCATAAACATTTCATCAGATCATAACATGTGGAAAAGATATAGGATTCAAAATCATTTCATCACTTAATCCTAGCATAACCCACGGGAAAAGAAGCGGGTTTCATAATAACTTTATCATTTTATAACCATTGGAAGGGAAATGGGTTTCATAAATAGCTTGTAATCATAAACCACTTAGAGAAATATTAATAATGGTAACATGCATTTATATACATATAAAAGCATAACTTATATCAAAATATTCCATCTTATATAGAGAATTATTTGGAAAGATAAATTACAGGGAATATTTCTTAAGAAAGAAAAATTTTAATTGAAAATATCTTTTTAAAGTAAAAATATTTTTCACATTTCTTTCTTTAAAAATAAACATGGAAACATATAAATTAAGCTTTAAAAATAACATAAAAATTTTGTTGAGGAAAATAAAACTCCGCTTTAAAAAAACATTTTAAAACATAATAAATTTTCAAAATCCTTTTTTATGAAAATAACCTTGAAAATTTATAAAAGAATATTTAGATTAAATAATTTTCCTAATGGTGGAAAATTATGTTCATATAATACATGTCAAAACCTATATTCCTTTCATATTATTGGTAAAAGAAAAAATAACATTGTTAGGAAAATGACATCAAGATTAAATTAAATATTTGTTGAATAATGTAAAAAATGAGTAAAAATGTGTTTAATAAATAATTTCATAAATTTTAAAAAAATTATTGATTTTTTTTAAAAAAAAAATATTTTAGAATAAAAAAGTTTTTTGATCAAAAATATGATTTTTCTGAAAACAAATATTTTGAACTATTGAGTATATGAAGAGAGGAAAATTAATGGAGAACATTTATTCTTATGAAATAATTAGATGAAAATAAAATTAATGAGTTTCTTAAGATATGAATCATAATATTTTATCAATGAAAACATTGACATAAATAATTCAGATAAATGATGAGATTGTTACAAAAAATATTTAAAACATTGGTAACATTGAAACATAAGCCCTAAAGAGGAATATAATTTATATAAAATTAATATTTCATGAGGATAAATAAATTCATGACATTAGATATCAAATGTGATGTATATAATCCTTGTAAATTATGATACGTGCATAACATAACCATATGTCTCCAAGATGAAAAATTAATAAAAAATTTCTTTCTGCTTATGAATCTTTTGAACCGTAAATGACAAGAAAGATATATAATAAAATTCCTATATAAATAAAATTAATTTTAAGGATAAAAATGAAAAAATAAATTCAAGGGAATTATATAAACTACATTAAATAAATAGGTTATGACTATGGAAATTGTCACACAAATGTAAAAAGTGAGATAGAAATACCTTACCTTAAGTCTTGACTTTATTTGTTCACATTCAAAACTCTTATATAATAAATAAAAGTTTATTACAAATATATTAAATAAAATTATATATATATATCGTACCATATATGATTTTCTTATTCACTTTTATCACCCTTTTATTAACAAATCCATGTTAATGTCATGTGTCGAGTAATGACCGCTTTGTTTTTTGTATATGTATTGATTTTTAATTTTCCATCCCCTAAAATTCATCATGGTTCCATTATATAAATAATAATCAGCATGAAATAATTATAATATTTATTAATTAATTTACCGAATAATTCTAATAATAAAATATGGGTTTTAGAAATGATGTATGTTACGATCCTGAAGACGGTACGCCATACATACACATGAGTGACATTTACATTTTTAAACAACCATTATTGAAAAGTGTTAAGTAATATTTTATCTTTACAAAATTATAATAATATAATTAATAACATATTATATATTTAAATATATTTATACATATCATCCATGTGGTGTGGTGATGAAAAGAGAGAGTCACATCGTTTCTCGAGGGCTGTAGTCCACATGTACACAAACAATGTTATCTTCTCCCAATGAGTGAAAATTAAAGAATGAATATGATATATTAAATATTTGTAATGATAAATATTTTATTAATATAATAATAATGTAATTTAATTCTTATATATTTATTAAATTCATCCTTATTATCTTTCATGTAAAGTGTTAGTGAAAATTAATCACATCGCTTCACGTGACAGTAGTCCACTGTACACACGAACAACATTATCATATATGATAAATAATGGAATGTAAATAGGTATATGTGATATAATGAATCCACAATTAAAATAATTTTATAAATAAAAAATATATATAATTTATATCCATCATAATACCCAACCATGATATGTGGCACTAGAAAAATGAATGATACCGGTTCGTAAGAATATACTCTGCCATACACCTAAATGATGATTTTATAACCCATTTGATGGATGTGGAGATGGTTTTAAGTAATTATATTAATATAAATACATATAATTATAATAAATATACTAATTCTAACATATTATTATGTTTTAATTAGAATTATAGTAGGTGTTGGATGAAACAAAATAAAATCTCTCATTGAAGGATGTTGCCCCTTCTTCTGGTAACCACCTTTGGATTGCACAAAAATCCTTCCTTGGTTAAATTTTTTGGAAAAAAATTAGGATTTTAGGATTAGAGGAGGACATTTGTGAATTTATTTTTGTACTTATTTTCTGAAACAAATGGGTTTTAATGTGTAATGAAGAGGGGAGAGGGGTGAACATTTATATGTGAGGTGAGTAGCACACGTGTAATGTTTTGAAAATAAAATGAGTACCCAAATATTTATCATTTAATAAGGCTCAATAGTGTATTATTATAGATAATTATACATAATATGTTTGATATATGGCCAGAAAATATATTTTAGATAAGTTTTTAAGTCATTTAAACCCTTATCGTTTTAGTTTAACCCTCAATAAACCCATTTTTACCTTAGTCGTGGTAATTAGTATTTACTATTTCCACTATTAATTTTGGAAAAAAATTACGTTTAGATTATTTTAAAAAAAAATAATTAGTAATCAAATTATCTAATATATTTTGAAAATTCTTTTTAGATAAGTGTAATATTTTAATTTAAAAATTAATCTCACAGACTCGATGAGAATGATGGGTTTCAATGAGAAAATGTTCAAATGTTTACAATGTTTTTATATCGAATTTCAATATGGTCTTGATTATAATAACCTAAATTAGATTAATTGATATATATTTTATCTAAAATTACTTTAATATAAATTTAAAATATAATGGAACTATATTAATAATTTAAATAGAAGTTAGTTTTCTTTAAATTCAGTATTTTTCACTATTAATTAGATAATTAAACGTTTCACAAAATTATCAAACATTCAACCTAATATAATTTGGATTTTATGATTTATAAAATAAATAATATCTTGTTAAATAAATATTTTAAAAGTTTAAAACAAGATTTTTAAAATAATTATCTAAAAATTAAAAAAACTACATTTTAAAAAAATATAAGTTTTAAGCATAAAATAGAATTTATTATTTTTCATTGTTTAGAAAAAACATAATATGAACATTAAATAGTTTATTGAATATATAATATATAAATTTTATTAAAAATATTCACTAAAAGTTTTTTTATTTATTGAGGTAAAACATGATTCTTTGCAGAAAAATGGGTTTTCAAAAAAAGATTTCCTTTATTTTTATATTGTTTTTATTTTCATTTTTAATTAATCAGTCACCAAAGAATTAATTTTATATAAATGTATAAAAAATATATTTTTATAATATTTAATTATATTTATACCCGTAATTCTAAATTCTATGTGATATCTACCACATTAGATAATAATATTTCAAAAATATGTCACATTTAATTTAAACTCATTGTTGCATGTAATGAAATCCAAAATCAGTGTTATGTGTACCGAAAGATTAACTTGATATTTTGTTTAATGAAAAAAATATATGAGATTAAATTTATTTTAAAAAATTATTTTTCATAATCTAATGGTGTTGCATTCTCCTTTTAATTTGAGGAAAACAAATACATGGAGAAAATCATGGTATATATTTATCATTATTGTATTCACTATACCAATAAAAACACATGGTTCAATCATCATCTTCCCTCATGGAAACTCAAAATACTAACCTCGCATAAATTTATATATTGTCATCATCATCTAATGACATAGGAGAGTGAATCAACCTCTACCAAGTGCTTATACAAAACTAAACACTCGGTATTTGACTCTTGAAAATACATTACTTGCTCCACTTATAAAGAGGTGATAAATAAGGGTTTAAATTTAATTACTCAATGATCCTCATGTTTATCCACTAGACACTTGACTATTAAACTCATCAAAATTCATTCCCCCAATAAAGGCGAGGCTATAAGATCTCATATCTCATCCATTTTCCAACAGGGTGAAAATTTAATGAAATTTCCATTTCCTAGAATATAGTTTATCTAAAATTCCAATATTTATAGATACTTCACATGATGTCTTAGCCTCATATTAATATCCCACTGAAAGAATATGTATTTCAAGCTTTTTTGGTCTATTTAGATGATAAAACTCTCTTTTTAGTGATACTTTCGATAAGAACATAGGATATAGACCACAATTATAATCTATAGGTCATGAGGTGGGTAGTTTAAATCTTGTGTCCATTGCTTACATGACCCATAACTAACCACCAGATCTCTATACATCAATATTTCTCCCATCTCAATGCCCGAGGAATCAAAATACACTATGTTCCCAATCTTTGTATCTAAATGAATCAAAACTGGATCTTTCATCAATATATACTTTAAATCCTGGAAGAAATATTCACACTAATTAACCCACTCAATCATCTCTCCATTTTTGTTAGCTATGTAATTTCCACTACCAAATCGGATAATTCATGGATGAAACTTTAATAGTACCCTACAAGGAAAATGAAACATGTAATCTCAAACACAATGCTGATACATGCCCAAGACACAAGAATGTTTACCTTCTTCAAGTAAACTAATCTCCCCAACTCATAGATTGTATTCAATAGGAGAAAAACCCTGTGAATTCATAAGTGAAAATTTAATAATTTGGCATAATTTCATTGCATTAAAAGTGTATTGAAAATAAAAACAAGGTATATAGAATGTATATCTGAAGTCCTAGGATATATCAGTATATCATCATTTAAATATTATGTGGGTAAACTTTGGTTTTGAGTTTCATTGAATTCCAAATAAAATTTAACTATTTTAAAATAAACTAAATAATTAATTTAAAATAAAAAATTGATAATCTTATCCCATAGTTACATTTTGAGCATAAATTAAACCTTTTCTTAGAAAGAGGTTTTTTGGATCACGAGTGTTAATACTATAATTAATTCTTATAAATTGTGGATATTTTTTTATTAAATCAATTGAAAATTTAAAATTGAAAATTGAAAATTATTAAATATGATCAACTGTTTTCCACAAAAATTTATTTCCATTGGTGAAAGTGGAGTTACCACGATAAGCGTAAATTTGGGTAAAAGTGGTTTAACATAGTAAAAGTGGATAAAATATGTAGAACAATTTTTTTTCATTTAATGGTGTATGTAACACCCTGATATTTAAAAAAAACCATGCTTGATAACTTATACGACATGCAACACTGAGCCTAAAAAAACCAGAAAATATTACTATTTAAATATGATCATTATAAAATACATAATAAATTGGTAGGTATTAAAATAAAAAAATACTTTATGAATGATATATAAATTTTCAGCTCATTATAAATGTATTGTAAATTTCATATGAAACAATAATTCAATATTTAGTAAATCCATTTAATTCTTCAAAAATATAATTTCTTTAAAATTTATTTTATTGTATTTTGAGTGAAAAAATTATAATAAATATATGGACCTTTTATGAAATTTATTTTATTAAATTAATATTATTATTTATATTAACATTTCAAAATTATCTAATATGAATTTTTGAGATTTTTTTGAAAATATTGATTTTAAGTGAATAATTTAAAATACCAATTTTCATCATAATGTAATTTATTTTCAATCAATAAAAGTCTATATTATATTGAATTTAATAATAAATTATTATAGGTATCATTTATTTTAAAATAATCCAATTAGTTACATATGAATCAACATTATATGTGATCTTTGTACAAAAAGTCTTAAATGACATTTTTTCTAAAAACCGTTTTCATTGTTTTTTGCAAGGTACTTATAAAATGTTTTTCTACCAATTATAGTGATTTAATTTTTTAAAATAGACTCTATAATTTAAATCATCATAATTACTATTATTTAACAATATTATCACAATTATTGGTCATAATAAACAGTACAAACAGAAAACATATGTCACCATGGTAAAAGGGTAAATCTGGTACCCTTACATTAAAACTAAGTGATAGGGACACCATTTTTCATAAATATTCTTATTTAATAAATTTATTTCAACCCATATCACCATATGATCATATATTTTTTACAGGGTACTTTCCCATCAAAGTGACCTATATAATATTTTTTGTAATGAAAAAGTTAAAATGTCCCCATCTTACTCTTAAATAACTCTTATGTTTTCAAAAAGGGAGAAAATCATATTATGAATAAATATTAGTGGTTGTTTTTGTAATTATTAAATTTTTTTCATAATGGTAATATGTTTTAATATTTTATAGATTTTACAACTACATAACATTCTTACACAAAAACAACACTCAATTTCTTTAATTAAAAGTAAAATAAAATAAATATTCATAAAAATACTTAAAGTAATATAATTTGAATGAATTATTATGTTAAAAATATTTTTTATAATTACAACATATTTTCCTTTTTAATGGTTTAGATTCAAATTACTTTTTATGTATTTAATGAGAAAACTAAATTAATCGTGTAAAAACTTACATTAATTGTATTTTATAATAAATATTTATTTTTTAAATGATATAAAATTTTTAAAAATATTATCTCGAGTCATGTAAATGGTATATAGTAATATAATATTCTAAGAAATACCAAGAGGTCACATACCATCTCTTCGAAAAGGGAACCACCTCTCCAAATTTCATCACACTAAAAATCATTTTTAGGCCATAAAATACCCTTAATACCTTTATTAATTCCATTTCCATGTCCTCTAGGCCATGGTTTTATTAGAAAATAATTTTAGGATGTATTTTAGTGTAAACCTCAAGAGGTTGTCTGAAAAGGAGGTATCATTATTAATCAAGTGTTTTTAGATTATTTCTTTCTCCAACTCCTTAAAATATCATTTAAAAATGATAATATAATAACATAAGTATATTTAACATATGTAGATGTTATTATCATAATAAAATAACCAACATATATATCCACTTCCATCAAATGGGAAACAAAACCATCATTCATGTGTTCACCGAACTACTGCCACACGAACTAATGTAATTCATTTTACATCATCACCACTCAAAAATATTTAAAATTGTGTAATTAATTTAAATCTATCAACTATTTCTTTTAATTTTCATTCACTAAAAAATAACAATGTCATTCGTGTGTATGTGTATACTACTGACTCCACAAAGTGATGTGATTTATTTATCATCACAACATTACATGGATGATATATATAAGTATATTTCAAGAAATAATATGGTATTTATTATGTTATTATAATTATATTAATTGAAAATAATACTTATTTTTTTCTATAATGACTGTTGAAAAATGGGAATGTTAGTCTTGCATACGTAAGGCCCTCCGTCACTATGATTGAAACACATTTAGTTTTTTATAACCATAAATCATTATTGATTTTAAAATTATATTTTATGTATAAATATTATAATTTTTAAATTATAAGTATTCTAAAACTGATGAAATAATGACCACTTTGACCATATGCAACCAACCGATGTAATTTTTTACATATGAACTGAATATTTTCAAAAAATCATATGTGAACTTAATTGATTAAATTATTGAATATCAATTAATATTAGAGGAATAATAATATTGAAAAATGATCTCTAAAAAGTATATTATTAATATATTTTTATGATTTATGTAGATAAATAACTTAAATGACAATTTTGACTTATGATAAGGGACTTTCTTTTAAAAATCATCTTTTAAATATTCCCTTAAAAATAATTTTCTTCCATATCCATGATTTTATAAATATTTGATGAAAATTATTATTTTTAACTAAATTGGTTATAAAGGAAAATTTTTAACATATTTTAATTCATTTAAAATTATTTTTTAGAAGATTATTTTGAAGGTTTTATGTTGTGGACACTTTAACATAAAACCCCATTTAAAATGTTTTAAATTTTTATTTTCTAAATATTTTCCTTCCATATTTATATTATTAATTTTTTTTATGGATTCACATATATAGAAATGAAGGAATTATAAAGATTTTTTTTGTCTATTCATACTTTTGTTCAATATTTTTTTAAAGTAATATTTTTCATATTTTATGTGGTACATTTTGAATTTATTTATAAATGACAAAAAATGTTATATTTTAACATATACGGTGTCAACAGCTTCTCCTACTACCCTAATGATGATTTTATTTTGTGATTAATTTATAATTTTAAATATTTTATTCAAATAAAAATTATCTTCCCCAGTGTTCTGGAAATTTTAGATTTGAAAATTGTGTTTTAATGGGAAGGGATATATCAATATCTGGTGATGTTTTCTTGTTGTTTTAGAGAATATTTTGACAATTTCATGCTTTTATGTGTTATGACTACATTATGTATATTTGGAATTTTAATTATTGGTGTGTTTATATTATGAACTATTTATTAGGGTATCCATGATATCCCTCTAATGTATTGTGTAAGATATATGTTCTATTTAACAACCTGAAATTTAATAAATAAAATTCACTTTATGAATGAATTAAATTCACTATTATGGTTAAAGAAAGCACATGAATTTATTTGGTTGTATTATATCCTAATATATCTATATGTATGTTAAAAATCTTGACCATTGATAATATATTAATTGAACAATGATAATATGATTAATATAAATATAGGGTTTTGGTAAATCCAACTCACACAGTCAAAGGAAGTGATGACCTAGACCAGTAGGACTATACCATATAAATCCCACCTATTGAAACTTCTGAGGTAGATATTATCAGTTGGATTTTCCTTGAAAAAAAGCCAAGATATGATAACTAAATCATGAGAAAAACAATTTCTAGGATAATTTCCAGCTCATCGAGATCACAACCCAAACCATGTACGTCGAACCACCCCATGAAAATATCACCATCACGAACCATACCCACAATTTTTTTTGATGTAATAAAGGGTTTAATATCATGAAACTAATAATATTAATATTAATATTTTATATAATAATGAATATAATTACTTTTTATTTTTGTTACGTTTTAAATTATTTTTGATTTCGATATGATGAAATAGATTTTTTTTTGTGTAATATAAAATTTTAATTAAGACATTGATTTTTGTATAATTAATAAAATTTCAAAATAAATTATATTTTAATAAAATAATTCAATTAAATATTTCTTATTAAATATAAATTAGAATATTTTTTTACAATGTAAAATGTTATTTTTACTAGGGTTCAAAATATATTATTATAAAAAACCATTATTCTCTTCAAATGTGGAATATTGTTTTAAAATTGAAAATTATCATATTGATAAAATTATTATGATAAAATAAATAATATTTTTTGAATTATCATTTCAAAATTATCTAATAGTGAATTTTTTATAATTTTCCGAGAGTGTTGAATTTTTAGATAAAAATTTAATGCGGTGTAAATATACAGTTTGTATAATGACAACATATTGAACCAAAAGTGATGAAATAAATTATATAAATTGTATCTAAGAAGGAATATTTATTTACACTTTATAATACTATTTTTTCGATGTTATTTTATCAATTTTATAATGAATTTATGAATCCTGAAAAATGTATATTATATTTTAAGGTTTTAAAATCAATTCCTTAAAAACATGACTCACTTCCACATCACCAATGTAAATATTTTATTGTGTTTTGACCCTGTAGTTATAAAATAAAGAAAAAAATTCTATTTTATAGAAAAAATGAGAAATTTTTTTCATATGGTTTTTGTTTTGGGTTAAATTATTATATAGAGAACAAAACCTACGATCAGAAAATAATAAATAACTCCCCTCATGTTTCTATATAAACCCTCAAAATCTACAATTCCACTTCACTAAAAAACCATGTATAATATCCTTAATCTTCCCTACCATCTCTAGAGTCATATAAATCTTCCATAATCTCTCAAGAATCTCTTCTATAGCTTTTGGAATACCATCTCAAGGCAAGGGGCCTTTCCCTCTTCTTTTCAATTCAAGAACTTTCTTTGAATTTATCCTTTTTAATATCAATTGATTAAACTTTAATTCCATTATTATTGTCCTGTTATAGTCTATTTTTTTTATAATTATAGATTATTTATCCCCTCCCTTTATATCCTTTATATAAGTTGTTACTATACTGAATGTTAGTAAGGGACCTCACTCTCTTCTTTTCAGTTCAGGCACCATCTTTATTTTTCCTTTTTAATATTAATTGGTTATGTTTTTATGACTTTATAAAGATCCATATACTATAAAATTGATTCCATAATAATTATAGATCATTTTTCCCCTCTCATTTTATCATTTCACTAATTTTTCAGTATACCAAAATTTATTAAGAGATACTCTTATTCTCCTCTTTATTCAGTCATATTATCTATTTTATGCCATTTGATATTTAATATATAATATTGGAGTTTTTTGAATTTATGATTATATTCCTTTTGATATTAATATAATTAAAAAAAAATTAAGTCTCTTTAAACCATTTTATGAATTTTAAATACTTTAGTTATGCTGTCGAAATTTCATTGTGATTTTTCCTTACAAAATATTTGTATTGTAAATACCATCACCATTTCCACATAGGGGTATTCACCAAGAAATACCGATAATTATTTTATTAATAAAATGTTTTATTTATTCCACACTCCTTGATCTTGAAATTAAATGTGATGAAATATGATCATATTTTGAACAATATATGTGGCACACTTAAGCATGTATACGATTTGAAAGCGATGGGTGTGCCTAGAATTATATAGAGATCCAATACATTGATTAATGATTTAGTCTCATGAGATATCATGTTTTTGATTAGGGAGTGAACTTAATACATTATGATAATTTTTCCACCATATTATGATGTCTTTGTTGTTATACATGACCTATGTTTAGGATTTCATGTTTAATGTTTTTACCACATTCCCATTTTCCTTAATGTTACCATGCTATATCACGCATCATTGTTCATGGTTATGATTCAAACCCATTTTATGTCTCATTGAAATTCCTAATTTCTAACATGTAATAATTTCATCATATTATTTTTTCTTATTACCTTATTATGCTTTGTATCTCAGCACTTTATTACGTATACCCGAGGTTATCCCATGTAGTTTTAATAATTATGTAAAATTATGACCATGTTAAGGAATATTTCAATAATTATGATGTACCACTTAGTTTATATTTTTATTTAACTTACCTATTTATTTAAATAAACTATACTTCATGATATAATAGGTTGTATTATATGTATTCTTATGTAATAAATCATGAATAACATGTAATAAATACAAAGGTGTTCATAATTAGTATCATAGAGAGGATTAGTTATTTTGGGATTAGGATTAGAAATATATAGTAAAAAAATTATTGATAATACTATGGATACTAAAACATCCATATGTTTTGTTAAATTACTGGGTAAGTGGGTTCCATGAAAAAAAATCCGTGTCTAGATACTACATGTGGGTGTGGATCTTTCCGAGAGGTACTTAAGGAAAATAATATTTAAAATGGTGCATTGATCTAGACACAATCATTACCTAATGCAGAACAAAAAGTCTTATTTTACACCTAGTGTGACACTCTCAGTGGGTATGCTTTGGTAAATTCACAAGCTCCTTAAAAACCACGATTAATTGAATAAAAATGATGATATGATTTTTTGTTAGAAAATAGATCATGGATAACATAGATTTATTCTTATAAATTCATATGATAAGGAAATAAAAATCATTTAAAAATAAATCCTTTTATTTTATTAGACTATCATTTAGTGTTTACCAGATTAAAATTAATCATAACTAATTTTCCCTTTATTCAATCCAATGATTTAATATTGGATAAAATTAGTAGACAACCAATGTGAATAGAAATGTGATGACTACCCAAAAGAGATTCCCAACATAATGGGAGTAGGAATTGGAAAAGTGGTGGTGACGCACTCTTAGTTATCCCGAGTGGTGAATAGAATCCTGAATCAAGAGGAACTCCAAAATGACCCTAAGAAATACTAATCTACAGTGATACCTTTATGTGTGAAAGGACTCCAACTTTAAATAGATCATCAAATATCTTAATCTTGGAATAGTGGATCAACTCCATTGAGAAGATCATCTCCACCCTTCAATGTTTTGATCTAGAGAACATAATACTGGATGTTTATTATATAGAGGGATAATGTAATCAGTGGTGAAAATTGATAAAGAGTGAAAAGAACAAAGAAGTGTTTGATGTCATGGAGTGGAAGGAATTCTAGAATTTTTTTTAGAGACACTCACCTTGAACTCTCAAACATAATATAGAAAGGTATTTCCTTGACCTCAATAAAAAATATAATCAATCCATGAATACATATGACTAATACTTCATAGGACATTCGTGACATACCACCTCATTTTTCATTACCCCTGAATATAATGTTCAACTTTTATATAGTGTTCAAAAAATTAGTATAACAAAAGACCTAGAGATTCAAAACACTAAAAAATTAGGAAAATTGTTTGATGTTCTCTAAATGTCCAAATAGAGATTAATGAATCTCAAAGGTATTATGGGGTTAAGAAGTAGAAAATGGAGTTTAATTATGGAGGTGTGTTAGATAAATCTAAAAGTGGTAAGAAATTTCATTACCCCACTTGTCAAAAGTGTTTTTATAAGAATCTTGGAAATTTCATAAAGGGGGTAAGGAAATTATTTAGGCTTAGATAGGAAGAGAACCAAGCGTGGAATTTCTGATGGGAGAAACCCACCAATGTAATGGATGAAAGGAATTTTCCAGTCAACCCCTCACATATTGTGAAATTATTTAACTACAAAAGACAAGGAAACTATGTGAAATAATACCCTAATCCAAGGACTATCAGAGAAAATTGACACCAACAACCTCAGAGATAGTAAAGAAGATCATATTCCCAAACAACCAATAAGATGGATCCAAAAAACTAACTAGTCACAGGTATAATAGTTATTCATTCAAGAATAGAAAACACAATTTTTTATTCTATACAAATAAATTTTTTTCATATCACACAAGTTCATAAAAATATTCAAACACCACCACAAATCATGGTATTATAGATGTTGGAAAAAATAAAAATGGTGAAATTATGTCATCCAATGTATATAACTCCTCACCGATTAAATTCCTAGGTTTAACCTCCAATAGAACCTTATGATACTACATTTACTGTAATGTTTTTAAATTTTGGGTATGGATTGCGTTTCCTTATCTAGATCCAATATAAATTTACGTGAGAAGGAAATCACTCTTTGTATCATGGGACTTCATACCAATTTTGTACAACTATAAGAAGGGGATGAATATTTTTAGCACCAAAATGTCATGTTTGGATATTATTTACAAATGATTATGAATATCTAGAACAAATTATTATGTCTAAGAAAAAGATTATATTTAATGACATGACCATTTTTATAGAATATGTATATTGGTTTCTGGAATAATTATCCAGTCTTCCACCAAGCTGAGAGGCTAAATTTCCAATAAATCATAAACCTGGAGATTTTACATTATCCAAGAATACATAGAGAATGGATGTTTTGTAACATGAGGAGATGGATAAACTATTATAGGAGAATTTGGATAAAGGGTTCATACAACCAAGTGATTCACCTTAGGGGTGCAAAAATACTTTTAATTAATAAGAAGGATGGGTCAATACACCTTTTCATTGATGATTTTGAGCTCCATGGGATCATGATATTGTACAATCATCCTATTATATATATTGAATAATTTCTCGATCAGATACTTGAAGACCAAAACTTCTTCAAGGTATATATTCAGTTAGTTTATTATAATGCAAGGGAGAAGAAGGAGGTATCCCAAAAATTACTTTTTGTTCAAGGTATAAGAACTATGAATTCATAGTAATTTTATATGAACACAATAATGCTCCATAAATAATCATGGAATTGATGAATAAAGTCTTTATAGATTACCTCAACAAATTTGTGGAATTCCTCATAGATTATATTTTAATATACTTCAAAATAGAGGAAAAACATGGGTAGAATCTTATCATTGTGAGATGAACCTTATAAAAGGTGAATCTTTATGAAAATCACAGAAAATGTGTGTCATTGTTGAAGGAATTACCATTCATAGGGAATATTATCACCATCAATGGGATATATATTGACCCTTAAAATACATAAGAAATTGAAGGATTTTTCAAGAAAACATCTAGGGAATCGATGAATAGTATCCCCAGATTGTCTAGGAATTTGGAATGACTTGTGAGAAACTTCTAAGGATTTTAAAATCCTATAAGTAAGATAACTTGGGGAGTCTTGTTTTCCTAGAATAGTTAATGTGAAAAGTGCTTCAAGGAGTTTGAAATGTTTCTTATCACTACACCTATACTTACACTACCCAAAATTGGGAAACATTTCATGGTTTATAGATATTATTGGAATAACTTCTTGGGTTTTGTAATAATGTTAAATGAAAAGTTTATAGCATATTCTACATAGAAATTAAATTTTCATGAAAAAAATTACCCCAATAATGAAATGGATTGGGATGTAGTAATCTTAATATTGAAAATGTGGCACCATTATCTATTTGAGGAGAAGTTTAAAATATATATGATTCATAAGAGTCTCAAGTATATATTCACATAGAAAGAGTTGAATATTTACTAGAAAATATGGTTAGAGATGATTATGGAAAATGACTAATCAATCCACTTCCATCCCATTAAATAACATAAAGTGGGAGACACTATTATTAGAAAAGATACTTAAATTTTATCATTGATGAGAACTAAGAAGGATTATATCTTGTTAGATTTGAAAAAGATAGAAATGATAAATATAAAGGAAAGAAAGTCATCAAAAATTTAATTATTGATTTCTTACTCTTACCAGCAAGAGATGATAATGGTAAATCAAAGAGATGATGTTTACATTTAGAAGAAGGAGGAATCCATAAGAAAATGGAAAACCTCAGTGTTTAAAATTAATGGGGAAGAAGTTATGAGACTTGGGTCATGAATCTGTCTACCATCATATTCTGAGTTAATGAAGGGGATATTGGTTTATGCACATAGATCGACCTTCTTCATCCATTCAAGGATCACAAAGATATATCGGGATCTCTTATCACATTATTGGTTGGAAAATACAAAGAAGTAGATCGAAAAATACTCATCAAGGTGTATTGTATGTTAGAAATTGAATAATGAAAGAAAAAAATCCAAGGGGATGATTCAACCATTACACATACCTTCATGGAAATGGGAAAACTAACCATGTGATTTTTTACTGGTCTTCCAAATATAGAAAGATAAAATAATCCAATATGGGTTGGGCTAAGTTGTATTTTAAATACATCTCACTTCATTACCATATGAGAGGAATTATCACTCAATGAACTTTCCTAGATATACATTAGAGAAGTGATGGGGATTCATGTAAAAATCTATTGATTGTATCTAATCGAGACCCAAGATTTAACTCGATGTTCTGGAAGAGTATCTAACATGTTGTAAATACTGAGTTGGACTAGTGACCAACATATCTCTATAATTCTGATGGCCAATTTGACCAGAATATCCAATAACTTGAGGTCATATTGAGAGCATGATATTTGGACTTCAAAGGGGGTTGGATTAACATCTTCCTTCAGTTTGGTTCCCATACAATAATAGTTTATAATAATTCAACCAAATTGGTTTCTATAAATCCCTTTATGGTAAGAGATGATGAATACCTACATATTGGGATAAATTTAGTAAAGACAAACGGGTGGTTCCTCAAATGATCGAATAAATGGGGAAAAAGGTCAAAACAAACTAGAAATACATCAAGGCTGCTGATAGTCGATAGAAGAGTTATGATGAGAATCATCAACAAGACCTAGAGTTTTATGTTGGAGATAATGTATTTCTACACATACCTCCATGGTAGAGATCCATGTGATTTGGGAATAAGGGAAAGCTTAGGATAAGATATGTTTGTCTCTTTGTGATCTTGGATTGCATCTAATCAATGGCCTATCGACTAACACTCCCACCTAACCTATATAAAGATCATGATGGGTTCTATGTATCCCTCTGGAGGAAGTGAATTCTATACCCCTTACATGTGTTGAATTCAGGGAAGGTACTATTGGAGAATGATTTTTCATATTAAGAGTATCCAGTGAAGATATTATATCATAGAAGAGAATTTATATTAAATAATACAATGTACCTTATTTAAGTGTTATAAAGAAACTAGAGGTATGAAGAAGCAACGTGGGAATCAAAGGAGGCGATTAAAAAAATTAACTTCATCTATTTAATTTTGTGAAATGAAAATTTTTACGATGAATTATATGAAGGGGTATGATATTAACATCCTAAAATTTGATAAATAAAATTCCCCTTAGGTTATAATTAAATTTCTTATTACGGTTATAGAAATAACATGCACTTATTTTGATTTATTATATACCATCAGATTTAATATTCCATTATGAATCTTAACCATTGATAATGTAGTCATTGAATAGTGATAATATTATTAGTTTAAATTTATCATTTTGAAAAATCTAATGGAAACATTTAAAAGATGTGATGGCTTCAACTATTAGGATCACACCCTATAAATCCACTTATCTAAGATTTTGAGGGCAATAGAATCACTAGGCTTTTGTCTTGACCAAGCCTAAGTTGAGATCCAACAACAAAAGCCCAAGAGAAACTATTTATGGGAGAAGTTTATGCTCATCGATGTAACATCCCATGTTTTAATATAAGAATTATTTCTTTTAATAGTATATTTAATCATTAATTAAATATTAGTAATAATAATATTAATAAATAAATGGTAATAAATAATAATTTATCAATAAAAAGTGGAGATAAATAAATAATGAAATTATAATGAATGTTATAAATGAAAATTTATTATATAATAAAATAATTATTTAACCATTTTTTAATAAATTATTATTTTTTTAGAAAATATAATACCTATTTAAAAAAATTGAAGCTAAGTTATATCAGAAGGGGTTTTGAAATGTAAAATAAATATAAATATTTTAAAAATAATTATATTGACAGAAAAAGTAAGAAAACTTAAATATGATTTAATATATTGAACCTTTTTTGAAATAAAATGATTTTCATTAATCAATTTTAATTGGTGAATATATAAATTTATAAAAAATTATCTTTATTTAATTATTGTTCATGAAATAATGTTTTTTAAATATTAATTTTTTTTATTATATGATTTATAATTTAACACTTAAATAGTTATTTATAAGTATAAATACTTAAGATAGTATAAATTAATTTTAACAAGTAGTTTTAGGAAAACAATATTTATAATTCTATATATAGCTATACATTATAAGTAATATATTTGACAATAAAATGTATGAAATTATAATTATAATAATTATAATAATTATGAAAATATGTGTATTTATCTATTTATTAATCAAATTCCGAAAGATGAAAATTATTTTATTTAATAGATAATGATTTGAAATAAACTAAGATAATAAAATAAGGGAGACTGTGGGGACCAAGACTCACTTTTGAGGCTATATATCGGAAGGGTTCTGAACCCAAAAAAGGTCTCAATTGTGGGTGAGAGCTCAAGCCATGAAATGATGATCTGTTTTAGAAGGGCTTTAATTTATAGGGGGAGTCTGAGTTCAGATAGGATAAAAATGAAGGAGGAGATCATATTTGAATGAAGGTATCAAGAATTGATCGAAGAAATATTAAACAGTAAAAGGGTTTTGAATGCGAAAGGGGGTCATTATCATCCTATAATTTGATTTTTAGAAAATCAGTGGTATTTATTTCATATTTATTGGTCAGAATATTGTTTCTATAATCTTAATCAATGTATTCAATAAATGTTTTTCATTTTCCCGATTTTCTTCCTCACTGGACATCAACAATTTCCTATTATTTGCCTCTCTATATTTTTCATCTTTGATCTTCATTAACTGTCCCCTGATAATCATTTTCCTATTTATTTTGCAGACTGTTAAATGTAGATAACCAATTTATATGGGTCAATAATATTTATTATATCGACATTCTATTTAGATATTAACCAATATAATTTTTTGTTATAAAAATATCTCTTCACCTATACTATTTTATATCTGGTTGTATATCAAAATTTCACAAAGAAGCTTCAGTCAATCTGAATAAGAAATTAAATAAATGCAACCACCATATTCAAAGATAGTGTTTATATCCTATTTTCCATGTAATTATAGTGTTAATAGACAACAAATATATATATATATATATATTTATAATCTATATCTATTTTTTCTCCATAATCCCAGAATTTGAAAATTTTAGATATAGAAACCCACAATTTGATTTAAATTTGTTGACTTATATTATAAATTCATAAATATTTAAAATAGTGAAATAATGGATATATTTATATGATCCATCATTCGAATTTCTCTTGAGTATTACCACTTAGTATACATAAATACATCTTTAAGAGATAAAGGAAAATAAAATCATTTACCTTGGTCCATCTTCTATTTTTTTGTTCATGTTTTAGGATAAGGTTCTTCCGAAAAAATGATCCAGTAGAATTCTTCTTTATTCATTCTTATTTTGAGGTAAGGTTATTATTTTTAGAAGATTAAATTTTTATGAATCATTCATATTTTTAGGAAAAACTTTATTAGGAAAAACCTAATTATTTTCAAAAATACCTTATTTCAAATCATGTATATAAATTTACTATGTTTTAAAATATTTATTTTAAAATTATTAAGGAATGTAATTATTCTCAAATTTTTATATTTTCAAAATATTATTATTGAATGGAATATTATGATTTTCTAAATATGAATGATTTTTTATGAATTTCATACATTTAATTAGATATAACCACATTCTTACTTGTGAAATTTTATATTTTTTAGAAGAATTAGTTTTATTTTCAATGTATTTATGTTTATTTTTATTTTTAGAGGTAAATAACTATTTTATAAATATAGATTACTCCTAAAAATTTTCTTAAAAGTGTTTCTTTTTTACGATTAAAGTTATAAAATTATTTTCTTCTATGAAAATAATATATGTATGATTTTGGAAGGGTTTTTAATGGGTCAAGAATGAGAAAGGAAGATCTTCTAAGAATTGTTTCTTAAAATTTAATTTCGTGCTTTCATATCAAATGAGATAGTGATAAATGGGGATTGAACCCAAGACCTCAACATGACATTGTCCAACAAGTGGTACTTCCCCGTGGCCACATGGGTTTCATATTGTATTTTGAGTGTCATTTTAATTAATAAAGTGATATTATTTTCAAATATTTTACAAGGAGATATCAAACTATCTTTTAATGGATATTTTAAAAATGGATTTTTAAAATGATATGTTTTTTTAAAAAAAGGTTTTGAAAATTATTTATCATAAAAAACCATATAATATTATTTTTAAAAATATATATTAAATCAAATATTCTTAATTGATTTAAAATATTTTCGATGGAATTTAACATTATTTGTCACTAGTTTAGAACCTATTAGTAGAAACTTTCATGCTCTTCCCATGCTTTTAAAACATTTTTAAAGTACTTTTAGATGTTCTAGATGGATGACATCATTTAAGGAGTGAGAACTTGTAAAGATAATAATCTATTTTTTATAAAACTACTATTTTATGTAAGGAAGTATCATAATATCCAAAAACTAGATTAGAAAAGATTCATTTATTCTATAATATACATTATATTTTTATGTGGTATTTGATAAAAAAAATACAGAAATTGTTTTTAATACCGAATATTTAAGTGAGGGTTTGGGCTGTCATAGAGGTATGAGAGAAAAAGTCAAGAAAAAATTCAAGATTCTGTGTTTTAATTTTAGGAAATATCTATGTGATATAATTTTCATTAGAATATATAATAACTACCCTTCAGAATATAGTTGTTTTATTTTTTTTAATCAAGAAGATGAAAATTCATAATCTTCGTAAGTATGATGAACAAATTGGGAGGCACAACTCATTTAGGGGGGGTGGACAATGACATACTGAGTTTTAATATAAGAATTATTTCTTTTATTAGTATCTTTATGAATTAATTAAAAAAAAGTAATAATAATAATAATAATTAAAAAATGGTAATAAATAATAATTTATCAATGATGAAAGTAAACAAACAAACAACGTAATTATAATGAACCTTTTAAATGAATATTTATTAAACTATAGAAGTACTATATTAACATGTTTGTATAAATGATTATTTTTATAAAAAATATAATATTTGTTCAAATAAATTTATACAAATTTATATCAAAAAGGTTTTTGAAATGTAAAATAACTATGAAATTATTTTAAATAATTATATCGACAAACTTGTTAAGAAACTAAAATATGTTTTAATAAAATGAATAATTTTTGGAACTAAGATTATTTTCAATAATCAAGGTTTGGTGGTTAAAATATAAATGTATAATAAAATATATTTATTGAATTAGTGTTCATTAAATAATATTTTTTAAATATAAATGTTGTTTTATTATAGGAATTATAATTTCAATCTTTTAAATAATGATTTATCATAATAAAAACATAATTTTAATAAATTAATTTTAAAAATTAATTTTATTAAAGTAAATGTTTATAAATTTATATATAATTATGAATTAAGGATGATATATTTTATAAAAAAATGTATAAAATTATAAATATAAAAATTAAAATATTTATGAAAATATGTGTATTTTTATATTTGTTAAACAAAAACTGAAATAAAAAAATTATTTTATTTTAAAAAAATGATGTCAAATAAAACTATAAAATAAAATAATGGAGTCCGGGGGAATCAAGAATTAGTTTTTTGAATCTATCTCAAAAGGGTTTTAAATCGGGAAGTGGTCTTAAATGCGAGAGAGAGCTCGAGCATTGAAATGGGGATCAATTTCAAAAGGAATTAAATTTGTAGGTGGAGGATGAATACGAATGTGATGAATCTCAAAGAAGAGATCATATTTAGAAGAAGAACTTGGGAACTTATCAAAGAAAGATCGAATGCTGAAAGTGTTTCCAATGTGGAAGGGGGACATCTTCCTCTTGTAATCCAATTTTCAGGAAATCAAAGTTATGCATTTTATTTTTAGGTATCTGAATCTTATTTTTAGGTTCATTTTAGATATATTAAATAAATTTTTATCATTTTCATCATTGTTTCCATCAATGGATGTTGGTAGTTATCTGTTCTTCATCTTTACAGATATTTCTTCTTTGATCATCATCCATTTTCCTTGTGTAGTCATTTTTCTATTTGTTTTGCGGCTCCTTCATTGTAGACAGTTGGTTTATGTGGGTTAAAAGAATTTATTATATTGATATTCTATTTTGATATAGACTAATATCATTTTATATTACGAAATTGTCTCTTCAACTACACTATTTGGTATCTGGTTGTATACTAAAGATTCGTGAGAAGCTTCACTCAATCTGAATAAAAAACAAAATTAATGAAACCACCATATTTAATGATAGATTGCATCTTTTTTTTCATGTAGTAATAGTGTAAATAAAAAAATATATATAAAAATATATATTTCCAATCTGTATCTGTACCTGATCTAAAATCCTAAAATTTGACTAATTTGGATATAGATAGCCATGATTTGATTTAAATCTGGACCCTTCTGTTATAAATTCATATATATCTAAAATAGTGAAATAATTGTAATATATATAATACATACTTTAGAGTTATCCGGAGTATCAATGATTGGACTTCATTAAAGGATCTAGAAGAGAGAATAGAAAATCGGATCATATACCTTGGTTCATCTTTGATTTTTTTATACTACAACTCTATAAGAAGTCTCCTTTGGTAGCAGGCTACCTCAGTCATTTTTATTTTGAGGAAAGGGTATTATTTTTTTTAAAAAATTATTTTTAAGAATCATTTATATTTTTTAGAAAACCTCTTGTGATGGAAAAATTAATTACTTTCAAAAATACCATATTACATATTATGTATAAACATGTACTAGGTTTTAAAAATATCCATTTTGAAATTGATAATGAAAATAATGATTCTAAAATGTTTATATTTTAAAAAACATATTATTGAAAACAATATTATTAAATTTAAAACATGAATGATCTTGTATGAATTTCATACACGTAATTAGTTATGATGATATTCTTGATCATGAAATTTCATACATTTTTATACAGTCATTAGGTTTAATTTCAACGTGTTTATGTTTATATTTAATTTTTAATGAATGTAATTATTTTATAAATACATATTACTCTAACAGATTTTATGAAAAGCTGTTTTTTTCCTAGATTAATGTTATAAAATTATTTTCTTCTATGAAAATAATATATTTAAGATTTTGGATATGTTTTTAATGGGTTGAGAATGAGAAAATAATATCTTCTAAAAAAAATTTCTTAAAATTTAATTTGGAACATTCATATAAATGAGATAATGAGGAATGAGGAGTGAACCCACAACCTTAATAGGAAATTTTTCTACTAGTGATACTACTAGGCATCCACATGAGTCTCATAAGATCTGTTACGCATTATTTTAATCCATAAAATAAATATTATTTTAAAATTATATTTAATTATATATCCAAGTATTTTTTTAATGGTATTATTAAAATTTATTTCTAAAATGATAATTATTTCAAAAAAAGGGTTTGAAATTTATTTTTCATAAAAAAACATAGAATATTTTTTTGAAAATATTTATATAATATAATATATTTTGTATTTTATATAAAATATTTTCAGAGGAATTTTGAATGATTTTTACTGGTTTTAAAACCCCTTACTAAGAAAATTTTATTCTCATCCCATGTTTTTTAAAAAAAATTACATATCTTTTATAGGTTTTAGATGGGTGGATTTTTTTTATGAGGTCAGCACAAGTGAATCTCATTATCTATTTTATTACTTTTTTAATATGCTGACTTGGTGTATGGAAGTCTCCTAATTCTCCAAAAACCTCAACCAGAAAAGATTATATGTTGTATAATGTAATATTTACTTTTCAGTTATATTAAAAAATAACATTTTTAGTATAGAATTTGGATGTGTAGGTTTTATTTGTCACAATCGAGATCACAATCCAAACCATGTACGTTGAACCACCCTATGAAAATGTCACCATCGCATACCTTACCATCTAAGCATTTGCTAGTGTAATAATGGGTTTTGTGTCAAGACCATAGTAATATTCATATATATATATATATTATATATAATAATGAATATAATTAATTTATATTTTCTTTACATTGTAAAGGATTTTGATTTTAATATGATAAAACACAAAATTGTATTTTTGAGTAATATACAATTTCAACTAATAAAATCCTATTTTGGAAATCAATTATTTTATAAATAAATGATATTTTATTAAAAAAATAAAATTAACTATTTTTTTAAATTTAAATGATAATATAATTTTTATGGAGTCAAATGTAATTTTTATAAGTGTTTAAAAACTATAATTGTAAAAAAATCCCCGAATTTCTCAATAAATTATTATTCTTTGATTAATAGTGAAAATTCACATATTTAATAAATTATTTTGATGAAATAAATATTATTTTTTTAATAAACCATCAAAATTATCCAAAAAATATATTTTTCATAATTTTATCATACATTTGAATGTTTTTGGTAAAACTTACATACAGTATAAATATACAATGCGTATTATGACAAAATAATGACCAAAATCTGATGTAATAATTGTTTTAAAGGAAATTTATAAGATAATATATGTTTCCCTTTTAATACAATGTATTTTTGAGGTTGTTTGATTAATTTTATAACCAAATTATGAATCCCCCAAGGCCTATTTTACATTTTAAGGTTTTAGAATCAATTTTTATAAACATGACTCACTTACATTTCACTAAAGGCAATATTTTATTTTGTTTTCCACTTGTAATCCTAAAATAGTTAAATAAAATCCAATTTTTTGGGATCCATGGGATGGTTTTTGTTTTTTATTAAATTATTATATAGAGTCAAAAACATATGTTTGAGAAATAACAGAGAACTCCACTCTATTTTCCGATATAAACCCACCAAAGATGCAATTACTCTTCACTCAAACAAAATTGGATGTGGTCGTACTCTTCCATAAAAATATAGAGTCCTCCAAAGGTACCCAAAGATCCTAATAATACCATCCTAAGATTTTGGAATCACCTACTCAAGGTAAGAAACATATGTCTCTTCTTTCAAACTCAAGCACCTACTTTGTATTTAACCTTTTGAATCAAAATTGATTATGTTTTCCTGCCATTATAACTGTACATTTACAATCTAATTGATGTTATTATAATTAGATATCATTTATC
The DNA here is from genome assembly GCA_963277665.1 of Viscum album. NCBI lineage: Eukaryota > Viridiplantae > Streptophyta > Magnoliopsida > Santalales > Viscaceae > Viscum > Viscum album. Next base: position 965,857,760 of record OY728158.1, on the reverse strand, counting down.
CTCTCTTTTTATAACTTTTTTCTATGTTATTACCATAATGAAATTTAGTAAAGGAACTCTCTCTCTTCTTCTCAATTCAAACACATTATTTATTTAGCCTTTTGAATCTAATTTTACTTGGTGTTCATGGCTTTATAAATATAAATATATATTTCAATTAATATCTTAAAAATGAGTCATTACATGTCCCCTTTCATTATATAATTTACGTAAGTTGTTACTATGATGAAATTTAGTAAGATATCCTCTCCTTCTTATCTTTATTCCAACATCTTATCTATTTTATGCCTTTTAATATCAAATTACTAATATGAGGATATATTTTTCCATATCACCCTTATAGTATTTTGGATATCCAAATGTGGATAGAAATATTTCACTCTTATTTAACCATCTAATTAATCTTTATGTACTATCTTTATGTTACAGAAATTTCACTAAAATATCTCTCTACAAACCTTTGTATTGTGAACACAAAATCCAATTCCATTAGAATGTATTCCCCTATACATACCTTTAATTTTTTATTGGTTTATACATTTTATTTATTCCACATTTCTTTATTATATAATTAAATGGGATTAAATATGATCCTATGTTGAATGATTTATGTAGATCACTTTTTCATGTACATAATATGAATGTGACGTGTGCACAAAAAATTATATAGTGCCCCAATACATTGGATACTATTTTATTATCATGACACATTATGTATTTTATTATTGAAATAACCTAGTCCATTTTGGGACATTTTCCACCATGTTATTATGTTTTGGTGGTTATCCTTGATCTATATTTGTGATGTCATCTTTAATGTTGTTTCACATTCCCATACTACATTTATGTTACCAAGCTATGTCATGCGTCAATGATCATGTATTTGATTCTCACTACATTTATGTCCCATTTAAATTATTATTATACAAAATGTAATAATTTTTATATATTATTATTTCTTATTCCCTTACTGGGATTTATAGTTCACACGTTTCTTATGTATGTCCCCAAGTTATCCCATGCAGTTTTAAGAATAATGGAAAATTATGAGCATCTTAAAAATGTTTTTAACAATTGTGATGTTCCAATTTTTTTAAGTTTTTATATAATGCAACTAATTTCCCAAATGAACTATACATAACAATATTATGGGATTTTATGTGTATTATTTTTTAATAAATGATGAATTAATATGTATTAATGAAAATGGTTGTAATATTGTTAGTTCACCATAAAGGTTATTTCATTTCAAACCCGAAAGTTATTCCATTTGTAACCATGATGTTTTTATCCATTAAACATAATGAAGGTTATTTCAATTAAAACATTAAATATTATTCCCTACATAATTATGATATCAAAATGATTTCTAAAATTACCTAAATTATTTATTTATGCTTTCTATGATATTTAAGGAAATATTTTTATTTCAAAAGGTAAACTAGTAAAATTTTTCTTCTAAAAAAGTATTTTCTACTTATTTTAGTTTAAAATTATAACATAATGAAAAATTTTTCAAGATATTTTAATGATTTCAAATAAACCATTATTATGTTTTCATCTATGATTTCATGTGTATGTTTTTATGTGAATTTTTTAGTAGAGATGTCTATTTCTTGTGTAAAAAAATGTTTATTTGGAACCAAAATATTATTTTAAAAATGGGGAATTTTTATATGTTTTCAAGGATGAACATAATATTTATTTATTTTTTATTTCATTTAATATGGTTTTTTTCTCATCCCATATTATAAAATTTTTCTAATAGGGTTTTAAGGATGATTTGGGTCAACTACGAGGCTAAGAAAAAAAGTGTGAATATTTTTCATGAAAATAAATTTTTTTTATCAGAAATGTTTTGGTTTGTAAAATAAATTTATATTAAGTTAGTGTGTTCACTTTTTAATGTAATATTTGTTTATTTATGGGAAATGGACTAATTATCTTAAAATCAATATACTAATGATCCTAAAATGTATGAAAATAAATTCTTGATTTAAAACTAAATATTATTAAATGTCTATGGATGGGTTCTTATAGATTGAATCGAAAGATATATTTAGATAAAATTAGACATTAATTTTTTTTATTTGAGGTTAACCTAAAAGTTGTGGATACCATTATCAATTTATAACTGTATGGTTTATTATAATATCAAAAGAATATAATTTGATTTAATGGTTTTAGGTGATCAGATCTTTAAAAAATTAATGATATTTTTTTTGTGATAATTCATTATGTTGAGGTATATGTTTCCCTTGAGTTAATACAAAGGATTATTTCAGAAAAATGTTTTTACATTTTTTTGGATTCAAGTGGAAATGTATGAGATAAAATTTAATGTTAAAACATTCACTTATGTTCATGTTATTTATATGATGTACCAGACATATATTCCACTTAAGAGATACCCCAATCCTGGTGGTCCATATGGCCTCAAGCACATCCCCCCAAGCGCTAGAGGCTGCCGACTAGTAGTGAGGGCATAGGGTGTGTCTATGGGGAGACTATTCCCTCTTTACCAGAGTATAAAACAATAGACAAATATAAATAAAGGTAAATAATAGAATCAATTCATGTAAACAAAAGGAACAATAGAAAATAGAGACAATAGTAACAATAATATAAATAACTAGAATAACATATTACAACTGATGATGATATGTCATGTATCTAGAAAACTATAAAACATGTATTCATGTTAGCAAGGAAAACTTTTTTTAGAAAGTATAAAGTAAATCAATGACTATCCCAAGAATCCCAAGGTTTGACTCGATCAACTGTTATCAAGCTCCATCCTAATCAGCAAGAAATTAATTCTTCGAAGCTGTATGCTTCCCTTTTTCATCACCTTTATTTGTATAATCTACCGAGGGTACCAAATGTAGCCTAGAGAGGGTGTGAGATAAATCATAGTGGTCCACCACCTACGGTTTTTATAACATCTATCCCATGTAATGGAAGTGTAATAGTGTGAAAACATGCATATATAAAGTAAAGTATCACAATGTAAAAAAATACCCAAGTACATGCTTTAGCCCTTAGATGGAATCTGAACATAACCAGTCCATTAATGTATTATTACTAATTTATAAATGACTGACATGTTAACAATAGTGAATATTCCATGTTCTAAAAAAGAAACATGTAATGGAATTTAATAATGATGTTCTATGTTAATAACCAAGGAAACATAGACCTTAAGGGTCTCCAACTTAGTAATAACTGTAGTTTGGGTAAGGGTTAGAGTGTAATCCAAGGAGATCATTCCAAGTCATTCCACAATGAGTCACCGACCGAGTTTATGGAATTGATCCAAGGTAAAATGGGGCGAATAAATGAATGGGCCCAATGGGTTTGACTGTGGCACCGACTTGTCAATGTTGGATCCAAGAAGTGTATCAAATCCATATTGTAAAACTATGTAGGGATCATACAGTGTTATATTAGGAATCAAATAATAGACAAGGAATCGGATCTATATGGGTTTCCACCTAAGAAATCCATATCCTCTCATTGGAATTGGGTTCTGGAGTGATCATGGAATTCCCTGATAATAATTTGAGGTGATAAAAAGTCAGGACACTCCTATTTAATAAATAGGTCATTTAATATTTCATTTGGTTCATTCCTTACCATTAATTAGTGTGACAAGGTCAGGTAGCATGAAACCTTTTAAGAAAGTCATAATTAATCAATAAGTCTATTTACTTCAATCCTTTACTTTCATTAGTGCAATAAGGCCAAGTAGCCAGTAACCTTTATTAATCCCATTTGAGGCATATTCAATAATTAAGGTTCATTCCTATACCTTTCATTAATGTAGAAAGGGGTAATACAGATAAGAAACCTATATTTATTTACATTTAATCTGGTGAAGTCACATACTTAGTATACTTTCCAATTTCCATTTCACATTTAATTAACAATTTGATGCACTTACCTTAGACAGGAAAAGTGGAAGTGACATGGTAATTTATATTCCACAGTACAATATACAATAATAATGTACGATAAGAAGTCCTATCATTGGTGTGGTCATGCATGAGCACATCTGAACAATGTCTCAAAAGTGTCAAAACACTAAAAACTCAATTATGTAATATCATTCAACATTGGATGGATAGAGTTAAGGGCGTAACCAACAAAAACTAAATAAATATATTGAATTATTATAATCAAATGGTTATAATTAATATTAGAATGATATATAAATTCAATAAATGACACCCGATGAAATTGATGGGCCCCACACAAAAATTATAAAATTAATAAACACGAGGGATGAGTTATATACCAACCACCTTAAGGTTGTAAGATCCTTCTCCTCTAGTATCAACTTCTAATTTATCTTAGAATGCAGTAGATATGAGAAAATGGGGGAAATGATTAATCCTCGATAACAACTTCCAGATTAAGATAGGAGAATAATGGATAAAAAGGAATCGAGTAATTACTATTGCGCATCCAACATGAAGAAAGAATGCTTGATCAAATACCAGATAAAGGATATCTTTTGGTCCCTACCTCAGGTCTTTAATAAAATCCAAATTGATAGAAAATGGATGTTCCCCCACGGGAACCCAAATTGGGGATGAAGAGGTGTCTTATTTAGATCATAAGGGAAAAATAGTAAAATTTACCTGAGAATTTCATTGGCATAGTTTATCCATACGGGTTGAAAAAACTTGTAGAAAGCCTTAATGAGTAATTGGAAAGAAGGGGAACTCACACTGTTAGGTCACATGGGTGTATGCCAACCATGCGATATGGTTTAGCCTAAAAATAGACCATTAGCACATTTAAGAAAAAATTGCACCAACCCTATAACATGGCCAGTTTTCCAAAAATATGTGTTCTAGGATCCAAAAAATCCCAGACACCCCTGAGACCCTTGATAAATTGTTAGGCATCCATATTAGGTAAAAAATAAATAATTTGACCAATATTTAAAGGACAAATACCTAAATGATAAAAATCATGTTCTTACAGTCTTCCCCCTTTAAAAGAACTCATCACTGAGTTTACCATCCAAGGGTGTAGAAACATTGTCTAAGATCAATTCTATCAATTGAGCATGTATATTAGCCTCCCAGTATTATTCCTCATCAAGTATGTGGCCATGATTCCATATCACATGTACTAGAGGGATAGGCCAGCCTCGAAGAACCTTCGGGCTCCAGTCGACGATGCATACTTGATACTCCTTAATGGTAGAATCACCATCTAACTCAACTTCCTCGGGATAAAAGGTATGAGATAGGTCATCATGATACTGGAAAATATGTGAAACATGGAAGATGTCATCCATGGAATGGTACCGATGCTGTAGTAACAACCGATAGGCTATAGACCTAACTCATTATAGGATCTCAAACATAACTACATAATGAGGCCACAACTTCCTTTGCTTATATAACCATTTATTCCCTATCATTGGGGAAACCTAAATAAAAACATGATACTTGACCTCAAAATCTATATGTCTTTGATGAGGATCGACATAAGAATTTTTTCTATATTGGGTAGCAGTCATATGCTTTCTGATTATCTTAAATTTCTCTTACTTCTCTTGAATGAGATGAGAAACTAGTAGATCTGCCTCACCTACTTAAAGCCAGCACTGGGGTAAATTTCATATCTTACCACATAATTCCTCCAAATGAGCCATCTGAATTGTGACTTGGAATCTGTTATTATAGGAAAAAACAATGATAGAGATATACTTTTCCCAATAATCGTCCAAATTAAGGACACATTCTTAAAGCATATCCTCTAGAACCTATATTTTTCTTTTTGATTTTCCATCCTTCAGTGGGTGAAAAGTTATGCTTAGAAGCACGTGTGTTCCAATAGCCTTATGTAATCCCTACCAAAACCGTGATGTGAAACGAGCATACCTAGCTGAAATAATAGTAAGAGGGACCCCTTATAGTGATACAATATCACAAACATATAGTCTTCCAAGCTCATCAACTATAAAAGTTTCCCAAATAGGAATGATGCGGGTTACATTCATTAGTATGTCAATGAAATCCCATACAACATTGCTACATCTAGGTGACCTAAATAAATAGACTAAAAATTCCATAGCATGATATTCTCATTTCCATTCTAGGATTGGAAGAAACTGTAACAATCCTACAGGTCTATAGTTCTCCTCCTTCACCTGTAGATAGGTAGAACACATAGTGATAAAGCCTTCTATATAATGTTTTATCCCAAACCACCAATATTGGCATCACATGTATTAATACATATTCGAGATACCTGGATGAAATTACCACTGATAGGCGTGGGAATCTTTCATCAAATCCTATCTCATATCTATAATGATCCAAAAAAATACATGGATGCACAAGATTTTTCCTTTATCTAAAGACCAATATGAAGTCAGGTTTTCTCCTAATATACTCTGACGAATTACCAATCCATTAGGATATGAAAATAGTCTACTCATCACCTTCTCAAAGAGGGAATGGGTAACTGCTAAAGATAAGAGAAAATAATAATTGTGACTACCATGAAACTCTATATAATGCTTAGAAAAGAGGACCATTATCTTCTATTCATCAGTGAATTCTCGTATGGCATGTGCTTAGTTTTCCAAGTTATTGCATCTAGAATCACATTTCCCTTACTTGGAATATAGGAATGCTCAAAATCAACGGATTGTTGATATTTGAACCATATACACTATTTGATGTTCATGTTACACTATGTAAAGATATATTTGAGGATCTTGTGTTCTGTGTACACCACAAAGTGCTCACCCAATGGATAATGTCTCCAGTAACATAGGGCATAGACAACTGATTCTTGATAAAGGTTGCATTTTAGATAATTTACCTCATGATGCCTCAACATATGAGATCCATACAGAATGATTATATCTTCATTTATAATTACTGATCCTAGAAATATTTCTAATTCATCACATAATATAGTTTCACCTCTTCAAGGCTCTGTCAAAATTAGAATAGGTGCTGAGACAGGCCTCCCTTTCATCTTTTAAAAGGCTTTTTCGCATGATTCTGACCAAATGAACCTATCATCCTTCTTTCAAGAGATAGTAATAGGTTAAAAAATATGCGATATGTCTTGAATAAAATGATTGTTATATCTATTCTTCACCAAGAAACCGTGAAAATTAAACTCGTTATTTGGATGTTCCAAGGAAACTATAGAACTATCCTTTTCTGGGACAATATATACACCTGATTCTAAGATGATATAACCTAAGAAGTGAACTTTTTTTATAATGAAGTGGAACTTAGGAATCGTATCATAAAATTTTTTCTTTCTCAGTATACTCAAAAAATATTTCTAGAATATTTTCATGGTTGATATGAGTGTGAGAATTCAACACAATGTTGTCCACAAAGACCACAAAATAGAATCCCAATTGGGGTAGAACACCTTATTCACCAGATCCATGAAAAAAATGCACATCTATAAGACTAAATAAAATAACTGGGTACTCATTCAGACCATACCTTCTATGAATAGATGTACGAGGTATGTTTGATGTCCTTACTCACTCATGAGGATAACCCAATCTCATGTTGATTGTAGAGAAGACCCTAGAATCTTGGAGTTGGTTAAAGAGATAATATATTCAAGGTTGTGGATATCAGTTATTGACCATATGCGGTTCAAGCTTCTATAATCCATGCATAGAAGTAATATTCCATCCAACCTCTTCGAAAAAAGCACCAGCGAGCCCCAAGAGGATGTACTAGGCTGTAAAAACCTTTGGACAATAAATCCTATAACTGCCACTTGAGATCCTGAAGCTCTGTAGGTGACTTTCTATTCAAAGAAACGAAAACTTGACCTAATCCTAGAACAAACTCGAATGTAGACTCTACCTCTCTCTCAGGAGGTAATGTAGAAAAATCACCAGGAAAGACTTCTCTAAAATAATACACTATTGGAGGGAAATAAACTTGTCATATTCACTGATCCTCCATGAAGGGATTTTCAATTTGTAATTCAATCCACCTATACAATGATGATTTTTCCCAACTCTACTAGCTTGGACATCCCACTCACCCATATGTAGATAACTGCTACCCTCTGGTGATGTAAACAATACCTTGCAGTGTTGGCAGTCTACAAAACCATGAAACTGAACCAACCAACCAATCCCATGAATGACATCGGATCCTATTATCTCATGAACAAAAAGGTTCCATTAGAATGGGTAACTTCCTACCTCAAGGGGAATTCCCTAAACTGGCATATGCCCTCTGTTCCTACCCCTAAAAGCATATATATGGTCATTACACCATAGTAATACTGTATCTATTATCTAATAATTGCCAAAATAAATACAAAGATAAAAGAGTACGAAAAACCTGTATCAAATAAATCAGATACTATATTAGATCGCACAATAATAATACCTTATACTATAGATGGTCCCATAGCCTGATCCTCAGGTATTGGATTTGTGCATGAGATTGACCTGATCTATGTACTTATGAAACTAATGGACTACCATGATCATAACTACTCTGTTGGTGATCCTGGCGATCATGGGTCCAGGTTCCACAACAACGGCCATATCCTCATCTAGTCATGTCAATGTTATTCCAACTCCCCACATAATTTGGCATAAAAGAACCCACACCTAAAGGTTGAGCTGGAATGGGTCCTTTTCTGCTTGTAACTGGTGGAAAGGTCTTACAGAAACTTTAAGGACTCCCCATATGGATGAAATCTTGACATTCCATTGGGTCTCCATAATAATGAGGCTTTAGGTTCCCCAATCATTCACCCAGATGAAACACTTTAGAGCTATTGAAACGGTCACTCTAGTTGTCACTCCCTTGATGAGAAACCTCAAGAGAACGTTTCCTTCCACGAGAAGAACTATGGGCTAAACATGGAATTGATCCCTTAAACCCAGTACTATTACCCTACCTTAGGATAGAATCAGGGATAAGAGATCGATTTACTATTTCAGATAAGTTAGTAAGGCAAAATACAATCACTTGCATATGGATGGCCTACAATATCCTATCCATGAAGTGTCTAGCATGTGGAAGATCATCACAATCTAGAAACTATGAAAAAAACTAAAAATACATGAAATGTGCTGAATATAATATGACTAACATAAAACCCTTTTTGAGATGTATAAAATCTCTAACTCTATAAGCTCTAAGAATCTAAGAAAAGAACTGATCATAGAAGTAATTATGGAAATCAACCCATGACATACCCTGATGATGACTAAACAAGGTAATCACATGCCACCATTGCTTGGAAGAATCCTGAAACACGCATGTGGTAATAATGAACCTTTTCTCTGGAGGTGTCCCCATAGGCTCAAAGAGAGATAGAGAGGCCTCTTTCCAAGACTCACTAGTATGAAGACCTCCATACCCTGAAAAGGTAGAAGGATGATACTGTTGGAACTCAAAAGTTAGATAATCCATCTTAGGTTTAAGATGTAGAGAACCATGCATAGGCTGCATCATATGTAGGAAACTGTCATTAACATGGGAAGTTGTTCCTATATCAGGTACAACCATTCATGCCTTGAGTGTCACTTCTTGAGGTTAGAGTGTTGGCTCAGGGCCCACCATGTCTGAGCATGGTCATCACCACCCTATTAGCATTTGATATGATGATCTCATGGTGACATTGGTCAAAAAATTCAATGAAAATGTATCAAATAGGCTTAATAATAATGATTCATTCACTAGTGGAAGATGAACATAGGGAAAATCACTACCTAAGGCATACAACCCCAACTACCCACTTGGATGACCAGGTATCAGTAAGTGCTGAAGTATAAATTTAATTTCTTTTAAAATTTAATTTCCAGGTTCACTCCTTTACCTTTTCTAAACATGATAAAGTGGGATAAGGATGTACACCGAATTCATTTTAGATTTCATTATTCACATTATAATGGATATCCATTTCTGGTGAATCAGTGCCCATACAACTTATCCCTAGAAGTGACACCCATTTATTTATAGTATAATGGATAGAATCAGTAAATTACTCCTCCCAATCCATGAGGGCCCATACACTTCTTGAATTGAGATATACAATCACTCAATTACCAATAAGAATAATACAATCACAAGCTAACTATCACAACATCACTCATTAATAAAAATCATATAAAGCAATAAATATTAGTGAAATGAATCTATATGGAATGGAAATAAGAGTTATGTGTGAAATCTAGGTGCCTATAATGATGCACATGACAATTATTCTTTAGTTAATATCATTGGGACAAGGATGAAAGAAAATACTCAACTAGAGTAATAATAAACAACACGACACAACAACTGCATCACCCAACTATGAAATAATGTCAATTTTATTAATAAAAACATAACAATAATTATAATTTTGGGTAACATGGTTTTTACCCTAAACCTGGGTTCAAAATTCCCAAGAACTACTTATCAACAAGTCCTAACAAGTTCCTAATCTCTAATATGTTGTCTCAAAAAATTAATGAGATAAAGAAAAACCTCATTTCATACCAATTTGTGATGTCTTTGACCTAAATTCAACTTAAGAGGTGCCCCAAGTCTGATGGTCCACATGGCCTCATGCATAAAACCCCAAAGACTACAGGCTTCCAACTAGTAGGGAGGGACTATAGTGTGTATTTTGGGAGACTATTACCTCATTACCATAGTATAACACATCAGATAAATATAAATAGAGGTAAATAGTGAAAGAAATTCTAGTAAACAGAAGAAAAATAGAAAATAGAGCCAAAAATAAAAATAACTAAAAAAATAGAATAATATAAAAAAACTAATAATGATATGTCACATATCGAGAAAAATGGAAAACATGGATACAAGACAACATGAACAACAACTTTCATGAAGTATAAAGGCAATCAATGACTAACCCAAGCATCCCAAGATCCGGTTCAGTCATTTACTATCATAATTCATACTATATAGAAAGAAACAAAGTGTTTGAAGGAATATGATTCCCTTTATGAAAACCTTAATTCATATAATCTACTCTAGGTACCAAACGACGCACAAAGAGAGTGTGAGATAATCTTAGTGGGCCGCCACCAACTGTGTCTCTAACATATGGACCATGTAATTGAAATATTATAGTGTGAAAACATGCATATATAAAGTAAATCATCACAATGCATCTAACTACCCAAGTAACTTCTTCAGACCTTAGTCTGTGTCTAAACATAACCAATCCATTAATTTATTATTACCAATTCATAAGTGGATCACATGTTAACAATATTGAAGGTTCCTAGTTATGATAAGTAAACCAATAATGTCAATTAATAATGATGTTCCAAGGTAACAACCAATTATAAATAGACCTTAAGGGTTTCCAAATTAGTAATAACATAATCTTAGATAAGGTTAAGAGTGTAATATAATGATCATAGTCCAAGGAATTCCACAATGACATGCCTAATGAGTTCATGGAGTTCATCCAAGGTAAAATAAGGCTATGTAATGACTGAGCCCAATGGGAATTAACCATGGAACCTACTTCGCAATGTTGTATCATAGGAGTGTATCCAAGGCATCCTGCAGTACTATGTGAGGAATCTTATGGTGTCATGCTTGGTATCCATGAATAGAAAAGAATTAGGATCTAGGTGGGTTTTAACATATGCAAGCTGTAACCTTGAATCAGAATGGGGTTCTCGAGTGCTCATGGAATTCCCTGATAAAAATCCAAGGTGAGATCGTGTCAGGACACTCCTATTTAATTATAAAGTCATGTAATATTTCATTTGGTTAAAGATTTTTCTTTCATTAGCGTGATATGGTCAAGTATCATGCAACCTTTTAAACAAGTCAATATTAATCAATAAGTCCACTTTGTTCAAGCATATCATTTCATTAGTGTGATAAGGAAAAGTAGCATGAAGCTTTTATTAATTCCATTTAATTAATACTAAATAATTAAGGGTCATTTTTATACTCTAAATTAATGAGGTAAGGGGTGATATAGACATGAAACCTATATTTATGTACATTTAATCTGGTCAAGTCATATACTTACTATACCTACCAATTTCCATTTCACATTTATTTATTAATTTGATGCAATTAACTTAGGAGGGTCAAGTGGAAGTTACATGGTACTTTAAATTCACCATTACATGATACGAAAAACATTTATGATAAGAAGTCCCACCATTAGTGTGGTCAAGATAGATCACATCCAAACAGTGGCTCAAAAGTTTACTCAATTATGGAATAACTTCCAACATATACTGGATTGGGTTTATGGAATAACCACCAACAACAAATAACATATATGGAAAAAGAATAATTATATGTTTCTAATGATTATAATAATGGCATATAAATTTATTAAACGGCGCCCGATGAAATCGGTGGACCACACACAAAAATTCCAAAATCAACAAACTTCATTGATGGGTTATAAACACCCCACCGTGGGGTTGTACAATTATTCTCCTATGGAATCATCCTATAATTTTCCTTAGAACATAGTAGATATAAGAAAAAATAAAAAATGATCATGCCTCGATAACTAGGTTGATATCAAGAGAGGAAAATAATGACTAAAAAGGACACGAGTACTTACCAGTGCACATCCAATGTAATGAATAAATGCTCGATCAGATCCAAGATAAAGTATATCTCTTGATATATACCTTAGGTATTAGAAAATCTATAAATTGAGAGAAGACGGTGGTTTTAATTCTGGATCCCTATTTGGTGAAGAAGGGGTGGCTTTATTAGATCAGTAAGGGATAAATAGTAAAATTACCCAAATTTTTTTTCATCCACGGTTTGTCCAGACAGTTTGACATACCCTACGCGAACCATGCATGGGAACCTAAGAAGAAGGGGAACTCACACAGTTTGTCCATATACCTATGCACTAACCATGTGATATGGTCCTTCTCAAAAATAGACCATCTTCACGGTTAGGTCAATCGTTCAACATCTGTGCGCCAACCATGCGAGATGGTCAGTTTCCTAAAAAGATGTGTTATGGGCTATGAACATGCCACATACACCCCTATAACCCTTGATAACTCTTTAGATATCCAAATTAAATCCAAAATAATGAATTATACATAAATTGAAATGAATCATACCTGATTGAATGATCGGGTTCTTACAATTTAGGTTAGTTTTGAGGATTTAAATGTTAAAGTATTATAGTATTTTTATGGGTATTTACATAATAAGGGCCATTTTCATTTTAAATTGTAGTAATTGATTTCATGTTTTTATGATTTTTTTTTCTGAAAGTTAATGATTATTTGTAGAGATGAATGAAAAATTTCCTCAAAAAACTTTATTATCCATCCTAGATCAATTTATATTTACTATCTTTAATAAATCTCCTTTAAATTATTTTGAAATAATTTTAAAAATCCAAATTTCTTGTAAGAAAGTATTTGATCTATCCAAGACCTTCTCAATTATTCAAAATTTATATCGATCATTGTCTTTATTTTATATGATTTCAAAATATAAACTCATACATCACATCCAGTAAAGGAAATACAATCAATGACTTAATTATTTGTTTTCTAGATATATAGACTTCATTCTGTAAGATGAAGGGGATATAAATAGAGTAAAAGAAGACCCTGGTCTCATGATTTAAGATTTGAATTATTTTATTATTTTCTAATCATGAATCTTGATTTAGTTGACATTAAAAAATCATAAGGAAATATTTCATATCATTGATTTGTAGGAATAAATTATTAGAGAATAAGAAAAAAAAAGCATGGATAATGTTTTAATATGGAAGTTGAATGAAGGATGTGTTTTTCAATGGTATTTTGATATATAATAAATATTAAAAGAGGAAGTAATCTCCTAGGTATTATTATATTGTTTTTTCATAAATATTTGGTTTCTTTTAGTAGAATCATTTCCTTTGAAAAGTGGTGTAGAAAAAGGTAAATGTTTTTAGAGTCACTCATTTAAGGACATATGATGTAAGGATAAATAAATATTTTGTTTAAAATATGTTTGATGGTAAGGAAATGATAGTTAATTAATATTATTTAAATTTCTTGAGAAAAATAACTCTATAGAAAAACTTAGTGGTTAAAAAGTTATTTGATGATTAAGGATATTTTTCAGGATTATAATCTTATATTTTGAAACATTATAAGAATTATTTTAATATAGATTTGATGAAAATGACAACTTGTCCCATCAAACATGGATGTGGGGATTGAACCCCCAACCAAAGGGTGATAATGGTGTAGTGCCTACCATTCACATATGTGGTGTCCTGGTTAGAGTTACATTTATTTTTTTAAATGACGTGACAGATAAAAATTAAGCTAATTATGATAAATTATGCTTTACAATAGATATATCCCTGAGAATAAAAAGTTAATTCATTATTGAGTAATTATTTATAATTCAGAGTTTCACAATTTTGGGAACCTTATATGATTAAGATAAATGAAAATACACTTATGGATAGGATAGGATTTTATTTTTGGATTAAAGGTTGAGTAATATTTTGGAGGTATTTATGATTTTAATGTCTCTCTTTGGTGATTTAGGTAACTAATTGAAATGATTTAAATATAATGGATATTATAATACTATGGAATATATTTTTTTGTATGATACTTTAACATTTATTGATGTTATATTGAGATAAATTTTAAATTAATCATAGAAGAATATGTGATCAAATCCTTCCATTTTATTTGGTTTTGAACATGGTTGGAAATTTTTTGACAAATTTTGGGGTTAGTTATTTATAAAATGATCAAAGATTAACTTTGGGTGTTTATAGATTAATGTTTTATTTCATCATATCACATTTTACTCTTTTTGAAAAATTATATTATCTTGTTCTAGCCTTTTTGGTTTTAGTTAATATCTAAATAAATAAGAACAAGATTATGAAATATTTTTTGCAATATGTGAACTATTAGAAGTTGATTTTAGTGCTTCAATAATAAAATATTTCACCTTGAATACTGATAATTTGGTGTAAAAGATGAGATTTCTGTAGGATTTGATTAATTGATAAAATTATAATTGTCAAATATGTATATTTCCTTAAGTTATAACCCTATATGGTAAGGAATTCCTCACCTCTAATAAAATGATCTTGAAATCAAAAATATTATCATATTACCATATTTTCTAAGAATCAATATCTTTTTTACACCTCATTATATTTTTCGATTGTGGTCATTAACATTCTCATGATCATTCACTTTCTTATAATCAATGATATATATCACCCTCCATAATTTTTGGAATGTCATTTTTTCCTCCAAGATAATTTTTTTCAATTACCCCTAATGTTATCCAATCTTTAAACATAGTTATGTGTTATTCTATATGACAATCATATTTCCATTCCCCTCTTTTTAGGAGGAAGTTTTGTTAACCCTTTTTACATTGAAGGATTTCAAAAAATGTATTTTCATATGTCAAAAAATTGATTAATGAGATAAATTTGAAAATTTTTAGGAAACAATTTATTAATGGTTGGAGAAGGTAACAACTGAATTTTTGAAACTAAAACTATATTTAATATTGTGTACGACATGCAACAAGAAGCCCAAATAAAAATAGAAATTTTATTATTTAAATATGAATTTTATAACCAAACCATTACATTGGTGGTTATGAATAAGATTAAATAATATATGAGATATATAAAAATTTACTAACTAATAAAATTCTATTTTTAAATTATTTTAAAGTAATCACTTAATTTTTAGTTGTCATTTTATTCTTCCTAAATATGCTTTCTAAAAAACTGTTTTTTTGGATTTTCTGTAAGAAAATATTATATTTAACTAAAATAAAATTTAAAAATTTTATTTTATAAAATAAATATCGTTTTTTTAAATCATCATTTAAAAATTATTTAAGATTCATTTTTGGTTCTTTTTTCTAAAAATATTTATTTTTTAATGAATCGAGAAAAATACTAATTTTTGTAAAACTATAATTTCATTTAATTTTAAAAGCCCTATAATATTTAAAATATTATTATAAAATAATATATTACTAATTTTTTCATAAATAATATAATATATTACAAAATAATCAAATGTGTACATGATGTTGGTATAAAAATAATTTTAGACCAAAAGGCATTTTTTCATAAAATCATTTTTCATCGCACTATGTGGGATAATTGTAAATTTTATTTCATATACTTATAAAGATTAAATTTAGTAAAATATATTACATATTTGGAATCAGAATAATTATCATTTTTTAATAAGTTCAACATAATTTTTGGTCATATTGAATAGTAAAAACAGTAAATATTCATCACTATGGTAAAACAGTAAATCAGGTTAACATTGGTCAATAATAATTGATATAGCCATAATTTATCATCTTAAATATTTTTCTATGAATCTATTTCGACCATTATAACCTTATTCTCAATATTTATTTGGTTATGGGACATGTTTCCGTGATTGTGATATATATAATATTTTATGTAATGAAAAGGACATAATGGCACCCTCTTTCTAATAAATATATCTTAAATACTCATAAATGGATAAAATAATACTATGAAAGAATATTTATAGTTATTTTGATCAAAATTAAATTTTTTTAATAATATAAATTTATTTATAAATTTAATAAATTATATAGTTACCTTAAATTCTTATGTAATGCCACCACATTACTTCTTTAATTAAAAGTAAAAACATTATATAAAAAATACTAAAAGTTATATCATTTTAATGAATATTAGGTTACAATTTTTTTAAATAATTATAAAATATATGTGGTGTTTTAATGGTTTATATTTTAATTATATATTTTTCCTTTTGTTTTTAATTCATAGTAAATTAATATTGTCAAAATTGATATTAATGATATTTTATAATAAATAATGTATAATTAAATTATTTGAAATTAATATTAGTATTATAATTATAAAAATAAATGGTATACTATTTATAACACCTACCATATTCTATTTATGGGACCTTTCATATTTTATAGACACTTTTTTGACAAAAAAAGTGTAAAAAACATTAATTCTATAGTAGTTGTTTAAAAGGGTTAACTTGAGTTTAAAAATTATAATGGTGAAAACATTACCTAAACTTGTAAATTTTTTATTATATGATACTATTTAGACTATAAATTATATTTTATATGTATACTATCCATTTTGATCCATTTTAATATGATTAGTAGATTATATTAACTTAATACAATATAAAATTTCAATAGTGCCACTCTACTCTCCTAAAAAAGGGACTCTCCTCTATCATTTTCATCAAAATTCAAAATATTTTGGTGTATAAAAGGACTAAAATAATAAATTAATTTAATTAATTACCACTTCTTATAGGCGGGATTTTTAATATAAATCACACCTAGGAAGCCTTTCAACATAATCTTAAAGAGGTTGTCATAAAAGGATGCGTCATTCTTAATCGAGCATTTTATTTTATATTTATTATTACACTTTCTACAAATAATATTAAAACATTATAATATAAAAATATTTGTTGATACCATTTATTGAGATGTTATTACATTGAATTAAAAACCTATATCCTTATCCTATTCTATCAAATTGGAAAAGAAACCATCATTCTTGTGTACAACAGACTATCACCTCTCAAACTGATGTAATTCATTTCCCATCATCAAATCTCATGGATATTTTTAATGATGTATTTAATGTATTAATATTATAATAATGACAAATTTATCCTTATATATAATTAATGTATCATTTATTTTTATAACTTTTCATTTACTAAAAAATGATAATGTCGTTGTATGTACTTGTGGACCACCACCTACAAGAAGAGTACTGATTTTATATTCAACCCAAAATAACATGTATTATATATATTAATAGATATATATATATATAAATAATTTTTAAAACATTAATTAATTATTATTCTGAAATGATAAAATAATACTCAACATATTTCTATAATGATCATTGAAAAATGGAAATGTTTCTCAAGCGTACGTATAACCAAAATTCTGCATGATAGAAATATTGTCTATTTTTAATGAACATAATTAATTATTGGATTAAAAAATATTATTTTTGTGTAACAATATTAGTTATTTCTTCATTATTTTTCTGGGGATTATGAAATTATGAAATAATGACCGATTTAACCATCGACAACCTACCGAATTAATTTTTGACATATTAGATGAATATCATTATTTCATCTGATTTGAACATAACCTATTAAGTAATTTAATAAGTCAAGACATTAAAGGAATAATAAAAATGAAAAGTTCATAATAAATTAAAATATTAACATAATTTTATTATTCATGAATATGAATAACGTACATGATATGTTGGACACAAGATAGGGGATTCCATTGTAAAATTACTCTTTTAAACCTTGTTTGAAATTTTTGAAAGATTTAATCTCTAAATATTTATCTTCTATGTCGATATTCTTAATTTTTTTATGAATGTATCTATATAGAAGCAAATATATTATAAAGAAAATTTTATTTTGATTTTGTCATTCTTTCGAAGAATTTTAAAATGAATATTATTATGTATTTTATATAGAATATTTTGATATATTTATTAATGAAAAATAAATGTTATATTTTAATGTATTCAATTTCAATGACCATCCTTATTCCAAAACAATTATTTTATTTTTGGATTCCTTTATATGTTTCGACAACATAATAATACCCAAAAAAATATAAATTACTTTATTTTTGAGGGAACTATTGTCATAGATCCTTGAGGATTCAATTATAAAAATATGTTATCTATCTTTTTCCAGAAGTTGGTGAGGATACCTTATCATTATATAATGATGAGGATTCATCCTTGTACTTGAATGAATAGGATTCTTAGGATTCCATTAAAATTAATAATTTCTCCTGGGTTCTTAAGGAGGGCTATACGAAGGAATTATACCCCTGGATTGAGGAACAAGAGAGGTGGTCCTTTCAGAGGTATAATAACAAGGAGATATCACATGGAGATTATCTAAGTATTAGAGATAAGATGTTTGATATGCTGGAATCTAAACATGATAAATACCTCATATTTTATTTTTTTACTCCATCCTTGGAAATAATTGAACTTTGATTGAATAAATTTTTTGCTACCAAGATGGTCCTAAATCTTTTTTTCACATCTGGGATCCTGATAGGGAAGTGGATCCCTAGAGGATATTATGAATTTCTTTGAAAGGTTTTTATGTTTATTTTCATCTAACCACATGATGTAATATTGATTTTTCCCATTTTTTCTCCATAATTCCTGGTTATCTATCCACAATAATATTAGATGTTGTTGTGGGAGATTGACCATTCTTTTGTTGTATTTGAATGACTTATAAATGATAATCAAAATATATTTTAGGGTTTACTATGATTTCATGACTGCAATTTTGAGTCCTATTGTGTTATGAATTTTTTAGTTCATGTTTGAGTCCAATTACTTGATGTAGTAACGGATGGGGAGGTCTAATATTTCTATCTAATCTCATACATAGTTTTTATCACTATATGATTACTTTTTTGCTACAGTATTCACATTACCTTTATGTTATTTTTATTGCTTAAATACTGGGAAAGTCATGAATAATGGGAATTTTATTTCCAATTTTTTTTATATGGAGATATGTTTTCTATCACATAAATAAAGCTGGTTGATGTGAGTATCTTATTCCATGTATTATCAACTGGTTTCTAACCCTATAATGGTTATGGGTTGAGTTTTATTTAAGACTTTGATGTTGTAAGAACTTCATGGACATGATTATTTTATCTTAGGGATAGGATATAATAAATTATTTCTACTACTATGATGTATTAAATTGGAGTTAGGAATGGGTGGTGATGATTGTTTCATGTAAAATGATCAATAATCTAAAGTATGCTTGTGTATGCTCTTGATGAACAAAAGGGTTAGTGTCCCTTGATCATTAAATTATGATTTTGGAGAGAGTTCTCCCTTGGATATAATGCTGGAATATTCTGAACACAACTGAAATGGAATATAGGTGCAAGATGAGATCATAGTGATATTCCACTACAGTTATAACACTTGGAATTAATGAGATGCTATACTTCCCTTGAATAATAACATGGGTGAATTTTCTTTTTTGATTCTCATTTTGTAATATTTATATTACTAGTAGGTTTAAATATATTTCATCTCATGTCATAAGTTTCTATCCATCATTTCATTTAATAAAATTTTGGGGTATGGGATGGGTAACCAACTCTTTCTTGAATCATTTTGGTATAATTTCCATGTTTTTTTAAAGAAAAACCGTAATTCACATTGTTTTGAGAATTTTAGTTTCGAAAATATGGATTTAAAAGAATGGGAATTATGATTATTTGGAAAAAAAAATATGGGTTGAAATAAAATTTTATAATATTCATTCATTATATGTTATGATTATATTATTTTTCATGGTAAATTTTTATAATGGAAGGAGGTTATTTTATGAGACATGGAATGATGGGTCCGTGATATCCCTCCAATAGGATTATGTAATATTTTTATTGGAAGTTGATTGTAAAGGAAATTCCATTTGTAATTGTAATGGTTATTCCATTTTTATTTCTGAAGTTTACTCCATTGGTAATCATGATGGTTATTATAATTATAACCAGAAAGGTTAATCTATACATAATAATGATATGAAAATGTTGCCTTAAATTACCTACATTATTTATTTATTCAATCTATTTTTTATGAAAATATTTTTATTTGCTAAATAAATATAATTTGATTATGTTAATAGAATCATGTTTTCAAATTTTTATTGGTGAAATGGTTAACATTGTGAAAAGTGTTCATAATATTCTTATGATTTAATATAAACTTTTATGAGTTCAGTTTTTAAACTAAGACATCCTATAAAATGTTTTCTGGGAAGATTTGGGAAAGTAGTTGATTTATTTAGTAAAAAAATGTTTTTTATAACTTGTCATTTTTTTATAAGTACTTACATACTAATCGATACTTTCTATTTTTTATATCTTTTTTTGATTATTTTTTCTCATAAAAAGTTTTAAACTATTTTTTGTAGGGTTTTAAAGATGGGTAGGGAGAATGATGAGATCTAGATGAAAATTGTAATGTTATTTCATGAAAAATAAACTTGTTAGGTCATAAAAGTTTTTTAGGAAAAATTAATACCAATTGGACGTCTCATCATTTTGATGAAATATTTATTTATGAAAGGGTGATGTATTAAGTATCTAAAAGTACAAATCTTAAAGATCCCCAATTGTATGAAAATTAATTCGTGAATTAAAATGTATGATTATAAAATATTTTCAACTGGGTCCTTAAAATAGAGTGATTAAAAACCATCTCCTATTCCCTAAACAATTTATTGATATATTTACATACTTTACCCATAAATAATGGAGTTATATTATTGAGGAATAATGAGATTTTTCTCTATTTTCACTTTTTTCACTAATAAATAGATTCCACATCCTCCCAATTTCTATAACCATTATAGATCCATAGATCAACCGAAACCCTACCCTAATCTCTCCTCAACACCACATCGACACATTTGAATCCTTTTTCTCTCAAAATAAAAAATATATGGATCTTAATTAGTTATTGATGGGACAAATTCCCAGAGAGTGGAAATACACTTAACTAGAAATTTCTAAGTTCATTTATTATTATGGAACCATAAATTACACTATAAACATGGTTTTATGAGAATAGAAAAATTTATTCTATGTATAAATATTATTATAATAATATAATATCAATTTTATAGTTTCCTCTAAAATAATTTAGAAAAATGAAAATACCATCTTCCATATGTATGGACTACCGCCTCCATAAAAAGATGTTTTTTTTCCATTACCACCTAACATGGATAACATTTAAAATAATTGGTATTGAAAATTAATATTTTAAAAAATAATAATATTTTTTAATATTAATATATGAATATATTTTGAAAATTAAAATAATTAATGTTTATAGTAAAATTAACTTCCGGAAATCGACTATTTAGGCACCTTTCATATTTTTTTGTCTTCATGGGATAAAATTTGAAACTGTAAATGTATTTTACTCATAGAATAAAAAACAGAATAATCTTACATAATAATAGAAAAACCATCATTACAATATGGTTAAAACTCTTGGTCCTATTTTTTATTCAAGGAAAATAATATTATTTTTCCTTATTTAAAAACATACTTACTTATTTTGTAATTCATCACCAAAATGGTTCTTTTTTTTAACTATTTACCTAATTCTCCATCATTTATTTACTACATTGTAAATCCTAGTTACAGAACAATATAAATATTTCAATTAAAAAGATAAAAATTATTTAATTAATTCTTATATTGGGAATCCTTATGATTTATCATTTGGTTATTCCTTAAATTAGAATTATTAAATTGACTTTCATGTCATGGTTTTGATCAATGTAATGAACTTGAATTTTTAAATTATATTTTATTATATAATGAATATGTGTTATTTTATATTTTATATTAATATATATATAAAACAAATAGAAAACAAAATAATTTATTCATTAATTATAATCATTACAGTGGTCAAGAAAAACATATTTGAAAATTCCAAATGTATATCAACTTGATAAAAAATAGTAAATAGAGGAAATGGAATTTAAAATTTTAGATCACCCTAATATGATAGAATCTTCACTCCAACAAACAAAATATGGAAAAAAATCCCACTGATATTTTAGAAAAGTAAAATATAGAACCATGGGAGGAATTGTAGTGAATAATGAATAAAGGATTGAAGAGGTATTTATAAGAGGTAATATAACCGTTATAATAGTAACCTGACCATCAAGAATAGTATCATGGCCTTTAAGAATAGTCACCTGACATTTAGATTAAAATTTTACATCAAAATAATAAAATTTAATAAAAATATTATTTATCAGGATTTATTTATGAAAGTATAAATATTTTAATTTTATACCAAGATTAATAACCCATAGAAATTATATGTTATTTTTTAATATATTTATTTTTAGGTATTTCAATGGAATCAGTTTTTCTATAATTAAAATTACCAATGTGGGTATTAATTTTAATAAAATGAATATATTTTTTATATTCATCACATAAAACATTACCAATGGTTAGTTTTTGATAATTTTTTGAGGAATTTCAATTTTACATGAATAATAAAAATATAATTTTCAAATACAAATTTTTTAATGACATAATAATTAATTAATAATGATTTAATATATGTTAAATTTGTTTTCCTATCACAAAATAAATTTATTAAGTTAAATGGGTCATTGAAAAACCATAATTTTAATTTCTAAAACTAAAAAGTAATTTTACAAGTTTAAAAGACTAAAGTGTCTATTAATATAATTTTTCAATTTTTCTCCATTACATTCGAATAAATTAAAAAATTAAAAATTAAATGTTTTTGATTGTACATAAATAAATATAATTTATTCACATATATATATTTAATAATTTCATAAATGTTACTATAGAAAGGATTACCTTGAATATTATAATTTATTCAATATTTGTTTTCTTAAAAATACACATCTCTTCAAGTATAAATAACCCCTTACCCCTCCCTTCGAAAAAAACTTACTATCCACATTCAAAATAAAAATAATTTCAAAAAATATATCTATAAGTACCCTTACCATCCTTAATGATGTTATGTAGTAATCAAACTCTACCATTTGTTATATTTTAGTGCCATAGAAAAGATGCAACACTAGGAATAGGGTAACATTTCGTCAACTATTATTCTCATTTTTCTTTTCTCTTCCTCCGTTTCACAATAAATTTCATGCCAAAATATTATAATATTAATTTATCTATATTTTTTATTCAAATAATTAATTTATCCTACTATAATTAATATATTTAAAATATATTTATATGTCAATATTCTCTTTCCTCTTCTTTCAAAAAATGTACGGTCAATGGTCATTTAACCACCCATGAGGACAACACCATATTTATATTTATCACCATTTTCAATGATGTATAGAATGAATAATATATGATATATAAATATATATATTTTTTTATTTCTCAACAATAAATTTAAATTATATATAAATTACCTCAAATAAAATTAGAGAAATCAAAACAAGATAGGATATTTTAAGAAAAATTAATATCAAAACACTTCACTATTAACAAAGGTAAATAAAAATATAATCTAATGATTATAATTGAAAAATAGTTATAGATATGTACATAATTAACTATGGGTTATATGTTTTAATAATCCAATTTTTTTATTGAGTAAGTAGAAAAAGGAAGAATTAAATCATGATTTATGGTAAGCGGATTCTGAAACCAAAATCTTTTATTTAGGTTATCTCTTATATTGAATTGATTTTAATATATAAATTCCTCTAACATCCAAAAAATATCCCTCCAATATTCCTACCCATTTCATTCTAGTAATATACGTGTTTCTACATTATCAAAATTATTTTTAATACCATTATAATGATTTTTCAAAAAGAACATTAATTTTCCAAAATAGCTCTTAAAACCTCTTGAGACTTTCCTTCTTTAATTTAAATTGATATTTTCTTCAATAATATTACTTCCCATATTCATTTTGGTACCCTAAAGTTTATTCATTAATGTATGATTTATGGACCCTTTAGGACACCAATTTATTTACCTTGTTTTATTTCATGAATATAATTGTTATAAGACCTCTTCCCAAGTAGAATGCAAGATTATGATAATATTATGATCTAGTAGATGGGATTAAAGTTATATTTCCCTATAATGAATTTCTTAATGGGATATATCTCATGATATTATGTGAATTATGTTTATTACATGTGAACTGAAAATGTATTTTCTCACATTTAAGATTTTAAAATTTATACACATATGTTTTTTTGAACATGAATCTTGTCATGTTCATAACTATGTTTGGTATCTGAATAATATGTTATGATTTTTTATTATTATGCATATGCCACATTTCATGCGTTTTCAAATTATCCCCAAATTCGTTTGATTGAGATCCCATGTTTATGATATAATGATAGTTATTATGTTAAAGCATGTACAATTGATACAGGTCACTCATTCATTCTATGTTATCACACCATTTACAAAGATTTTAAATCACTCATTTCATTTATGTATATCATTATGTAAATACACATAGTAAGGATATCATTAGTGAATTAATAAATAATATGATAAATAATTGAAATAATGTTTATGTTTTATGTATAAATGTTGTATAAAATTAATTTTCTGAAGATACTAAACCTTTAGATACTTGAATGTGTTAATATAATGTTAATTATCTAAAAAATTATGAAATAATAATATAATATAATGTTGGTTAAATATAGTTGGTATAAACGGATATTTTAATTAATTTTGGAAATAGGACAAGAAAATATTAATGAAAACCATAGGGATAAATTTGAGTGTTAAGGGAATTGTCCTAATGTTTTGGTAATGTGTTAAAGTGTGTGGTTTATGAGAAATAAAATTACTTTATGGACACCTATAGTGGATATAGTTTTTGAATGGACGTAACTTGTGGTAATTACTATTAAAAGGGAGGATTTTGTTTTAAATTGATCACCACCTGGTGCACAATAAATTGGCTTTACTATACACCTAGTTTGGCAGTTCCATGTGATATTGTTTAGTAAATGAAAATATCAATGCCAAAAATTACAAAGGATATATAACATAAATATTTTTTTCTATTAAAATATAGAAAATAATTAATGTAAATGTTCTACGAAATATCTTTTGAGGAGGATTGTAATCATATAGACCCCATAATATACGGCCGTATAATTAATTTTAACACGATAAAAAATTATTTATTTAATCTTTATTGACTTATGTTTTTTTCAAACTACTAATATTTTAGAAAATAGTGGTAAACATGAGAAATGAGATGAACAAACCAAGTGAGGGTTCATGAAATTATTTTTCAAATGACATTCATAATGAAATTAGGGTTGGAGTTTAAAACTACATGGTTATTCTTTCACAGATGTCTCATGGTGTGACCAAAAACTTAAACATTTTTTGGAACTTTGACCTTCACCCAATAAGTAATAGCTATCCATTGTTTCCTTTATCCAAAAATGACCACTGATGTTTCGTGATCCTTTCAATCCACTTTTCATAGAATAGTGGTCAAACCCAATGGAAGAGATAGTTCCTTTCCTCCACTGTTCTATAATTGAGATGGTTACTCTAGCCATATATCATTTATATAGAGAGGGTGATCGGTGGTGGGTGTTTATATACAACATATAACTAAATTATGTAGTCTATGAAATTGAGTGGAAAGAATTTATGAAGCTATTTCTTAAAAATGATATCCAGCAAACCTTCCAACATAATATGGAGAGGGAATTCAATGAGATTATATAAAATAAGGGAGAATATATCATTTCATATGAGGAAGATTTTATAAGTCTTAAAAGATAAGAATCCGGTTTTTTTATCAGAGTGATAGATAAATATATAGATTGTTTAGTGGTTTAAAAACAAACCTTTGAATGAATATATATATCTTCGAATTTTGGGGTTATGAAAAGGTTGTCCTATATGACATCAAAGTTGAGATGGATTTTGGATTTTGGTCATTTGGACATGGAGATAATATTAAAATAATGGAATTTCAAGATATAGGATCAAACAACAAAGAATGAAATATGATCCAACCAACCACATATCAAAAATTTGTGAAGAAGCATCTTGATAATGTCCCAAAAAGGATAATGAAATAACTCAAGTTCATAATAGAAGAACATCATGATCATTAATGTCTAATATATATAAATAGGCTAACCAATGTGATATAGGAATGGAATGAACCTCCCAATTAACCATACATGGTTCAATTATTCAATTGAAAGGAGAATGGGAATAATGAAATATAGTTCAATAAACCATGGTCCTTTTAGGATAATCCATGTTAGAAACCACCAATGCTAATAGAACAATGAAAAGATTATACCATCACTGGAAGAACATGAAAAAAATACATATATTATATACTTTAAATTCACTCAATAACGGGAAATGTTCATTTGATTATTGTTCTATGCATTTATTTTATATCATTAATTTTTTATTGAACTATTTAATCAAAACCATGTTATTGTGAAGTATAGATATCTATAAAAATAGCTTATGGAGTGTTCATTACAACCAATGTGTTAAAATGTTCTCCTACTAGACTATGTGGTAAAATTCTTCATCGAATATCATAATCCATCTATTTTTTGAATATGATGTTGTATCGGCCCTGGACTGGCTCTCTATACACATATCCCACATAAACTATTATGAAAGGAATTATTTTTCAATATTCTAAACCATACTATACTCATATTCAATTTCATGGAATTTCCTAAATCTCTTGTTGATAATACCTTAATGATGTGTATGATGATACATGTAAAGATGCACTTCTTTTCCAAATGTTTGTGTCCATGTAAATCACTAACCATGAATAAATTCTTATTATGAGGGAATATATTACTATATTTATATAATTTATTCTCAGACATTATAATAAACCTTCTCTATATATAATATTTAAAAATGCTTTATTACATAAACATTCACTTAATATAACCCAAAATATTGAGAGGTCTAGGGTATTTTGGGCATAGAAACATTAAATGACAACTTAAGACCTAAAATACAACATCATTATTGAAAACATTTTTTACATGACCCTAAAATTCTTTTGTACATAGAATTTCATGGGATAAACTAAAGACACACATAAGAAAAGGGTGAGATGTGAAGCCTAATAAGGAAGTAAAGAAAAAATAACATGATGAATACAATACATGTTAGACAATGTGATTATAAATGGATCACATGTGAAATATGAACATAAAGAAATGATATATAATGATGATCAAAACATGGAAATGTTGAAAAACATAAAATATTACAACATTAACATAAATAAATTAGGTGAACACCTATAACAACATGGTGGAAAAATGACCTAGAAAGAATCATGTAAAATATTTTCACAAAATGACATATAATGATACTAATCATTACCCAATACATTGGAGATCTATTAGGGCACGCCCTTCATAATCATTTCACTCCCATGGTTAAGTGCACCACATAAATCGTATAACATGGATTAATTCAAAATCATAATTTTTTCCATGATCATAGAATATGGAATACGTAAATATATGTACCATTAAATAAGTATATTTTTATAATGGTGAATACCTTTGATAGAGAAATGAGTATGGTATTCACAACACAATGATTTTGTCTTGGAAAATCTCGATGCAATTTCAGCTGCATAACAGCATTATATGCATATTCATAAATTTGGTTGATGAGAGAGAAAGTGGTTTTCATAATTAATACATAAAATATATAGTAATATAATCATGAAACATAATATCCCCACATATTAAATGTAATTTATATGCATAATATAGAAGAAATACTTTAATGGAACTAAGAAGAGAGAAATCCCTTACAGAATTTCGGCATGGTAACAAGTGTACACGGAATGAATTAATAAGAGATAAAGGGTGTATAATCATTAAAAAATAAGTAGGCAATTATGGGGGATTTACTAAATCATACCAATTTTTTTAAATTTAAAATAAAATGCTATAAAAACATAAATAAACTTGGACAAAATGAGAAGGGAAGGAATCCCTTACTTGGATGTGTGATCCCAAAGGCTTGGGAGAGGCTTGAGGGAGGATCCATAGAAGCATGGGGAGGATTGGGGGTTTTATATAGAGTATGGGGAATAGTTTTTCAGAGATAAAAATGGTTTGAGTGATTAGGAATGATATATTGGGTGCTTTTATATAGGGAATGAGAGGTAATTCATTATTATTTAGGATTTGGACACTACACATTAAAATATTCAGAAACAAAAACCATACCATTGTTTTTAACATAATTTCTGGAAAATAAGAGTAGTAAAAAATATTTTATAAGTTCAAGTACCTAACATATTAACATATTAGGCTTTCTTATTTAGAGGTGAGTCACACTCTCAAGAAAATCATTTTAAATTTTAAAAATATTTTGTATGTCTTGGAGGGTCCACTGAGGCATTATAAAGTCAATAAAACAAATATAAAATCGCGTCATTTTAAAGGGAAAACCTATACTGTCCCAATGAAACTTATATAGTATTTTATTACATCACTATTTGGCCATTATGATGTCATAAAACACATTATATATTTATACGATATTAAAGTTTTACCCAAGAATTCGACAGCCTCGAAAAATTATGAAAAATTCAACATTAAATAATTTTGATTTCTTGATTCCAAAAATAATATTCATTTTATCTAAATAATTTTCTAAATATGTGAATTTTTACTTTTAAAAGGAAAACCGACATTGATTGAAAATTCATGGGTTTTGACAAAAATAGTATTCAAATATTAATAAAAATTTACATTTGACATCATAAAAATTATATAAAAATTTATTATTCATAAAATTAATTTGATAATAATATATTTTTAAAATAGTAATTATTTACAATTATTCATTAACACCTTAAAATAAATTATTTAAAAATACACTTCCTTTTTTATCGTATATAAATTATAACTCTTATCAAACTGATTACCTAATCACTTATAGATAATTAAATGATATAATCATCATTTATAAGATTTTTTTTAAAATATTATTAGAAAAACATTATTTTAATATAATAATGTATTTATTTCTCAAAATTCTCATTTTTTATTGAAAACTCAATTTATCAAATTTATCATTATTTTATGAAAGTCTATTCTCATAAAGGAATTGATGGAATAAGTCTTTTATTTATAAATATTTATTACAAAATAAGTATCTAATACCTTGTTACATAGCCCATTATAACACCCACATAATACCTATGGGTAAGGTGTATGATGGTGACAGACTCTTGGGGCGGCTCAGATAACATTGCCTGTGTGGTAATCTCTATTAACTTGAACTTTTATGGTTGGATATTTTCATTAAGATTTACATGATGAAGATCAGATAGGTCTTGGTCAAGAGAAAATCCAAGGGATGCTACTTCCTTCCCATTATCCAACAAATGAGCTTCGTACGACTTGAGTCTATTAAAGGAGGACATATTCTCCTTTGTCTGCGTTGAATGTTTTTTTAAACCTTATATTTATATAAGTTGTGTGAACATTGTTCAATGGTTATATTATCAAAGGTAACGATACTTAATGGTAATTTAAACCAAAAAATAATAAAAAATTACACATTTTTTTCTATATCTATAAGAAATTAAAAGAAAGGGAATTTTATTCCTAAATATTTTCGGAGTTACAAAATTCCCCCCCTTAAGAAAATATCCAATTGAAATTTCCTTTTACCACACTAAAACAAATGAGGATAACTCTACATCATCACTTCTTCTTGTTCCCATGTTGCTTTTTCAGTCTTATGGCTTCTCCACAAAACTTTGACGAGGGGAATTGTGTTATTTCATAGAAATATTTCCCTACGATCTAAGATCTTCACCGAATTGTCTTCATAGGAATGTTCATTCTCCCATGGTACAACCTATGGATTGAGTACATGCAAGATATCAGATATTAACTTCCTTAAATGTGATACATGAAATACATCATGTTCTTGAGTTAGGTTTAGAGGAATTGTTAATCAATAGGACACAGATGTAATGACAACAGGGATCTCAAAAGGCCTGATGTACCATGAACTAAGCATTGCCTTTATCCCAACTCTCATCACTCTCTTCCATGGAGATATGCAGAGGAAAACCATATCCCCAACATCAAACTCTAGGTCTCATTGATGGTTGCCAACATAACTCTTTTGTCTACTCTTAGAAGATTTGTTGTGCTATTGGATGGTCTTAACCTTCTCTAGAATTTCTTCGACCATTTCTAGGCCTAGAAAGTTTTTTCTCCCTGACTTATTCCCAACATTCCTGTGTTTTGCACCTCCTCCCAAAAAGGGCTTCAAAAGAAGCCATTTGGATGCTTGAGTGGAAGATATTTTTGAAAGAGAACTCAACACGAGGAAGATGTTGATCCCATTATCCTCTAAAGTACATTGATAATGATCTCAACATGTCCTCAAGTGTTTGAATGGTCTTCTACGATTTCTTATTAGTTTGAGGAAGATATTCCATAATAAATTTCAACTTGGTATTCAGAGCATATTGGAGACTCTTCCAGAACAGAGAGTTGAATCTTGGATCTTGATCAGATACAATCGATAGTGGTACACCATATAGCCTTACCACTTCTATGATGTATATATGTTCCATTGTATCCAATTATAAATCCTCATGAATTGTAATAAATTGTGCAGTATTTGTAAGACGATCCACAATAACCCTGATATCATTATTTCATTTGGATGTATTCATATGTCTAGTGACAAAGTCTATGGTGATGTTATCTAATATCTATGTTGGTATGGGTAACGGTTGCATCATCCCCTTAGACTTTTGTCTCTCATCCTTCAATTGGGGACATGCTAGGCTCTTTGACGGATATTAGGAGATCTCATTCTTCATGTTATTGCACCAATAATGCTCTTAGATATCCTGATAAATCTTTGTGTTTCATGGGTCCATGGAGAAATTTGAACTAAGTGAATCATCCAAAAAAACATTCTTTTACACTGGATTTGATGGAACATATAGTCTTGACCCAAATATCACAATTCCATCTTCATTGACATTAAACTCTGAGGATTTCCCTTTTCTGATAGTTTCCACTTTATTTTGAATTCTAAAATCATATTTTTGAGCATACCTTAACCTTTAAAAATGATATGGTTGGGAAATAATTTTTGGAAGGATTGATGATGTTCCCTTATTTTTGATTCCCATGTCCCTCTTCATCAAATCGAAGAAGATTATATCCCTTTAAATTCTCATCAATGATCAAATTGCTGAGTCCTTTCCACTTAGAGAATCTGCCACCTTGTTCACCATCCCAGGGTGGTAATAAATTGAGTATTTGTAATCCTTGATGAGCTCTAACCATCTTCATTGGTGAATGTCCATCTATTTTCATGTGAATATATATTTGAGACTTTTTTTATCAGTATATATTTTAAAATATTTCCCAAAGAGATAATGATTCTGTATTTTCAACGCAAAGATCACATCAACCTACTACAGATCATTCATGGGAATGTTTTTCTCATTAATTTTCAACTACGTTGAGGAATAGTTGATTGATTTGTCATGATTAATCAACACATATACCAAAACCTCTCTAAAGCATTGCTGAAGATTACAAAAAGATCCCCACATATAGGTAGTGTGAGAACATGGGCATTCATAAGCCTTATTTTTAACTCCTTGAATCTCTATTTTCATTCATCATTCTAAGAAAACTTGACTCCCTTCCGAGTTAGCTAGGTAATAGGGATTGACAATCATGAGAAATTTCTCACAAATCAATGATAATATCCAGCTAACCCAAGGAAGCTACGGATATTCATCTCAAATGTTTGCCTCAACCGTCCCTAAATAGAACTTCTCTTGGAGGGATCCATAGATATCCCATTTATTTTGATGATATTCCCCAAGAACGAGACTTCCTTCAACCATAACTGACACATGTTGTACTTTGAATACATCTTCCCTGTTCCCAAGGTCTCTAGTGCAGTTCTTAGATGCTCCTAAAGATCGTCTGTGGTTTTGGAGTATATTAGAATATAATTAGTAAAGAATAACATGAATTTTTATAAAGGTAATATCTAAAGACTATACTAATCATGTACATGAAGATTAAATAATCATTAGTGAGTCTAAAAGGCATTTCTATGAATTCATAGTGCCTATACATTATACAAAAAACAATCTTGTGAATATCCTCCTTCTTTATCCTTACATGGTAATATCCCAAACAAAGATCCACCTCGGAGACATATTCTGCTCCACAAAGATAATAGAATAAGTAATTAATTCATAGAAAAAGATTCTTGTTCTTTATCATGATTTTTTTGCTCTCACAATAATCATTGAAAAGGAATATTAACCCATCATTACTCTTGATTATGAGGACTTGTGAACCCCATGGTGAAGCACATGGGCATATAAACCCTTTATCAAAATTCTCCTTTATTTATTTCCTCAAGATTCACAAAAACCATTCTATATGGAGACTTAGATATTGGAAACACCCAGGTATAAGATCAATCAAGAATTAAACATCTCTTCTAGGATGAAGATTAGAAAATTCATTGGAAAACACATCAGTGAATTCCCTTAAACTAGGAATGCATTCAATGATGGTTCATTACTTATACTCAATTATTTGAGAAAGATACACATTCTCATAGGGAATTAATATCCATGGTTGGGATGATGCTTCTAAATAAGCTCTATCATTCCCCTTGCACTTGTACAGAATCAGGAGTCGATTCACCATATAGAGAGTTATTTCCCTCTAATGGAAATTTATATTGGATATATATAGGAAAAGACAATCCATGATAAGAATTGCATAAAATGCTTCTATAGGTATAATGATGAGGTTTTCTGGGGATTTCAATCCACAAATTGTTATAGTGGAGAGTTATTGTCATGGGATGCGATAATTTCCCCATTTTTCATTCTCATTAACATCTCTACTTCTATGATTTGTGGTGGTCTTTGGATTGTTCTACAAAACTTTTGGGATATAAAGAATGCATAGAACCAGAATCAAAAAGTACATTTTATATTATTGTATGAATAACTAGCATACCCATCCCAACATCATTTTCGGGATTCGCTTCGGTGGTAGTAATGGAAAAATATTTCCCTTGCTTCCTTGGAGGTTATTGGTTGCCTCCAGTTACCATTGTCTTAGGGGACTGGTTTACAAAGTGCCCTAGTTCTTTGTAGTTATAGTAATGAACATTGAGTTGAGGTTTGAATAAAGCATTACTTTACTTTTCCACATTAGTGGGGTTTTACCATCACGAATTGTTATCCAGGTTCCCCTCTCTTCTACACCAAAATCAATTCCTCATTGCATTCAATATATTTCCATGGTGGTTCTCCCCGCACCTTTGGAAAGAGGGATAGTAGAATTTCTTTGCACCATTTATTGTTTCCATATGACCACCAAAATTAATGTCCACATTCCGATTATTATCCCCATGATACCCATGAGATTCTATGATCTCCATATTGACATTTAGAGAACATCATAGAATCTCATCATAGCTTTCAATGTCGTGGATCTTCTGGGCATTCTGTAGGCTAGGTTATAGACCCCCAAAGAAAAGATCAACCTTGCATTCGAGGGTAATGACAAATCCAGTGGTGTATAATGCAAGCCTATTGAAGTTTTCATTGTACGCTTTGATGGATTATTCATCCTTTTTTATTAATAGAAATTAATTCCATTTTCCATATTAAGTCAGAGGGAACACGAAAAATAATTATCAAAAAATATTTTAGAAAATACTTCCATTTCATTACATCGATATATTCCTCAGGGTTTGTATTTTTGGTCAATTTACACAATTGATCAGCTTCACCCTCCATATGATAAACATATAGAAGAACCATCACTTGTTCAGAATATTGAAGAATGGATATGATTTTTTCAATGGAGTTGATTTATTGTTCGACGATTGATGGATCAGATGATCCATTGAAAGTAGGTGGCCTTTCTCTTATTAAGCTCTCGATTTTAACTTTTTCTTTCATTATAGTTGTTGGAAGTTCCTCTTAACCCATGGTACTATTAAAAACATGAGTTAACTGAGAGAGAATCATGAAACAGTTTTCAATTCCCACTCCCATCGGATTTGGCATCTCACTAGAACAATCATTACATTAATCTTCGCATCAGTTATTAGCCAAAGTCCTCATATTGAGAGCAATTAGCTTGAATAAAAGGAAAATTAGGGGTAATTAATTTAAACTATTCAAAACATAAAATTCAATATAATGAAAAAATGGATAAATTATAAATTACATTTATCTCCTTAACTTATGAATTTCTAGGATTCAATATCAGTTATCCCTGATTTATTTCATAATGTATATTCATATGAGATTTTTTACTCCATTAATAATGGTCCATAATGAACTTATTAATTTTCTAGAGTATATATCTTAAGGGTGTTGAACCAAGAGTGTAACGTGGCCCATTTTCATGCACCTATTTCCATTCATGTCTAGCTCAAAGCAGTGTTTCAGTGTATTACCCCTAGAAACATTTATACAAGAGCCACCTCTACTAGTTCATATCTAGACATGGATGTATTTTTTTATTGATAAAAAAGAAAAAACATGAAGAATAAAAAAAATCTTAGAAAATGGGAATATTAATGGTGAAAAATAAAAACATGAACACAAATTTATGATAAACATGATTATCATAACATTAAAATGTGGAAACAACTTAAAAAACTGCATCATTGAAATAAAGGAATCAGGTAAAACCCTTTCCCAACATGGTGGAAAAATATCAAAAAAAGAATCAGGTAAACCCCTATACCAATATGACGTATCATCATATAAAACATTACCCAATGCATTAGAGCACTATCAGGGTGGACCCTTTAAAATTATTTCAATATCATGCTTTCGTGTTCCACATAAATCATATAAAATAGATTTATTCAACATCATAATTTTTTAAATGATAAAATAATGTGGAATACAAATAAGTAATTACCATTAAAGAAATATATGTTTATAACAGGGAATTCCCTTTATAGAGAAATGGATATGGTATTCACTACATGATGATTTTGTCTTGGAAAATCGGGGTGCAATTTCGGCAGCATAACATCGTTATATGGAGATTCATAAATTTGGTTGATGAGAAAATAATGGGTATATCATAATTTATACATGAAATATAATTTAAGGGTATCATGTAATATAATATCCCAACATATGAAATGGAATTTAGGTTTTTAATATAGAATAAATGCTTGAATGAATATAGGAAGACATAAATCCCTTTATGAATATTACCATGGTAACAGGTGTAGAAAAAAGGCATTAATGAGATAGAAGGGGGTATATAATCATTTAAACAAAAGGAGGAATGTATGGGGTAGGTGTGAAATCATAACAAACATTTTTAATTGAAAATGAATGTTTATAATCACATAATGAAACTTGGACAAATATGAGAAAGGAAAGAATCCCTTACTTTAATGTGTGATCCTAAAGGCTTCAGAGAGGCTTCAGAGAGGATTCTTGGGAGATTGGGACGCCTTGGGGAGAATATACAGTCTATTGGAAAGAGTTTTTTTGATATCCAAATGGTTTTAGTTAAGAGTAATGA
Source organism: Viscum album (assembly GCA_963277665.1). Classification (NCBI taxonomy): domain Eukaryota; kingdom Viridiplantae; phylum Streptophyta; class Magnoliopsida; order Santalales; family Viscaceae; genus Viscum; species Viscum album. The sequence goes on along the minus strand of OY728158.1, from coordinate 965,821,474 downwards.
GAGATTGAGTGGGTTTGTATTGGAAATGAGGGGGAATTCTTTATTCTTTAGGTTTTGGACACTACAAATTAAAATATTCAAAACCACAAACCATCCCATGGTTTTGGACCATGTTTTCTACCAACGGGGAGTGGTAAAAAATAATTTATACGGAATAGGGGCGAAAATATTAAAATATTAGGCTTGCTTATGTGGAGGTGATTCACACTCTCAAGGAAATCATTTTAAAATGATAAAATATTTTTTATGTCGTGGAGGGTCCACTAAGGCATTATAAAATTGATCCAAAAAATCTAAAATAACATTATTTTAAAGGTAAAAAATATATTGGAATAATATTACTTCTATATTATTTTATAACATCACTATTGGGTCATTACCATGTTATAAAACACATTATATATTTATAGGGTATTTAATTTTTACACAAAAAATTGACTATCTCAGAAAATTATGAAAAACTTAACATTGGGTAAATTTGACACCCTGATTCCAAAAATAATATTCATTTTATCTAAATAATTCTCTACAAAATGGAATATACACTTTTAAAATTAAAACAAACATTTATTGAAAATTCATGGGTTTTGGCAAAAATTGTTTTTAAACCTTAATAAAAATTACATTTGACTTCAAAAAAATTATATACAAATTAATTATTCATAAAAGTAATTTGGTAATAATATTTTTTTAAAATATTAATGATTTAAAAAATTCATTAATTCCTTAAAAATAAATTCTTTAAAAATAAACTTCACATCTTATCATATAAAAATTATAACTCTTTTCAAATTGATTAAATAATCACTTACAAATAAAGACATGATATAATCATAATTTATAAGAATTTTTTTATAATATTATTAATAAAACCTTAGTTTAATATAATAATGTATATGATTCTAAAAATTACCTTTTTACCTGAAACATTAATTTTTCAAATTTATCATTCTTTTAGGAAAGAATATTCTCATATTGGAATTGACAGAAAAAGGCTTTTATTTATAAAAATCATTACATAATAAGTAACTAATACCTTGTTAAATAACCCCTTATAACACCATTATATGACCTTATGGTTAGGTGTGAGATGCTGACAGACTCTTTGGGTGGCAAGGGTTACATCACCTAGGTGGTAATTTCTATTAACTTGAACTTATCCCATATGAGATTACATTCATGCTTAACATATTGATGATCATCTTGGGCTTGGTCAAGAGAAAAGCCCAGTGATGTAACCTTCTTCCCAAGATCTAAAAAATGAGCTTCATACAGCTCCAATCTACTCGATGAGGCCATCCTCTCCTTTGTACACGTTTAAAGTATTTTTTAAGACCTTATATATATATAACAACCATGTGATAACTGTTCAATGACTATATTATTAATGGTAATGATACTTAATGGTAATTTAAACCCAAATATAATAAAAAAGTGCATTTGTTTTCTATATCCTTAAGACATTAAAAGAAAGTTAATATTAGTCATAATTATTCGGGTTGATACAAACATTACCTAGATCATGTGTTTGAGATCTTAGTAGAGTTTATACACATTATCACTCATATCTCCAAATGATACAATTGAATATACCTGATCAAATTTAAGGATTTATATAAGAAGATTCAAGAGAATTTATGAAAGGTTTTATAATTCTAACCAGAAAACTATGGGGTTTCTCATTTACTTTTTTATAAAAAATCATGGATCAATGTGGTTGTGTATTAATTATTGACGTCTCAATTACATGACCTTGGGAAAATGTATCCTATATTAAGGATTTATGACGTTTTCAATCAACTTTGAGGATCTCATTACTTCAAAAAGGTTGATATTTATTCTGGATATCATTAGTTGAAGGTGAATAAGGAAGATATTATAAATATATCCTTTCATTCAATTTTTGGAATATACGAGTTTGTTGTGATTCCATTCAGGTATAACAATATCCCTAAACCCTTTATGGATATAATGAATAGGGTCTTTAGAAACTAGGCCAAAAAAATTTCAATAGTCTTTATTAATGATTTTATCATATACTGCATGATTATAAAGGAATATGTAGTTCATATAATTATATGGTTGAATAAATTATAAAAGAATAAAATTTATTCTATTTTTAGAATGTGTGTTTTTTAGATGCAGTAGGTCACATTCTTGGGGAATGTAATCACATGTGATGGAATTTCTGTGGAGCCTTCAAAGAGAATCGAAATTGAGGAATGGTGAAAATCATAAAGTGACATGGATGTTTTATTATATTAGTTGGGTACTAATGATGATTTTTTTTGAAAAAAATCATGATTTTATATCCCACTAATTATTTAACATGAAAATGTGAAAAGTATGTTTGAAGGGAAGAATTATAGGAAAATATTTACGGAACTCCAGAAGAGGCTTATCAATTCTACTCTACTCACACTAGAATACTACTAAATTTAAATTTTTATTAAGAAAAAAGAGGAAAAACTTGCAGAAGAACCCCAAAGAACCCCCACCACCTCACCCCACCCCCACCCCCGTCCTCGCCCCCAGGGTTGGGAGCTATGGAGGCCTGAAATAGTGAAGACCGAGGTCATCCCCTCTGATCATGTTGACCCCATCGGGTTTCAAGATAGCCATAGTATGAAAGCATACGTCATCTAAGCCTGAGATATCCTATGCAGCCAGGTGATCAGTAACCTTTTTACCTTACCTTCATGTGTGAACCACTTTAATGTTGTTTCCATGTAAACGATGACTTTTCATGATTGCATAGGTGATCGACCAGAGAGGCGTGCCCTGATCTAGTAGAGACTTGTGCACTAGGATGGAATCTGTTTCCGCTTTAGTGATGACCAAATACCTCTAAGCACAAAGGATGATACCAAAGAGTATCTCTAGGTCCTCTTCTTATAGGGAGGAACCTTGGTCCAACCTAACTGTGAAGTGCATGAACACCGAACCACTGGCGTTGCGCACCCCTCCCCCTCCCCGCATAAAACCCAGGGAATATGAGCCATATTTATTAAGTTTTAACCCTTTATCTGGAGGGTTCCATCAGACCCAATTTCTTTTAGTCCTACTAACTTGGGGCCCCTCCTAGGCCGTTCCTTGAAACCCGATGAGAGATGGAGCTTCCCTCTAGTTGAAGACAGCCCTGGACAAGTCGCTTAAGAGTTTTTTCATCCTGACAATAATAACATGAGCCATCATGGGCACCCCTTCATGTATCACCTTGTTTATCACCATCCAGAGGCACCAGAGGCCTACATGAAACACCACTGTTCAATAAATTCTTTATGGACCACTGCCTCCCGAACCGTGGTTCCAACTTTCCATGAAAGAAATTCCTTCCATTCTAGAGTTGAAGATCGCGGTAAACCCCCCTAAACTGGTCCATACCATGCGCAACCATTCACTTTCAAAAAACAAATGATCCGAGCTTTCCTCACTGTACATCTTGCGACACACACATCTTGACGCGATGCTAACACCACACCTCTTGACGCTCTCATCAGTCGAGATAGATTTGTTCCGGATTCTCCAGGTGAGAAAATTAAACTTGGTTGGAATATCTTTAAACCACAGAATCTCATTCTATATGTCCTCATTTGCTTGGACCTGCTCCCTAGTGATCCAATGAAATTCCTTTGACGTGAAAGACCCAGAGGGGGAAGGGGTGAATGCACATATATCCGGATCGGAATTTAGATCGATGAGGTTGAAGAGAGCTTGTAGATCCCTATCCAGAACCGCCCTGATGAAGGTTGGGAAAAGGATGGCCTCCCGTATGGTGATATCTGTGACAAGGAATCCTGGAAAACCAATTATGGATCCACACCAGTTCTGATGCAAAAAAAAATCCCCTCTTCCCACAAGCCAATGGGAATGCCGATGGAGAATATAAATAAGGGGATTAATCATCGAGCAGATAGACAAATCATGTCCCTCCTCTGGAGCCCAGCTTCTCGTAGACTAGTAATGGATGGTATTCCCCCACAGAGTGTGTTTCTCCAGAACACCCCATGCTGGTCTACCATGCGTGCAATATAAGGTGTCTTCCAGGCTGTGGATGTTAATTCATCCTTCACTGACTGGCCTTGCCATCATGCTCCAGGAGGCCCAGTGCCTTTTACCTATAGAGAAGGGATCCCAAATGAATTTAACTAGGATATTGTCAATGTTTTTAATGACCCCTTCTGAGACTTTAACAGATGAGAGTGCGTGCACTGGGGTCGCCAGGAGTACACAGTTTACTAGCGTGATCCGTCCCCCAAAAGAGAGATATTTGTTCTTCCAGTTCAACACCTGATCGATGATCTTGGTGAGAAGATAGTTGAAGTCATAGATACGATGTCTACCCAATGAAATGGGGTCACCCAAGTATTCCATGGGGAGAGATCCCTTCTGCATGTCCAGTTTTCGACTCACCGAGGAAACCCTAATGGAGGAGCAGCTATTCGATATATAGAAGTTTCTCTTGTTGTGTTTGATGATCAGCCCACTCCTGTGGATATACTCCTCTAGAACCTTTCCTAGGCCGTACAAGGATCTGCTCGAGGAATTAGTGAAAATTATGGTATCGTCTGCAAACATAAGGTGAGACACCACAGGGGGGATCCATTTTCTATGATACGAAATAATAGCACCATTGTTGATACTCCAATGGATGAGATGGCTAAGAATGTCTTGGACTAGAATTAACAGACTTAGAGAGAGTGGATCACTCTTCCTTAAGCCATGGGCAGGCTTGAAGAAACTTTAGGATTTCCCCATGAATGTAATTGATAGCCAGGAGGAGCTGAAACATCGAAAGAAGATATCAATGTTCCCATGAGAAAAACCCATACCTACGAGCACCTTGTTTATGAAGCTCCACTCGACACGATCATATTATTTGTTTATATCAAGTTTGATAGGAATGTTGGACCCCCATGCTTTGAAGTTAATATAGCGAAACATTTCTTGAGCCAGAGCAATGGATTCCTGAATTTAGCACCCCTTGATAAATCCATGTTGCACTAATGAAACCCACCGAGGAAAATGTGGGTTCAACCTGAAGTTATTGATGCTAGATAGTATTTTATAGGGAAAGATACACATGCTTATAGGTCTACAATGCATAATAGAATAGGGGTTCTTGGATTTAGGGAGAAGCACCATTTTGGTGGCACTGGAAACTCGAGGCAAGCTCCCTCCTCAGAAGAAATCTTGTATGGCCTTCACTAGATCCTTCTTCACTATATCCCTAGAAGATCTGTAGAAAGAACCTGGAAATCCATCTAGACCTGCTGCACTCTTAGGGTTTAAATGAATCATGGCGGCTCAGATCTCATCCTCCATTGGGATTTCCCCCAGGCCTTCATTGTCCCAGGAAGAGACTACAGGAGGAATGACATCAAAAGTAGAACATAGTGGCTAGTTAAACAAAACATACTACTATATCCATAATTTTTATTGAGAAACTCCATATATTCATGTATATTTAATGGATGGATTTGAAAATCACAGTGGTATACAAAACATCACCTATTTACCAATTATTTGTTATGACTATATATCTAAGAGAAGATCAATGGGGTATAAAGGGTTGATCCGAATCTTAAAAAAAGTAGGATGAAGTACATGATATGAAGCTTCATGAATTCCACATCGATCAAGATGGAGTCAACCATTTTGGAACTAGACATTGTGTGACTTTATCACTTGATATGAAGAAATATCTATTGGATAATTCTCATAACTCATATGTCACCATCTATCATAGGAGTTCCAAGATGTACCATGATCCTCAAGAGATCTTCTAGTGGAAAACATAAAGAAGGATATTATTGAGTCTGTCTTAAATATATTGGAATGTTGGAATGTTAATGGGGAGAGATAAAATTCCAAGGGGATGATGCAACTTTTTCTTATACATATATTCAACTAAGAGAATATCACCATGGTTTTTGTCAAAGGTTTCTTGAAGATTTACAGTGAATGAAATTCACTATCTATATTGGTGGATCGAACCCCATGACTTACCACTTCATTAGTATTTGTGATAATTTCTCTCCTTACCAATTTTCTATGATATATGTAAAGGATGCGGTGTGTCTACATGGGGAACTACATTCAATCATATTTGATCATTATCTAAGGTTTACCACTAAATTATGTTGAATTATTCAACAATATATAAATTTTGAATTGAATTTCAAAAAGACCTATCACATTTAAATAGATGAAAAATATTAAAGGACCATTTAGATATTCAAGGTTATATTTAGAGCCCGATCTATGGAATTTCAAAGAGGTTAAGATCGATATATCCCATCAGCTAAGTTATCTAACAAATAAAAATATAATTGAGTATCCAATTGGCTACATATGGAGGTATATATGGGAATCAATTTATAAATACTATTTTTTAGGGTAAGGTTAGTGAATTTACGATACATTGAATTGATCTTATGTATGAAATGTTAGATAAGGTCTAATCCACCCAACAACGTATAAAATTTATATAGAGATACTAGAAGATATATGATGAAAACCATTGAAGGAACATAAGGTTTGAAGCTTGATAAAATGAATTCCTTGAAATATCATCAAGGAATAGAGTCATGGGGTTTGGAATGAAATGGAAGCTTATCCCTAGGTACATTGGAAACTTTGGTATCATTGATGTCCAAAGAGAAGTGGCCATATTCCTATTACTTCCACAAAATAAGGATTGTGTTCCTAATATATTCCATGTATCTCTCTTGATAATGTAAAAATCTAAACCCTCACATGTACTGAATCTAAAGGCGGTACAACTGGATCATGAATCTCTTTATGAGGAGAAGTTGGTGAAGAGAATGAACCATAGAGACAAAGTTCTATAAAATAAGAAAAATCAACTTATCAAAGTGCTCTAGTATGACCATACATATAATGAAGTAGAATGGCGTCCTGAGGAAGTAATGAAACAAAATTACCCTTAATATACTCATAACTGAGAATGTGAGTTGAAATTTTAGGGATGAAATTTCTTAAGGGGGGAGAATGTAATGACCTAGACATTATAAATGATATTTTATTTCGTGAATGAATATTTTTAATATTATTTTGTATAATATTATACATATACAAAAAAAGAAAAAACAACACTTTAATTAATTAGTAAATATCGATAAATTAGTTAACAGTTAAGGCCATAAAATTTATAAATATTAAAACAATATAGTTCATAGAAAATGGAAAGAATATTTTGGTAAAATTTGGACGACCCCGGTATTTTAAAAACTTCTCCCCCATGAACTAAAATATGGAAGAGAAAGAGAATATTTGTAAACCGATATGAAATTTAGAAAAGGAAAATATTGAAACATGAGAGGAATTCTAGTTAATGATGAATAATAATATGAAATAGTATTTATATATTGTAATATAACCATTTTAATACTAATATGACCATTACGAATAGTAAATTAACAATTAGGAATAATAACTATATTGATGGAATGGTAATTTGAGTTCAATATAATAAAAATTAACAAAAATCATATTTATCCGGACTAATTTATCAAAATAAAAATATTTTAATTCTATAAAAGGATTAAAAACTCAAATAAATTATAAACACTTTTTAATTAAATTTAATTTTAATATATTACATAGAAATCTTTTTTTATGTTAATAATTAAAAATTACTACATTGGAAAATTATTTTAATAAAATTAATATCATTATTTTAATAAACACATTGAAATTTCTCAAGGAATTATTTCTGGTAAATTTGTAATAAACATCAATTTTTATGTGAAATGTAAAAATACTACTATTTAAATACCGAATATTTCATGAAATAGTAACGCTGTAAAAATAAATTAATAATATATATATATTGATTTAATTAGAAAAAAATTAATATGATAAATGGGTCATTTAAAAATATAATACTTAATTTCAAAACCTAAAAAGTAATTTTCAATGTCTAGAAGTCTATGGTGTCACTTTAACTAAGCATTTCATTATTCGTTTTTATCCCATCCTTTTGATTAAACAAATAAATTTAAATTATTTTGTGTTTTTAATTCCAAAAATCAAGTTATTTAGAAAAATAATTTTCATAAAGTAAAAAATATTCCTTTTTAAGGTTTAACTAGGATGTTATAATTTATTCTATATTTTAACCTAAACATTCACCTCTCATCAAGTATAAAGATCCCTTAATCCCTCACATGGAAAACCATTCACCTTATATATACCAAAGAAAACTATCATCTTAAATACTCTCTATAAATTCCCATATAACCCTTAGGGATTCTTTTTAGTTATTAGTCTCCCAGATTCCAAGGATTTTAGTGTCATAGTAATGAAGAAACTCCAATAAGAGTGTACGTTTTCATCAACATTCATATAATTTTCCTTTTATCTTCCTCATTTTTTAGATTAATTACAAAAAAAATCTTATAATATTAATTTAGAATCATGATAAAAATATAATATTTATTTTAACCTAATATATTGACTATTTCAAAGAAATATTTTCATTTCAATACACTCTTTCCTCCAATTTTAATAATGTCTCTTCAGCCGTCAATTAACAACCTGCGTAGACAATTCAATCTCTATACTTATGACCACCATCATGGATGGATAACATGAATTATATAGAAAATATAAATATAAATATATATAATAATTTAATTATAATGTAATTAATCCTATTTATATATAAATTACCATGAACCGAAATAGTGAAATAAAAAACATGATGAGTTATTTTAAAGAAAATATGAAATAAAAAAATTCCACTATCAACAATCAAAATTAAGGAATAGAATCCAATGATTATAATTTATCATGAGTGAAAAAATTAAATGAATTCAATTCTTATTCCATGTTTCAAAAAAACCCAGGATTTTATATAGGTGGTATAAAAGTAGTGAAATAGATTAGGATTTAATGTAAGGTGATTCTTGAACCTAACTCTTTCTTTTGTGTTATCTTCTATTTCACAATGATTTTAGTATAAAAATTTCTCTAATATCCTAAAAATATCCATTAAATATTTCCCCTTTAATTCTGTGGATATTCATGTTCCTACCTTATCAATATTATCTCTAATAAAATTACATATATTTTATACAAATGACATTATTTCTAAAATACATCTCATGACTGCTACTGATTTATTTCTTAAATAAATGAAAAATATAATTTATGCGAAAATATGAAAACTCTTTATCAGTTGAAAACCCCAAATTTTAATCATGAATGTATGATTTATGACACCTTTATAAAACATAATTTTTTTCATGGGTTTATTTCATGTATCTGACTCTTATAATATTTCTCCAATGTGAAATTATAGATTATTAGAATTTTTTGATCTGGTAGGTAAGCCGAATGTTTTATATACCTCCAATGAATTGATAAATGAGATATATCTGATGATATTATATGAATTATTAATGAACATGATGATATATTATTTTAGAATTATAATACTAGTATTCTTGTACATATGTTATGCAAGAACATGATGCTAGAATTGCTCGCAACATTGTGTGGTATTTGAAAAATAAATTTTGTTGTATCATTATTATGAATACTCTAGATTCCATGATTCATTAAATGATTCTTTCATGCTTATAATGATGATCCCATGCTTATTATATAATGATACCAATTATACCCACCCTATATTATTGATCCATGCGTCTCATTCGTTCTATATTATTCCTCCCCTTATTGGGGTTTTATCTCACCCTTTTATTTCATATCATGAGGTTAATATATGTAATAAGAAGAACATGGGAGATTTTAGTAGGACTATGATGAGGAGTTAAAATAATGTTTATGTTTTATGTATAATTGATGTACGAACCTAATCTTCCCTTAATAATAAACCAATTGATCCATGGATGTATTACTATTATAATATTTATCTTAAAAATGATGTAATAGTCATATAAGGAAAAATTTGGGTAAACATAATATTGATTATGATTTATTCCTGGTTTATTTTCCTGATGTGTCACAAAATTGTTTGATTTTCATTTATGTGATGGGTGGAAACAAAATTATTTATCCCTCCAATTTATTAGGTAATGATTTATATATCATGAGATTATATTTAAGGGAATAGATATTGAACCTAAATCACTAAAGGACTTTGGACACTTTATGATGATGGTTTAAGGAGTTACCATTGACTTATGTTTATGATATCATATTTAAGTCATTTCTACATTTTTATGACTCCATTATATTTAGATAACATTTCCTTATTCCACGTTTCCATGCTTATGATCATCCTCTTTATGATATCAGGTTATACCTCTTGATTCTCATCTCATTCTTTACTTTCATCTTTTTTCTTTATAGGAAATTATAAATAAACTTCTTCCTCATGTATTTTCCATATATTATCCTTTCAATTTTATAACATCTATGAAAATTAGGATCATTACGTGGACTTTTAAATAAAGATGCTATTTTTTACGTTTAAGATGATATTATAATGTATCTAATATTTGAAAGAAACTAGAATTCTACATCCATGGAATGTATTGGTGGGAAATTATGTTTCAAATCCTGATATTAGGCATGTTTATGTATTGTCTCACAATACTTATTTTGAATTTTCTTGTCTTTTAGAAAACCAAAAAATTATAATTCACATATAATATTTATGAGGTTAATGCTAGTTCAATCCCTTTACTAAAACAGAAAATGGTAATCGTGAGTATATGAAATAAAATCATAATAATCCATTCTATAAAGAAGTTAAATATTAAAATATTATTTGAAAAACATTTTTCTATTTAATTCAGTTGATTCATCCAAAATTAACTATATTTTTTAATTTATCATTTTGTTCTAATTTTATTGATGACTTTAAACTTATGATCCCAGAACATTATAATAAAAATTGATTTTCGCTAATTATTTTAATTTAAAAATATGTAATAACATACTTACATAAAAATTTGTATAAAAATTACTATGATACCAACATTAGTAACCTGTAACCCATACATCGATATCTTGTGCTAAAAATGATATTTTTATATACTAGTTTTTTTGGAAAATCATGTGACCAAAATTTTACATTCTATAATTAAAATGTAAAAAAATATTGTATTAAATACATACCCTAGGCTGTTTTAGGTTTAATGATTTAGATAATTAATAAAATATTTTATTTACAAAACCTGTATCATTTTCACTAAATAGAAATTTCTATTACTACTACAAATCATCATGATTTATTCAAAAATGGTTCAAAGTACAACAAGAGACTGCTCAGGGCGGCCAAAAATCGTGAAGGACAAGGGAATCCCCCCTAACAAAGCTCTCATACTCTAGATATAGAGAATTTAAATGCGTAAAAAAGATGATGTCAGTGTTGATAGAAGCCAAAAAATCCAGAAAATGGACAACATTGTTCCCCACACTCCATGTATGAAGAACCTCCATTATGCGGCTTAGATACCTTCTATATATTCAAATAACATAGGTGATAGACCAAGAGATATTAAAAAACCTTGAAAGGATTCATAAAGGACCATGGAATCCATCTGAACTACTATAAGTGGATACAAACTTTGGTGACAAAGGCTATGTACCTTATGCAGTGATATTGCTTCAGCATGGAGAGAATGGCCATGACCAAAGAATGCATTTAATGCCAAAATGGCAGAGCTGGAAGGATCCTACACAAACCCTCCTCTACAAGAGATTATCGATCTATAAGAACCACCAGTACATAGAATTAGTCCCGAGGGATGAGGGATACAACAAACCCAATTAACGTGCCTAAATTCAATGGTGGAAGAAGATACATCCACTCATATGTCCCTGAATGTGGGAGATACCTCCCCATTCATGATAAAAACATGTCAAGTCAAGAATCCTACATTTGGTTAAAATAATAAAATAATCACATCGGGTGGCCACCCCATCAATGCGAGCTAAATTATGGGCCCCACAAATACAACAGTAACCCCACAACAAAACCTGAGATCAAACTTTTTTCTTAAGTCCATTAGAAATTTCTACATGAAAACAAGAATCAAGAAAGATAGAACAATGAAATTCAATAATGGAAGACAATGAACTCACTGAGATAAATCCATAACAAGAAAACCCAATCCCTTTTCAAGAAGAGGCGATGAATGGTCTCCACCTTACATGATCTATTGAATATACATAAGGAAGATATGAAAAGGCCTATGCATTGTATATTATCATCAGTGGAAAGTGCCCAGTTACTAATTCGACCAAGAAGGAAGTAGATATTTGCTGGGATTTCCCCCATCCATAATGTATCTCCCCATATTTCTACCCCCACAATAGTGCGAAGCACCCTACGATTTTCCCTGGAAGAAATCACACCAGAAGTGGACTCTGTAAAAATATATATCCAACTCTAAACTAAGATCAATTAAATCAAAGATAGCTCATAGATCATGGTTTAGAATAACATCAATGAACCGAGGAAAATAGCCGGCCTCCTTGAATGTGAAGTCCGAAATGGTAAATCCAAGAAACCCAAGAATAGTTTCCAACTAGTATTGGAGCAACTAGGATATATCTCCCTCTCCAACAATCCAACTAGAGTAGATTTATATAACATGGACATGCAGTAAAACCCAGGGCAAGATAGTGGAAGATCTCTCTACAGTGTTTGTCATTTCCCAACAAAATTTCCTCTCACGTATCTTCCCCCAATGTGTTTTCTCTTCTAGATACTCCCAGGCGAGCCTTGCATGCATGCATTAAAACATTATTTATAAATACCTAATGTTAATGCCACCTTCTCTTATATACATAGCCATATAACCCCAAAATATTCTTATTCTATAATAAAACATAAAAATATCTTATGAAATTCCCCACAAATTAAACCCTTTTAAATATATCACATGTATTACACTTTTTTATAACCCAGGGAAATTTATTCATAATAAATATTGAGCTCAAACACTATGTTAGGAAAAGAATACAATAAAATGTATCATTAATAAAAAAAGAATAAATAATATGGAGGAATTAATAATAAACATATATATAAATTTTTGAATAAATTAATCATGAAATTCTCCCATGGATAATATCAGTGTACTAATCTAATTGAAAAAAATTATTGATTTCATTAGAATGGAATCCATAATTCTAAAAATCATAATTTTACAAACAAGGAATTATGGAAGGGAATCAATCATAAATAAGTATGGAATAAGATAAATACCCAATATAATTAATCTCATGACACCAACTGATTCATAGAGGGACTATGAAATATCAGGACCCAGTAGTAATATAATAAGTTAACTACATTTATCACAATAAATAAATGAATAACAATGAAATAGATAATAAACATCCATTAGTAATAAAAAATCAATAAAAAATACTAGAAAATAAATTGAAAATATTTTTTGAGTACATATTCAACCTACCTTAGCAATGAATAATCATCCAAATTGAAATAACAAGTATTTGGATTTTCAATGTTTACCAAATAAATAAATTTTCTACCAGTCTTGGCTAAAACACCTAATACAATTTATATAAAATAATATGTTTCCACCGTATATTATAATTGGTATATAGCTATGTAAATATTAGACAATATATTGAATTCAACCATGATAATAATTAACATGTACATGAATCAAATCATTAATTCAATAGAAATGTTGGTTCCTTAATAATTTCAAGTTTTTTTTGGAAAATAGATATGGACATTGATACGATGATTTTAAAAGGATTCCTTAATTAATGGATTTGTAAATTAATTTTAAAATTGTTTTTAAAAGTATTATTAAAATAAATTTTCAGGAGATTTCAAGATTGCCTTTAAGTCATTATTTTTTAAATAGTTTAATATGATGTAATATTGAAATTAAATTATACATAATTATGAAATTTGGAGTGAATGAGAGATATCTATATATAAATAAATTAAAACATATTTTTAAAATCATTGGAAAAAAGAAGATCCTTTTCTTGAAAAACATTCATATAAACAAGGGATTTAAAATTATATTAAAAATTCAAGGAAACTTGTAAAGTATTCTTGCTAATTAGTAATATCTATGATGATGGTGAATTGTTTTTAAAAATTAAAAACGTAAGAAATTTATTTTAAAAAATTTGTAAAGATATTAAAAACCGACTAGAAAACAAAATGAAAATATTTCACTCAAAAACATCTAAATTAAGTCAAAGGATGTTTTAAAATTACTTTACTATTAATTTAAATTTATATGAGTAACTATAGTTTTATGACCATGGATAAGAAGAGAATTATTCTAGGTCAAAAAGAAGAAATATATTCGGATTTTATAAAAATAATTATTTCATTTGAATCTGCATGCTGGAAAATAAAATTCTGTAGCTACTGGTTAAAATCTACCACTCCCTTTATCTTTTTCACTTCATGCTCCCAACTTATCTCTTCCAGTTTCTGATGTTTCTATTCCTGTGCTTGAATCTGCCCATGATGCTACCTCCTGTTTGGGTAGCAGGGTGGAATCCAATCTTCCTATGGGAAAACAGAAACTTGCTTCTAATATCATTCCAACTTCTGATCCTCAGAATCCTAAGGGTTTAAGTTCTATTTTGCATGTAAACAACACTAAACCTTTTTCATATTCTGACTCTACCTTGGTAGAGGATATGACACATTCCTATTCTGAACATTCCTCTGCTCATGTTGTTGTTCCCATGTCCAGTCCGTCTTCCACTTCTGACATGGCCACTCCAGATCATGTTGCTATGGATGTGACACAGTCTCTATATGATCATTTACCTGTCTATGGATTTATGGGAGAGCACCCACTGGACAGGTATGAAATTAAGGATCCTCTGGTCTCTATCATAAATCCCAACTCTAATCTGAAAGCAAATGATTTGCAAAAATCTGAAAACCAGGAGTCTAAATAGGATACCAAACAAAATCCCTCATCCTCCACAATGGTCAGGAGATCTCAAGGGATGAAATGTGCTGGGAAATCAAAAAATAAGAAGGGTTCTCACCCAAAACCCAATTAATAATGAATTTACTATATTGGAACTATCAAGGTGTGGGTAATCATGACACCTACATCACTCTTATGAGGTTCTTAAACACTCAAAAACTTCTTCTTTTTTCTATTTCTGAACCTAAAGTCACATTAAAAATAAATTTCTTGAGATTTGGTTCTCTCAATTACAATTTTACTAGGCTCATGCAAAAGAGATTCTCACTCTGATTCTATGTGGATTTTTTCCATACCGCTTTGAAAAATGTTAAAATTTTTAGAACCTCTGATCAACATTTTATTTTTGATTTTTTGTGGAATGATCTCCATACATTTTGTACTTTGGTTTATGCCAAGAATAAATATCAAGATAGAAGAGACTTATGGAATGATCGTCTGGATTTGGATAAATGTATTTAATATCCTTGTGTGGTCATGGGTGACTTCAATTCCATCCTCAGCCCCTGTGAAAAAATTGGACCCTCTCACCTTTCTATATCCTCCATGGAATTCAGAGTGGCTATTGAAGAATGCAATATTTTTGAATTCAATCTTTCGGGGGATAAATTTACTTGGTACAGAAACCACCATAATAAAAAGGTTGCTAGTAAGCTTGATAGGGCCTTCGTTAACATGAAGATCCTTGATAACTGGGATAATATTTCTAGTCTCACTCTCCCTAGACTCAACTCTAATCATCATCCTATTATGGTTAGCCTTCTAACAAATTACAAGAAATATGTCCTTCCTTTTAAATTTAATAATTCTTGGTCTTCAAATCCTGATTGTGTTGATTTCATTCATAACATCTGGAATTCTTTGAAACATCAACAAGATTCTTTTGCCTTCTTACATAAATTGAAAACTCTCAAACAGGCCCTCAAAGGCCGGTGCAAATCTTCAAACTCTCAAATTGATTTGGATATCTTCTTACTTGAGAAAGAGCTTAGTTGTTTTCAAACTCAAAACACCAACTCTGATTTCATCTTGGATACTCAATTGGAAGTGAATATCTCCATCAAACTTAACTCCCTGCTTACTTTCAAATATAACATTCTCAAACACATGTTCAGGACCAAATGGCTTACTAATGGAGATCATAATTCCAAATTCTACAATTGCCTTCAACGAATTAGAAAGTCTAATCGTCCTCTTTCTAAACTTATTATTGATGGTGTGAGAACTGGCTCTGAAGAGGCCATCACGCATCATGTTACCTATTAATATTATAAACTTTTTAATGGCCCAGGTTTAAAAACTGATCTTAAACCTAATATTATTCCTCTATTAGTGGATGAATGGGACAATGAATTTCTATTGATCAATCCTCTTGATCATGAAATTAAAGACACTGTCTTTGGCCTCAATCCTGACAGTGCTCTTGGTCCAGATGGGTTTAACAATGGCTTTTTCCAAAATCATTGGGACATAATCCACAAGGATGTTTGTATCCTAGTTAAGATTTTTTTCACTCGTGGTTTACTCCCACATGGAATCAATGCCCAATTCTTAACTTTAATTCCTAAGGTTGAGAATGCTTCTGAGATCCACCAATTCAGACCGATTGCTCTTATCAACATGATTTTCAAAATCATAACCAAAATCATTGCAAATAGACTTGCACCTATTTGCAATAAAATTGTTTCTTGGAACCAGTTTGGATTTATCAAAGGAAGTTCCATTCAAGATTGTATTTTTCTTGCCTCTTAATTTTTTAACAGTTTAAATAAAAATAATAGAGGAGGATGCATGGCTATAAAACTGGATATTAAAAAATCTTTTGACACTATTGATTGGAATTTTATCTTTAAAGTTCTAAAAAGCTTTGGATTCCAAGATCTTTTCATTGGAAGCATTAGGACCTTATTTCTATCAGCTTATATCTCTGTCCTTATTAATGGCACTCCTAGAGGGTTTTTTAATTGTTCTAAAGGTGTTAGACAGGGTGACCCTCTTTCTGCTATCCTTTTTGTAACTGCTGAGGAATATCTCAGTAGACTCCTCAGTAATTTGTTTGATTAATATAAGCTTAAACCTATACAGGTTGCTAGAAATCATAATTCCCCCACTCACCTGCTATATGGTGATGACATTATCCTGTTTCTAAAAGGGGATCAAAAGAATATTCATATTCTTAAGAAATCCATTACTCATTGTGAGTAGGTCTCTGGTCAAGTGATCTCTTTGAAGAAATCTTTCATTTTATTATTTAATAATTTTCCTGTCGGCGGGAAAAATAGTATTACCACTTATTTGGGTATTAAAGAGGGTCTAATTACTTTCACTTATTTAGGAGTTCCTATTTTCTAGGGGAGACCCAAAGCCAGTTATTTCGCCAATGTCATCGATCAGATTATAAAAAAACATTCCAATTGGAAAGGGAAATCTCTCTCCATGGCTGGGAGAATTTGCTTGGTTAATTCAACCATTGTTTCTAAAATGGTCTACCCCCTCATGATTTATAAATGGCCTGCTGGCATTTTCAAGAAAATTAATACTTTTATTAAAATTTTCATCTGGACTGGAAGTATTCTTGAAAGGAGGCTTGTCAGTATTCCTTGGAATTCTTGTTGTAGACCTGTTGAAAAAGGTGGGATTGGCATAAGATTTTTTAAGCGTTTCAATGACGCTCTTCATGCTCATCTCACTTGGCATATTATTAATCCCTCTTCTAAAGTCTCCAATTTTTTGTACCACAGATTTCTTTCTAAGCTCTTAAAAGGGAATCACAATTTCATTAAATCTTCCATCTGGCCATCTATCAGGGACTCTTATCGTAAGATCATTGAGAAATCTAGATGGATGGTTAGTGTTAAATCTTCTATTAACATTTGGTGTGGTAAATGGTATGATAACCCCTTGATAACTTTGTTACCTTATAGTCACATTCTTAGGGATGATAATCAATTTATAAAAGATGTTCTTCAATTTCATCATCATGATATCCCTGATAATATTATGCAGATAATTGAAAATCATTCCTTTTACCCTGATGGTGACTTCATGGTTTGGGAAACTGCTCCTAATGGTATTCTAGACTCCAAAAACTTTTATAAGTAGAATTTTTCTCACATTGAATCAAATTATATATGGGTGAGATAGTTCAATAAACCTTGGATTAAACCCTCTAGGCTCACTCTCATTTGGCGTATTGCCTATAATAGATTTCCTACTGATACTATTCTCCAAAATTTTGGTATCCAACTTTGTTCTAAATGTCGCCTATGTAACCAACACAGGGAGGATGCATATCATGTTTTACTATCTTCTACGATTGCCTCTACCTTATGGAATTTTTTTGATCTTTTCAATTATAGATGGTCTTTTACTGATTCTATATCTGTGTTTCTTAAAAACTACACTAGATCTGAACTTTCATTGAAGATCAACAACATCTGGTTGGCGGCAGTGGAAGAGGTCATTCACGAGATCAGGTACGTTAGAAATGACCTTAATCATAATAATCATTCCTTCAATCTTAATGCAGGAAAATCTCGGATCCTTGTTGCGATCTAGGAAGCTGCATTTATTCAGAAAGATTGCTGCAACAACTCAGTTGGGGATTTTGAGATCCTTCTCCATCTCCGTGTTCTTAGTAATTATCCAAAGCCAAATTGCACCTTCAAGGTTTTCTGGCAGGCGCCAATGCTGGGATGGATTAAAGTTAATGTTGTTGGTGCATCCAAAGGAAATCCAGGTCCTGCCAGTTGCAGTGCTATCTTCAGAGATTCTGATGGTCAGTGTCAGGGTTGTTTCTTCGTTGGATGTGGACACTCGTCATCACTGGAGGTAGAACTGTTGGGTGTCATCCATGCTGTTGGTTTTTCTCTTCAAAGAGGTTGGAGGAAGCTATGGATTGATAGAAATTCATCCACCATCATTCATGCCATCTCGAATGGAAGCATTCATCTAGCCTGGAAGCATACTTCTCGTTGGATGAACTGCCTTAACTCGCTCCACGGGATTGATTTCATCACCACCCATACCTACAGTGAAGCGAACTCCGTCGCTGATGCTCTTGCCAATAAAGGAGTTCACTAGCGCATGACTTGGATGGACTCCCTGCCGGCTGATTTATTTGAGCTTTTTGATAGAGATTGTAAAAAAATCCCCAATTTCATATTCTTGTAACTTTCTTGATTTTTTATTAACAATTTGTGCTTTAGTCTTTGACCAAAGCATTACCTTTCAAAAAAAAATGAATTTAATATTATTAATTTAATTTCATTTATTGTAATGTTTTATTTAGTTTCTAAATTAGGTAACTTTACATTAGTTTTTTTGAGGTCGTATTATTCATAACAATTAAAAAACAATGGTGTGTCATCCCTGGTCAAAGGGGTTATGGTTGTCATGACCCCCTCTTGCCAAAGATGGCACAATGAGGGGAGAGAGATAATGACACCCCAAGTACCCCCTTTAGTAGGCCATAGTTTGAAAAATATATCCAATGGTATAAAAATATCATGATATTGGAGGCATTACACTGTATAAAACATAAGTTCTAGAGATAAGATGAATCAACTAAAAAATTAATGAAAAAAAATTAAAGCCAAAACCATACCACAATGCATGTGTAAGTAAAACTCAAATAGGTAAAAGTAACTAATGTATATATTCAAAAATAAAGATAAAACAGTGATTAAAAACTATCAAAAGTTCGAAGCTAGTAATTTCCATTATGATCCACATAATCCGCCGGAAAATCGAAAAATAGTTTTATATATCTTGGGTGAGCGTACATGAATAGTTAGTAGAAAAAAAATCTCTCCTGAATATGTGAAAAGAGAATAAAAATAAACCCTTTAGAAAATTGTATGACCATACATCACCTATATAGGTATACTAATAAAATGAATCCTCATTATATCTCACTCAAAAAATAATCCATCCATGTATAATAACATAATATGAAGCATATCAATGAAATGAACCCCACTCTACCTTCCCACTGATTTTCCACTCTCACACCCCAATGATGAAAATCTTGGATCTCCCACCCATTATGTACAATATCACAACACATCATTTCACATCCCTCCCACAAACACCAAGGGTATCACGTCACTTCACATCTCACCAGAAGACACCAGGGCCATCACAACACAACAAATTTTATAACTACTGTAGTAGGATATCATGAACATGAAGGAAATAAATCAAATGCCTCTACCCTAAAGGACCTCTACCATAATCCATCTCATCAAATATCTTCTGATGAAACGTAGGCTTTCACATCTCATCACGTAACATATTGAAAGTATAACATTTTTTTACTTGTGACCATCACAGCCTGTAAATTTCACCATCACCTAGAAGAGGGAGTGAGGAAGAGCATGTATCCAACCATCAACCCTCCTATAGGGATATTGGTAAACCCCCCCCCCCCCCCCAAATATATATATATATATATATATATATATATATATGGGTGATATCACATGGTGATCAATGTGGGTGGGGAATGTATAGAAATCACCGGGAGTATAAAATGGTATACATATATAATATGAAGTGCACAAGCCCCATTATTTGTGTTCACAACCAAGGTATTAACCATATCACAATGTCACTAAATCACATCACAACCTCTAAAACATCTGATACAAATTCTAAATTCTCTCACCACACAAGAATCCACTGGCCACATTCTATAATCTAAAACCCCATTCCAAATAATCAATTTTCTATATTTCACATTGCAATCCAATTTCATTCAAACACCAAATTGATTCTATTATTTCTACCCATTTTTAATTTATATTTAACAACTGACCAACTACAAACACAACCTATTACACTTTATTCAAATTCATTTTATTATTTCCATTCAATTATCCATATTGTGTTAATTCTAATACTACTTGGGAAACTAGAGTAATACACCATATATTACCAATAGACAACCCAAATTCCACATACCAACAAGTCATCCTCCACTTTCATAGCCCATCTATACAACCACACCACAACAACCATTGTGGCCCCACTACAAACCCATCAAACATAGCCACTATATAAGCCTCAAGTTAACAAAACCAAGATATAACACATATCCTCTTCTAAAAAAACATAACATTATCTAGATTAGGCATATGGAATATTATTTAATTCCACTTCTTTATTTAAGAGTGTTATCACACAATCTATATGATCTCGTGGTATCAAATTCATTAACCAAGTATATATAATTATGCAATTACATTTTATGGGATGTAAATGACCACCAAAACACATTCCAAATATCATATAATAACACTGCAAGAAAGGTCCCCTAACAAACAAAATTATCAGTATACATTTAGCCAATAAAATTCCAACAACAAAAATATATTTAAATGATTAAAACATGATTTCATTCCCCTAACACGTATTAATTTTTTTTAAAAAATACATTTTTATTTTTTTAATTTGTACGAAACCATTTATGCATTGATAAACATAATCACCCCTCTCAACAAGATATACATAAAAGAGAAGTGGAGTAATTCCCTACCTGGATGAAAAAACATTATACCAATTGAAATATTAGAAATAGAGGGTGAAGACATGGGAGGAAACCAACCCCAAGAAGAACTCAATCATAAACCAGAATTAAGGTTCCAAATATCCAAGTTAGAATACTCTAGAACATCTAGTATTAAGGGAACGAAATATGGAAAGAACAAATGCAAGATCTTTATATTTGAAGGATCATTTCAAACAAGTGGGGCAAGATATAGTTTTAATTGACAATTTAAGGCGGATCTCATAGAATACATGTAGTATTAGCATAAAAAGTGATATTGACTTTATAGAAATAGAGGATATCATTATCCTCCTAAAAAATGGATTAAAAACCAACAATTTAAGGCTTTAAAACAATTTTTCATCAAAGAAAATACTAAAATTGGAAAACCAAATACTTCTAGAAAAAAACTAGATTCACTACAGACCTACCTCTCATGATTATAAATAGAATATAACATAATTTTATTAATATACTACAAGTAAATGATCTGGTTCTAGTTTAGTGATCTACATCCACCTTAGTGATCTATAACCAGTTTAGTGATCTATTTCATGTTCAGTGATATACTGCATGATTATTTATCTACCATTAAAAATCTACCACATGTTCATTTATCTGATAGTAGTTCAAATATCTATATCTTTTTTAGTGATCTATTTTAGGTTATTTATATTCTTCCAGTTTAGTGATCTATCACCAAATATGTGATATACCTCGGTTTGAGTTATCTTAAATTCATGATCTACTAATAGTTCGATGATATACCTCTAGTTTAGTGATCTATCACCTATTCAATGATCTACTATTAGAGATATATCATTGGTGATCTACCACCAGGGTATACTATTATCTTTAAAAACACAACTTTTTCATCCAAAACATGTCAAAACTTTTCCATTTTCTCACTCAAAACCTCTAGAAATTCTCTTCACACCACAACCACTGTATTTCCAAAAACTTAATGGGTCGTATGGTCCATACCATTATATTATATACCTCTCAAACTATTATCTCCCTTGATAATTCAAAACCAACCTAGAAGGAAGGATATAAAAGGTCTATAATACCATCCCTTGAGATATATATCAATGATATTGTAACATCTGAAACACCACCTCCAACAGAACTTTCAAACCCCAGATCCCACAATAGCCCAACAAACTATACTTACCCAAACATATTAATTGGGAAATTCAATCCCCCGTGTCAAGATATTATCAACTATGGGAGGCACATACTCTCCCACACATGATTAATCATATCATAGTAAAATTCGTCTCGATTAGCAATAAGGTCCTACTACTTTTATATTCCAAAAGAGTTATTACATTTCACACATCAAGAAATAATCCCATATTATATTAAAAGGAACAACAAAAACATCACATCGAAGAAAAAAAGACAATAATGGTGTAAAACGACTTAAAAACCTGGAATAGGGAAATCCTCTTCGTCTCAATCTCTAATGTACTATCTTATAGGCCACCATGTATCCACAACACACAAACCAACGTGATGTTCCATCCTTACATAACCTTATCTCGACTGTCTTGGATATCCGTTGGATACTCCCCGAATAGCTTGTGTTCCTCAATATCCAAATCTACTTAGTTAATGAAATTGGAGTCATAAAGAAGATACTAATGGGGATGAGATATGTGGAATACATCATGGATTTGGTCCAGTCCAGATTGAAGATCCAACCCATAATCCGCCTCACCAATGTGTCCCAACACTTCAGAGGGACCAATAAACTCGGGCGAGAGTTTACTCCCTTTTCTAAACCTATTCTACCCACATATAAGGGAAATCATCAAGAATATATGGTCTCTAACCTTGAATTCCAAGGTTATCCTATTGTGATCAAAATAAGTCATCTACCTATCATGCATTTCTTTCATCCTCTCTAAAACCAACTAAACCTTTTTTGATGCTCTCTTCTTGACATCGTGACAAACAACTTTTGACTCCCCAAACCTATCCCAACCCCATATAGAATGAATTTTCCACCTATATGATGCCTCAAATGGGGAAATGACAATGGATGAGTGATAAGTAATTTTATAAGAAAACTTAACCAAGTGAAGGCATCCTACTCATGATCCATTGAAATAAAAGACACATGCCCATAACATGTCCTATAGCATCCATATATCATGTTCTATCTGTCAATTTTTTTGAGGGTGGAAAGAAACTATAATGGATAACTAAATTACAAAATCATGATGTAATCCCCTCCAGACTCGAGAGATAATACATTCATCGCAATATGAGAGAAAGGACACCAGGACTTCATGCTACCATGCCTCCCCATCTATATAACTTTTAGTCAAATCATATACTATTCCTGACTCTTTATAGCTAGGAAGTGAGTTGATTTAATTAACCGATCCATGATTATGTAGATAGAATCACAACCTACCAAATCTCTGGGTAACCCTATGATGAAATCAATCGATATGTCTTCCTATTTCTACTCGGGATCATCCAACAGTTGAAAAAACCCACTGGGAACACAGTGCTCAGCCTTCAACTGCTTAAAAAATAGACACTAAGAGAACAAATCTTCCACTGATAATTTAATACTAGGCCACCAAAACTATACCCCCAAGATATAATACATCTTAGAAAGTCTCAGGTGTACTACTAAAGATGATCTATGAAACTCATGAATGTCACCCTTATATCAGCTCATGTTTTTAAGAATATTTTTGAATAAATTAAATTTATTTTATGTCATGAATTCAAAAATCATGAAGTTATGATTTCATTATACACACCACTATTTTATTCTTTCACTATAGGAAACACTGGTATAGTTTTCGTTACACACAATACTGACATTTAACAAAACCAAAATATATTATTAATATAGTTATTTAAACACGATCATTATAACCTAGATATTATAATTAGTGAATTAAATAGTAATAGATAATTTATAAATATTAATTATAATGGTTTTATATAAATACGACATATTAATAATAAAAAACATAATTTTCAGTGTAATCTTTATATGTTTCAGAAATACTATGTTTTTATAAATTTTTTATGTCTTATTTTAAATAATAATGAAATTAATTTTTGACACTTCTAGAAAATGAATAAGTTAAAATAATTTTTATTTTTGAATTCATAATGTAAAAATTATCATAGTTTTAATTTTTAATATTTTTCTAAAAGGTTTTATTTTTTAATGAATAGTAAAAATAATAAATTTTAATTAAAAGTCTTCTTTTCACCTAATTTATTTAAATATTAAATTTATATATAATTTTTTTAAACGTCTAATTACTTCCATTTTCCATCTATTAATTCAATTTAGGTCATTATAATCAATTTCACATTGAAACTGTATATAATAATTTTTAAACTTTTGATCATTTTCACATTAAAACCCCTCTTTCTCATCATGTTTTCAATATTAAAATGAAATTAGAATGTCCCACTTCAATGAATGGAATTTAGAAAAATTGATTCAATATTTTAAATCATCAAAAAATATAATTTCCAATAATATGAACTATTTTTTTTACCAAAATGACTAGTGAATGTAATAAAAATTAATTACCATGGTTAAGGTAAAATGGGTTTAACATGAAGTTAAACAAAAAATTAATAGTAAATAAATCTGAAAATATTGTATAAAAAATATTATATGGATATATTTCTACCTTATAATGTAAAATGTTTGAATTTTTTCTATTTTGGACCCTTTTTTCATGGGAAAAACAATAGAGCACTCAATTCTTTTGAAAAAAGAAAAATTTTTCCTCTCCCCCACTTATAAAATGCCACCCATATCCTATCTTCTATAAACCTTAAAACCTATTTTATTAAGATAAAAAGTTCCCAAATCAGTTCCAAAATCCCTCCCCTCATAAAAAAGCCTTAGTTCGGACCAAAATCTATCATAGGAAGTCTTTTAGTGAAAACTTAAAGAGGATATATGACAAAGAGGTAACATTAATCAATATGATTTTTTTTGTTTCTTTATCAAGCCCCATATCTGATTTTTATATCTTTATTATATAATAACATTATTATCCTCAATATACTATGATGTTGTTATGTTATCACTTCACAAATCAAGATCACCCATTTTTCCATCACCACCTATCAAGACTGGTCATAATGTTGAATTTATTGTTTATGTATTATATATATGATATATATGATGTTATTATGTTTCTGGAATTTTTATATCACACATACCTTCATACTCCTCACATTGTGGGAATACAATAACTTCATTCACGTGTACGTTAGATTATAACCTTGTGAAGTGATGTCATTCATTCACTCTTTACGTGGAATGTATTAAAGATAGTTTTAAGAAAAAAATTGTAATTTATATGAAATAAATATGTTTTTATAATTATAATATATATCAATTACATTTCATTCTTTAAATCCATTAACAAAATATAAATAAAATTCATGCATACGTATGACTTACCATCTCTATGGATATTGAATTTCATTTTGGTGGAATAAATTTTTTGGATCCCTATAAATTTATATGTACTAAATTTATATGATATTTATATAGTGGTTATAATTCTAGATATTTTGTAATCATGATAAAATTACGGGGAAAAAATATCACAAATCAAAAGATATTTTAAAAATAATGCGATTATTACCCAAAACATAACTTTAACATGAAATTGTTAATAAATGGGTAATAAAATGGAATAAAAAAATAATATATTCTATGATATAAATGAATAAGGTTATATAATAAATTTATATTCATTATATAAAATTTTTTAATGAGTATGACAGAAGTCAAGACTTATGTTAAGGGGATTTTGTCTCAGTTTCCCTTCATTGAGATGTACATTACGTTATACAACTACATCCTTTTACCGTGTGTATATACATCACCTTCTAAATTTAATATTATAAATTTATTCATCCTCATGATAAGTTATGTTTCATTTTACGTTATTCCATCATGGGTCTTACAAATCAATGTTACCAAAGTGGTAGTGATTTAACATTACAATATCATCTTTTATCAGGACTATTTATGATTATATTTTTTATAATAATGTCTTATAAACCATCTCTCAAGAATTAGAATGAATTTTATTCTACTATGGTTATTCATGATATCTTCAAGTAATTGTACAATTTTATAATCATTGGTACTTAAATTAATTGAGAAAATGTTTTTAAGATAATTGGACATTTTTTATCTCTTCGATCAAGAATCATTTTTCATCAAAACCATGTTTTCTTGAAATGTTTTAAAAGATGTTTGATTACTACCTTGTGATTTATAAAATACATTTTTACACATGTTTAAATTTTATTACAAATTTTCTTGCATGGAATCTCTATGTCAATTTCCTAACAATGCCCATTTGGTTTTTACTATAAATGTGAAAGTTATTTTTTTAACATGTATGGAATGAACATAATTTTATCAAATCATTAATAATATCTTATTTAAATCTTAGGTTATATGATTTGATATTTATTTTCAAATAAAAAAATTTTCAAAAGTTTTTATTTTTTTAAAAGTATTTTTCAAAGAATAAATAATATTCTCCTCAAGAAAAGTTTTAAATGATCAATCAATGTCAATTTACATCTAATATTTCATCCATTGATGTTAACTAGGAATTAATAGGGATATAATATAATGATACTATTATTATTCTTTCTCTAAATGTATTATGTTTCATGATTACATGTTGTTTATGAAACCCATTTCTCTTCTACGGGTTATATCATGAGGAAATAGTTATGAAACACACTTATTTTCATGAGTTATTCTATGATGAAATTATTAAGAAACCTGTATCTTTTTCATAGGTTATGATGTTATGAAATTTTTTTGATACCCTTTTCATTTCCTAGGTTATGATATAATTATTTTTTATTATCTTGTGTCACACACTTGTATGAATTCATTATGTGTAAGGTGGAACCCATATCTCCCTCCAATGTTTTGGGTAATGATTTATATCTCATACGATAGACTAGAATAGAATGTGGAGTGAACCCAATTCAGTAAGACAAGGTTGGAATTGGGAGTGAACCTAGTTCAGTAAAAGACTTTTTCTGCTATTATGACCTTGGAAATGCGGCTTCAATAATATATAAATGATTTTCAATGTTATGTATCTTCCAAAATCTCCATGACTTATGCCCGTGTTATGCTCTCATAGATCATGATCTTTGTTTCCATTATGATTCATGTCTTATGAACTACCAATACTTATGATATGACTCAATATTATGATCATTTGTATGAATGTTATGGGTTTAAAATGTTTTTATCATGTTCTTATACCCTTGTGTTCATGTTATACATACATATATCCCTAGTTTACCCTTACCGAGCATCTTAACTCAATATTTCTAATATTTCTTTTCCATAAGTTATGAATAATTGTACTAGGTATGATATGTCTATTAATAGTTCAAGTTGTGAAGAATTTTGTGGGATATGATGTAAATCACATATGGACTAGTGTTTTTGTTTCCATGTTTACAAAGAAAATAAACTATTATGGTTCTTTGGCGTGTGTTTTTATAATATCATAAATATTCATAAAAAATGATATAGTATCTATGTATGAAAATACTGGGTTTCTATAGTTGGTATCAAAGTATATGTTTAGTTATCCATTGATAAATATGATGAGAAAACCATAGTGATATCCTTATGAAAATATCAAAAGATAAGTATATAGATGATTCAATGTAGAAGTAGTGTCTTGGAAATTTGCTAAAGGATAGAGAGAGTGGTTTCCTAGAAATACATTCATGTATGGTTACTAAAGTAGAAATGGATTTTGAAAAGTTGTTCTTAGGGGTAGAAACCTAAAAAACATTTTTATGATCTATAATTGACTGGGAACCCATGAACAACAATGGGAATTGTTGTACACCTAGTTGACACTCTGGAGGGATATGCTTCAGAAAATCACAAGCTCTTTACGAACCACCCTGAATGATTTGAATAGAATATGACTAAAAATTTCCTAGTATAAAACTATTGTGTCTTAGATTAAAAATAATATGTCATGATTTAGACTTCCAATAAGTAATTTTTCATGATTATGTGGTTCCCCATTCTGATTATTGTTTCGTACACTATGTTTTTCTATTTTAGAGAGTGAATGGAACCCGAATGAACCATGCTAATTATGAGTGTTATGGAAAATGAAATGGTTGTTCTTAGGAGTAGCCAAATATTATTGGATCTAGAATAAAAAAATATTTTCAATTCTCATAAAACAATCCCAATATATGAATCATACTAGAATTCAAAATAAACAAAGAAGGTAACGATATTATATTGAGTCCATCATGAGGAAATTCCCACCTTATTTTACCAGATGCACTAATATTGATGTTTCTATGAAATGGATTAGTACCACTAAAAATATATTTTCCATTTCCCAGTTTCATGAAAATGAAAAAGAAATTTTTTATGTCTATTGTTTGGAAGGTGAAGCATATAAATGGTGTACTCTAATTAAGAATATGAATAAATAAGACAAAATCATATCCATGGATTAAGTTTATTTCAAGAACTTACTTTTCAATAAGTAAATTACTCTTAATATTCATATAAGTATATCAAACAAGTTCCTCAGTATGAAGAAAAAGGAGGATGAACCCATTGGTACCTATGAGGAAAAATTTACAAGACTTTCAAGGTATGCTTCTTGTATTACCATCCAACCTAAAACTAAGTTTGATCAGTTATTAAGTGTCTTAAAACCTAGTCTCCAAAGTGTGTTAGGCATAAAAGACTTTAGTAGATATGAAGATATTATTTGATGTGCTATTAATGTGTTAATAAAGGTGGGAGTTACATATCAATATCATTGTTTTTAAAATAAATGGAAGATAGAGTTCAAAGGATAATCATAAAACCATAGAGAGAAGAAGATCTGATTTCTATTATGCTATTTAGGTTGGAATGGTCATAGAGGAAATTATATTAAGTGGAGTACTAAATGTCTTATGTGTTGAAGAGAAGTTCAATGAGAAACAAACTTCCAAAGTGATGGGAAGAAGTTATCCAATTATGTGAACATAGTGAATGTTTCATAGAGTATACCTCCCACACTTTAGTGAATCATGTGAAGGATAATAAGCATCATGATAACTAGTTCCCAAACTTGAGGGTTAATGGTGATGATCGACATTAGAAACCTTTTAAGTCTAGGTAGAAAGGAAAATATCATGTGATTACTATTTCTAATGAGGGGTGTGATATTGATGTGGTGAAAGGAATGAATTTCCATCCAATCTAGAACTACTAATGCGTTATTAGGCTATGGATCTTCCAATTAATTCATATCAAAAGAAAATTTTAAGGGTATCAATATTCAAACTAAATGATTATATTTAGAATTAGTAGTAAAACCCCATAATTTTATGATGATCAAATCTCAAGAATATTTCTCCTCCTAATAGATGTTAGCGGGAATTTTCTTCCTACGAATCTTGTCATTCTTCCTCTGGTTGAATTAGACGTCATCTTATGCATGTATACGAATTATCTACATAAATCGTACATAAATTGTCATGTAAGGGATGTCACATTTGATATTCCTAACCAACCTATGATCTTATATTAATGGGATGATATGTTTGAACTTCTTATGTAGATCATATCTATTATATGGGTTTTAATTCCCTTTCATAAGGGATGTTTATCTTAGTTGGTTGGGAAAAAACTATAAATTGATTATATTCCAATTATGTAGAAATTTGTTATGTATTTTTTGAATAATTTCATAGAGTTTAACTAAAATCTAAATTTAATTTCTCAATAGAATTTATATATGGTTCCACACATTTTTCAAAGACTCCATATAGAATTACCTCGATTGAGTTGCAAGAATTGAAGAAGAAAATCTAGGAAAACCTCGAAATGGGATGCATTAAACCTAGTGTGTCACCAAAGGGTGCACCTATTATTTTTGTAAAAAAGAAATATCGATAAATGTGACTATTTATTGATTATAAATTGATGAACTATATCACAATTATGAACAATTATCCCATTCCCCATATTGCGGAACCATTTGAACAACTATATGGAGCTCAGTACTTTTCCAATATTTAACTTTGTTTTGGATATCATCTATTTAAGGTAAAAAAGAATGATATATTCAAGAAATAATTTCATACAATTTATGAAAACTATTAATATAAAGCAATGACAATCATTCTTAATAATTCTTATTCTATCCTCATTGATATAATTAATATATTTTTTTGTTGTTACGTAGATTAATTTGTGGCAGTCCTTATAGATGATATTATTATCTATTCATATAGTATGTAGGATCAGAAAGGCCACTAGAAAGTTTAAATAATGACCTTATGGTAGTAGAAACTCTATGAAAAATTTTCAAAATGTGAATTTTGGGTATAAGTTTTCTCATTTTAGGTCATGTAATCTCAAGAGAGGGTATATCAATACATTTAACAAAGATAATGGAAATTTAATGTTAGCTCAGACCAAACACTGTGACTCTAATACATATTATTCTTGGTATTGTTGGATAATATTGATGGATTTTGGATAATTTCTCATGATTATCTAATCCTATGACCAAGTTAACTCAAAAGGGATCCACGTTCCTCATGAAAGATAAATGTGAGGAAAATATCATGGAACAAAACAAAAGACTAGTCAATGAACCTATTATTACATTACCCTATAGAGGAGAAGGATTTGTATTCTATAGTGAATAATACATGAAGGTATTGGGATGTATTCTTATGTATAATGACATGGTTACATCATATAAATCACATAAATTGATGATTCTTGAGATAAATTTCCAAACATACGATTCAGAGTTATCATTGGAATTTTTTTTCATTAAAAATATGGAGTAATTATCTTTATAGAGAAAATTGTGATATATATACCAATCATAAAATCTTAATGTATATATTCACAGAGAATGAGTTTAATATTATTCAAATAATATGGATATAGATTATTAATGATTATGGCTGATCAATAGATTACCATTGTGGGATATCAAAAAAGGTGGATGATGCTTTGAGTTGAAAGGATCATACTATCGTATCCATATAAGGGATCACAAAAGATCTAATAAATGCTGCTTTGAAAAGGATAGATATAGAAATTCTGAATGAAGGGGAGAAATATTATCTTGACCAATTAAATTTTTATATATCTATCTAGGAAAAGATTAAAAAGGCGTATAAGAAATATATAGAGTTGTAGAAGAAGGTTATAAGTTTTCTTGAGTTTAGCCTTTATCGTGATTGAATGATAATGTTCAATAATGTTGTATGTTCTCTAACAATAATAGTATTGAAGACGAGGTTTTTAGAGGATGCTCATAGTTATTCATTTTCAATTCATCATATTGGTATGAATATGTGTAGAGATTTTATTGTATAATTATTTTTGAATGGAATAAAAAGACATATCACAGATATTGTATCTCGATTCCACATTTGTCACCAAGATAAAGAAAAAAAATACAAAATTCTAAGGGGATGTTTCACCCATTACCCATACCTAATTAAAAATTATAGAACACCACCACAGATTTTTTTTGTTGGAATCCCAAAAATGTATAATGGGAATAACTATTTTTGGGTTGTAGTCAATCAACCTAATAATTATTCAAACTTCATCACTATGAGACAAGACTTCTTTCAAGATCAGCTTTCCATGATACACATTAATGAAGTGGTAAGGTTTCAAGGAGTACCATAATTCATTATGTTTAATCGGGATATTAGTTAAACCTCAATATTCTGATGAATTATTTAGTAAGATACTAATATAGATTTGATTTTCAACACCAGATATCATCCTCAAATATATGGTTAGTCTAAAATAACTATTCAAACAATATAAGATATGTTAAGATCTTGTTTTTTGGATTTAAAAGGTTCTTGGGATTAACAAAATCCCTTAGATGAGTTTTTATAAAATAATAGAGTTAAAGTAAGTATTAAAAATGATCATTATTAAGACCTATAGGATAATAAATGTAGATCTCCAACATGTTTAAATAAAGATTGATAATGAAATCTATTGGGATTTGATATAGATAATAAAATTTAGAGAAGGTTAAAACCATTCAGAAACACATAAAGGAAGATCAAAATTTTTAGAAAGGTTATTCTTATAATCACTAGAAAGATATATAATTTTATATTGGTGAGAAAGGGTTTCTATGAATTTCTCAATTAAATAAAGTTATTAGATTTATTAAGAAAGGGAAACTAAGCCCAAGGTTTATTTGTACCATTGGAATTATTGATCATATCACGATGGTATCTAATCATTTGGTAATTCCATTGAACGTATCTCAAGTCCATGATGTGTTCCATATATCTCTACTATGTAAGTATATACCTAACCCTTCACCTGTACTGAACTCAAACGTCATATCCTTGGAGTTAGATCTTTTTTATGAGGAGAAACCGGTGGAGATTCAGGACCGTGAAAATATAGTTATGGGAAACAAGACCACTAACCTAGTAAATGTTTTGGGGTGATAACACTTGTTTAAAGAAGCTATATGGGAACATTAGGACATTATGGGATAAATTTATCTTTAATTATTAGTATTTGAGTGATGAATTTTGAGGGATAAATACATTTTAGGGGGGTTAGAATGTAACACCTTGTGTTTTTATGAATTTTTTTTCAAATAGATATAATATAATTGATGTATTATTTTACACACTATGTAAAATTATGTTTACATTATACCAAATACCATGTTAATATGGTTCTACATGAAGCACTTGCTTACTTTACATTACACGTATGTCTAAAATTTAAGAAAACAGTGATCTATTATTAATATTATTATTCAAATACAACCATTATAACCAATCTATTAAACCTAGTGATATTAATAGAAATAAAAACTTTTAAAATTATAAGTATACTGATATTTTATAAAGAAAACATATAGATAATTAAATACATAATTTTTGGTAAAGTCATTATATGTTTCAAAAATACTATTTCCTCAAAAAATGTTTTTATATATTTTTGTGAAAAATAATAAAATAATTTTTTTTAGATTTTGTAAAATTAATTTGGTAAAATAATCTTTATTTTTTAACTTATAATCACTAAATTATCTTTGGGTGATTTGTTTCACTCATTTTTTGATGAATAGTTAAACATAATGAATATTAATTGGAAACTATCTATCCACTTAATTTAATAAAAATGATAAATTATTCATAAAATTGGTTTTAAATCATACGTAGTTTAATTGTACATCAATTAATCTAATTTAGGTCATTTGAATTATTTTTTCATTAAAATTCGATATAAAAATGTTGTAATCTTTTAATCATTTTTACCTTAAATACCCGCTTTATCGCCACATACGTTGGAATATTATATAAATTTTAAACAATTATGTAAAGGTAATTTTGAATAATTAATTTTATATTTTTAATCAGAATAATTAATAATTTCTAAGAATATAAATTTTTTTACTAAAATGAATAGTGAATTTTGAAAAAAAAATTACCGTTGTTAAGTAATGATTGGGTTTATAGGGGTAAACTAAAATGATAATGGTGGAAATATACTATAAATTATCTAAAAACTAGTTTTGGGGTCATATATCAATCTTATCATGTATAAGGTTAAAATTTAAGCCATTTTTAATCATTTTTTTTCTTGTAAAAAATGTGGGAGTACTCAATTATTTTATAAAATTCCAAGTGTATCCTCTCCCCCACTTATAAAAGGTCACCCACTCTCTTATCTTCATAACACATTGAATCCCATTTTATCAGCCATTAAATACCAAAATACATTCCAAAATTCGAAACTCACATCCTAGAGCCATTGTTTTTCATATAAATCCATCATAGAAATGCTTTTTTGAAAATCATTAGGAGGATACACAATGAATAAGAAACATTTATCTATAAGTATTTTTTATTTTATTTATTCCTCCACCCAATTTTTATATCATGATTATATTATAAACTCATTATATTTCATATTTTTTTAGGTTAAGGTAATAACCTAATATGGTCTACATTTCCATCAAATGGGTCACAAAATCATCGTTAATGTGTTAATAGATTACCGCCTCACGAACCGATGTTAATCATTTTTCCATTAAAAGCTATCATGGATGGTCATAATGATAAAATTTTTTGTTTATATATATGATAATATATATATATATATATATTATGTTATTATGATTCAGTAATTTTTATATCATACATACCTTTATACTATCCATTTTGTGGGAATATCATATTATCATTCGTGTGTACAACAGACTACCGCCTCATGAAGAGAAGTGATTCATTCACGCTTTACAAAGACAGTGTTAAGGATGCATTTTTTAATTATTTGTAATATACATGTCATAAAAATTATTCTATAATGATAATATATATTTCCAACATTTCTTTCTTTCAATCTAATAAGAAAATACAAATAATGATCATTTGTTTGTATAGCCTACCGTCTTCATGAATGATTCATTTAATTTTCATTCACTAAATTTTATGGATTACTATAAATATATATATAGATATACTAAATATATATGATATTTATACCACATTTATCTATCTATATATTAAGGAACCATGATCAATGTAAGTGGACAAAAAATATAACAAATAAAAACATATATAAAAAATAAATCAGTTATTGCCCGAAACATAAATTTAACATGGAATTGTTAATAAACAGGTAAGAAAAAGGCATGTGAAAATCACAAATGGTATGATATATTTGAATATGGGTTTTTAATATATTTATAGTAAACATATATTTAATAAAAATGAGGTTTGAATGAGTATGATGGAAGTCAGTATTTAAGGTTAGAGATTTTTGTCTCAATTTTCCTTCTTTGAGATATACACTATATTATGAAGCTATATCCTTTAATGCGGTGTATAAATAGCCCCTTTGACATGTAATATGATGAATTTCTTCATTCTCATGATTTTTCATGTTTCAATATATGTTATTACTTCTTGGGTATTATAAATTAACGTTACCACTGTGGTAATGATTTATGTTACAATATCATCATTTATTGGGATTGTTTATGATTATGTTTTCAATAATAAAATCTTATGATACCTCTCTAAATAATTATAATGAATTTTTTAATCCAATGGTTATTCATTATATCATCATGTAATTGTACCTTTTTCCCACTCTTTTGTATTTAATTAATTGGGACAATGTTTGTAAGAAAATATTACTTTTTTTATCTCTTTGGTCGGACATTAGTTTTCTTCCAAATCCATGTTTTCTAAAGATGTTTTAAAAAAAAAAATTTACCACCTTATGATTTATAGAAGATAACATTAAACATGGTTTAATTTTTTATGTTTTTTTTTGAAAGTAATATTCATATCATTTATCATAAAATGTCTATTTGGATTTCATGACTAGTGTGAAAGGAATCATTATTTTAGCATGTACAACATGAACAAAAGTTTTTGACATCATGCCCAATCATTGATTAAAAGATTCCATTAAATTATTTCATGATTATTTTCAAAGAAAATGTTTCCAAATTGTTTTTTTTCTTAAAATTCATTTTTCTAATTGAAATGTATATTTTCCTAAAGACATATTTTAAATGATATATCAAAATCATTTCCCATTTATGATTTCATCCATTGATGTTACCTATTCCTTACTGAGGTTATGCTCCAAGGATACAATTTTTCTTCTTTCTATGAATGGTTTATGTTTTATGATTAAACCTTATTTATCAGACCCATTTCACTTATACGGGTTATACCATGATGAAAATTTTATGAAAACTAATTCTTTTCATTATTTATTATACGATGAAATTATTTTGAAACCTATCTCTTTTCCATTTGATTTGATATGATGAAATTATTCTGATACCCATTAAATTCAGAAGTTATGATATAATTAATGTCTATGATCATGTGAAAAACATATGTATAATTTCATTT
This sequence comes from Viscum album, assembly GCA_963277665.1. Classification (NCBI taxonomy): domain Eukaryota; kingdom Viridiplantae; phylum Streptophyta; class Magnoliopsida; order Santalales; family Viscaceae; genus Viscum; species Viscum album. Next base: position 965,784,991 of record OY728158.1, on the reverse strand, counting down.
TGTGATAGGTGGGAATTATATCTCCCTCTAGTGAATGGGTTAAATATTTTTATCTCATGAGAAATAAGGGACTGGAATGGGGAGTGAACTCGGTTCAGTATGATAGGGTTGGAATAATGAGTGATTCCGGTTTAGTATGACATTGATGGAATGGGGAGTGAAGCCAAATTAGTAAGAAAATGATGGAACAAACAGTTAAACCATTTCAGTAAAGGAAATTTTCCACTATAATGGTCTTTTAAATGAGCCTTAACTAATTTGTAAAGGGTTTTATATGCTTATGTGTATTCCATAAATTCCATTTCTTAAACCCATGCTATACTCTGATTGATCATGTTCATTATTTCCATTATAATTAATTTATTATGAACTAAAAATAATTATTTCATGACTCAGTATTATGATCATTGCATTTAGGGGTATGTTTTACTAATTTCATGATCAAGTTCTCATACGCTTACATTCATTCCATGCCTATGCATTTCTCTTGTTTACCCTTACTGAGTATCTAAGATAAACTTTTCCAATTTTTCCTTTCCAAACATTATGAAAAAATATATTATGTATGATAAATCTAGGAAGGGTTAAATTTGTGAAGTACATAGTGGAAGATGATATAGATCACTTATGTAGAATTGTTTTCATTTCCTTGTTCTCAAAACAATAAACTAATATAGTCCTCACGAATGTGTTTGTGAAATGTAATAAATATTCATTAAAAATGATGTAATATCTATCTATGAAATGTATGGGTCTCTATATCAATCACAGATCACAATAAATTCAATAAAACTCCCATAAAGCAACATCCAGTTTTGACTATCCTCCGACCATTCCTCTAGAGAATCACCATGGCCAACATGATCTCATATGACCTATTCCCTTAAAACCCCCACTAAGAATCCTCTACCTTCCACATATGGGAAGAAATCACCATCATATAAAACCAAAAACCTCTAACATAAAACACACTTTATTCTTTGTGTGTGTCTTCCAACTCCTCCATTTCCATCCAAGCATCCATACACTCCTGAACAACATCCTTATGTGACATTATACTCAAATAATCAGCCATAAAAATCCATTTTCCAAAGGTGTTGAAGATATAAAATTTATAATATGAATGAGAATCCATCCGACTCTATTTTTTTTGGTTTATACCACATTGAGATACTATATACCTTAAGCTATTATTATATATAAAGACCACAAAGTTCTCCCAAATGACGTAATACCACCAAAAGTTTAGTGCAAAAAAAAACACTGTTGGTTCCAGATATTCGGTGATATAGTTATGATTGTGGGGGAGTAACTACCTATAACCATATGATATCACCACCTTCTACTGCATCAATATGCATCCTAAGCATAGATGGGAAGCATCACAAAACACATCAAACATCACACCATCCTTAGGAAACTGAAGCAGTGGATCACTAACCAAATTTTCTTTTAATTAACCAAAAAATGATTTGAATTGATCATTCCACACAAAATCTTTGTTCTTACTACTCAAAACTATCAACGGGGTTGTAACTTGAAGGAAATTGTGTCTAAACCTCTAGTAATAGCCTGTGAGACCCTAAAATGACAGAACTATTCCATATAATTAGGTTCTCACTAATTAACAATTACCTCAAAATTCAATGTGTATAATTCCACACCTGGATGAGACACGACATAACTGATGAAATTAATCTCTCATGTCCAAAACATACAATTATCATTTTATAGAGTTGGTGGAAAGAAATAGAATATTAAAAAACTATAAAATGCTCAACGTGATCATCCTCTAACTATGTGTAGATCAATATTTTGTTTATGAAGACAAATATATACCAGTCCAAAAATTCATGGAACATAGAGTTATTAAGCCCCATGAACATATATGGTGTGTCTGTGTTACCAAAGGGAATTACCATAAACTCAAAGTGACCATATATATATCGGAATAAATTCTTCTGGATATCACCGTCCTTCACCCTCAACTAGTGATATCTAGACCATATATCGGTCTTAGAGAACCAACTAGCTCCCCTCAAATGGTTGAAAATATCATCGATCCTCATAATAGGATATTGATTCTTGATCATCACCTGGTTCAACCTTTGATAGTCTATACACAACCTCAGACTACTATTATCCTTCTTATCGAATAAAACTAGAGTAACCCATGGTGACCCAATAGGCGGAATGAAACCATTCTTAATCAGATTATCTATCTGAATACTAAACTCCCAAAAATAAAATTGTTATATAAAATAAGGAACTATCAAAATCAAAGAAACCACAAGATGAAATTCAATCCCAAACACAACATCAGGTCAATGAGGTATTGTCATAACCTCCTATGGGAATGCTTTTAGGATCTCCCCCACAACCCTGTATACACCACCATCCTGAGATTCTTATGAAAAATCTACCATCCTTGAAAGAATGTGTTCTATATGATCACTACCCAAAAAAAAACTCTATTTCTTATATAAACCAGACACTGGCCTTCCACATAAGATAAAATGACCCTCCTTTAGAAAAAATTGAAAATTGAACGTTAAAAATACAAAACATTGATACGTAAGATGAAATCTTGTGGAATCATCTATAGTATAAAAAGTTATCAATGAGACTAATGTGGAACCACCATCCGTCTACACCATCAAAACACATTAAACAAGATGTTCTATGATTAAATTGGCGTTTTCAACTCTAGGGACTTAATAAGCCTCTCTACATCCATTTCCAAAGAAAAGACTAGAGTGAATGTAACAAAAGAGTTAGAATCTACAAAATCAGAAAAATAACAAACAAGGGTAGATTATAAAATCATCATACCTATAATAATCTCTATTGTAACACCCCAAGCTTCCGTGATACGCTACTCATGGAATCAAACAGTAGCGTGTGTTGTACGCAAATCTGAGTTCTAACACACCACAAAAAGAAAACTAGCCCTTATGAATAGTAATACCCATTTTTTGAAATTTTATAACTTTTATCTTTCTAAATGGAATTTATTTTTTGATTCGGAATATTGAAATTATCCTAGGTTGAATATTTGGTATTTTTCGGAAAACATTCAATTTTTGATGAATAGTGAAAAACACAGAGTCATAGTTTAAAACTGAATTTTAATTTAAATAATTATTTATTTTATTTAAAGTTATTTTAGGTCAAAATGGATACATAATACCTATATAAGTTCAATTTAATTCATTGAGTCAGATTATAATAATTTTATATATATAAAAATTTTATTGAACTTTTTACCGTCTTTTACCTACCTTCTAGAAGTATTTGCAAATTTACATAAAACATAATTTTACCGCTTCTGTGAGTTGAATTTTGAAAATCCAAGAGACACAGTTAATATGATGAAGTATAATGTGGTTCAATAAGATACAAATAATTTTAGGTGAATAGTTACTTCTTTACTTTTATTTATAACGGTTAAAAGTAAAATAGGGAAAGTAAGGGTAAAAATGATATTATTATTACCCTAACACATGTCCTAATTCTATTGGATTAGTATAATTAAACCAAAAAAACCTTAGGAATAAAATATTAACCTCTTTGGTCCACTTGGATATTGATTAGGAAAATTATTATTATTTAATTCAAAGAAGAGTTAAAAGTGTTAAATTCAATGTTTAATAACTAAAACATTTTTAATATAGAGCTACACATAATGTAAATTTGAAAATAAATATTCATTAGAAATATAAATATATTTCCTATATAATGGTATTTTATTTATAATTTTGAGGCATTAAATAATTAAATTTATTTATGACACAATTATGATACAGTAATTACTGTATTAATCAAATATTAAAATAATTGATATTATAAATATATAAATAAATGTAATTTGAGACTTTTGATAAATTAAACAAATTTTATAGGTTAATATGACATATTATGGTTGGTTAGATGAATTTTTTTCAAAGTAATAATGTTGTATGATTTTAGAAAAAAACAAATACCAAATAGTGTCAAAATTGACATAAAATAGTTTTTAAAACGAATATTATATTATTAAATAATATAATTGTCCTAAAAATATAATATTTATCCAAGAGACTTATATGATGATATATATGTCATTAATGAACCACTTTGGCTACTATTGTAAGTATATGGTATGTTTATTAACCATATAATATAAAAATACAAAGAGACATGGTAAATGTCGAACTATTTAACGATGAGTTAAATATAAAAAATAAAGTTATTATAGTGACCCAAACCTATATAAAACCTATTGGTTGAGTGTTTTTTGACCCAAAACCACTTTATCCTTTAAATAATCCGTTTTGGAGCCATTATAAACCGAAAATGAGTTTATTAGAAACTAATATTTCTAGCTTTTCCTAAGGTGCCCCTCACTCCTCTTATAAAAGGGAACTCACCCTTCTCTCTATCTCACACCTTCAAAGAGATTTGTCTCATCCAAAAACTGCCAAAATATCCTCCAAACATTCCTCCTATCATTTTAGAGTCCTTCATTTGGTCAGAAATCGATCCTATGGATCCCTTTTGATCAAATTAAAAGAAAGAACTCGAAGAAGAGATAAATATTTCATCACCTCTTTCAAGTTCCTTTCTTCTTCCACTTCCTATTTCTTTGTTGTTTCCATTCGAAAATAATGACTTCAGTATATTCAATATACTTTTGTTTTATTATAAATATGGTAAAACCATATTTATTATTCTATCCATCCTTTTAATGACATGTCACCATACGTGTGTACGTACGACATACCGTCTCCACATCGTGGTGTAATTGTTATTCAATACATTATTATTTGGATGGGTATAATAATGATGTGTAATTGATTTAAATAATAAATATTACATTATAATGATTCTGTATATATGATATACCATCCAATTATACACCTTTAAGTAAATGATATTGTTGCTCGTGCGTACGTACGGATTACCATCTCTATGATGCGATGAGATTCATTTCCACGTTCACCGTTCATTGAAGATTATAAAAATATATATTACTAATAGGTATGTAATATATGACATAATAATGATACTGTATATATATGTATGTATTCATGTACTTACATATATCTAATTCACTTACTTCCATTCAATACGATATGAAAACAGAAACAACGTTTTTGCGTACGTACGACCTACCATCTCCATAAATGGTGTTTTACATTTAATATATCTATCTATTATAAATATTTATATTCTAAATATATATGATATATGAACCAAGGTTTGTATTCTGGATTATTTAAATCATTATCTAAATAATATAGTCAAGAATAACAAGTTAAAATATATACGATCAAGAAATCGATTATTACCCAAAATTTTAATTTAACATGAAAATAATTATTAAATGGATAGTATAAAGTAATAAATAAATCATGTACGATATAATAAATATGAATATGGTTCAGTTATAATCAAATAAAATACAATGTCTATTATACAAGTTGTTAAAAGTACCCTCGACAAAAGGAAAGTGCAAGGTAAGGGGTTTTCATCTCATTCCTTATTCCCATGAGATTCATGCAGCATCAGAACTATTTACTTTTGTATGGTGTATGTACTGACCATAATTGTATTTTTCATGTAATAATATTTAATTTATGTGTATTTACATCTTCATTGTATGGTACATATTTCATGGGGTGTATGTTTCATAAGTTACCAAATTTGTAAGGGTTATTTCCTCAATCTCATTATTATCTGAGATTGTTCATGTGTAAGTATTTTCTGGGACATTGTTATCATAGATACCCATATTTCATAAAAATGTTTTCAAAAGGAATATTTTAAGGTTTTATGGGAGGTTCTATTTAACTAGATCATCATTTTAAATGTTTTAAATATTTATCTTTCTAATCCCTTTTAGTTAATGTCCATATTTTCAAAATGATTTTAAGGATTAATTTATATGGACATGAATGTTTTGAATGATAATTATTTTCAAAAATTTCAATGTGGTATAGAACAATTTGATTGAAAAATCTATTTTAAATGACTTACTTAATAAATTGTGAGACTTACAAATGATTTCATGAAAAATGGTTATTTCTCTCAAATCATTTTTCTGATCATTTTCATAAATGTCAACATCCATTGGTGGATTTTAAACTTGTTTGAATTTTTTTATTTTGATACAAATATTCCATACTGAATCGAAGGTTTTTTGATATGTTTGCCATTGGATATTTTATTTTTATACTATTCTTAGTTTATGGATAAAATATTGACATTTCGTATTCTAGTTTTAATATGAATTATTATGTTATATTTCAACCTTTTCCTATAATGAATGTATTGGACTAGTATGTTCTAGGTTGGGGACCGGTAAAAGTAAGCCCTCCGAGTTGGGGTCGGATTATAGTAGACCCTCAATGTTGGAGTCCGGTTACAGAAGCTCTCCGGGTTGGAGTCCAGCTACAGAGGCTCTCCGGGTTGGAGTCCGGTTACAAAGGCTCTTCGGGATGGAGTCTGGTTACAGAGGCTCTCTGGGTTTGGGTTTGGTTAAAGTTAGCCCATAGGTCCTGGCACGAGGCCTTGACATAGAAATTAATGTCTGGTATTATACATTCTCTCATTCAGAAATTAGTTATTACATGTGATTATTCGACTAGTGGAATATCCATGTTCATTTTATATGGTAGTGTTTGATTTATTTTTTCCATATTACGTTCAATTTTATGTTTAAAAGGATGTTGTTTGATTACACATCATTACTTAAATGTTTGTAGCTTACACTAAATTATTTACCCTTACTGAGCATCTGAGATCACCCATTTCTTATGTTTTATTTTCCTAGGATATGAAAAAGTTAGTAATGAGTGACTTGAAGGCATAATCTAGGAGGCTTGGACTTTTCTAATGGAATAAATTATAGTTTTTATTTTATTTTCAAGTAGTAATGTTGAACATCATGTAAGTAATCTATTTTATAAGACTGCTAAACTGATCAGTCCTTTAAAACATGATTCCTTGTAATAATGCCAATGTATTAAAATACAGAACCGACTCTGGGCTTCTGGGGTCGGGGTGTTACAGTTGGTATCAGATGATGTTTAGCAATAACCATGGAAACTAGATTTAGATAAACTATGATTAGAGCACATTACCCTAAGATAGAATTTGAAGATTATTATAGAATAACATTATAAAATTTTGATAATGTAGAGATTTTGTCAGTTTTCCATGAAAATACATCCCTGTCTGGATACGAGCAGGTAGAGGCGGCTCTGGCACAGATGTACCTAGGGGTAAAACCCAAAAACACTAATTTGAGCAAGAATCGAATGGGAACTGGTGCACGACAACGGGCCTTGCTGCACTCTTGGTTACGACACTCTCGGGGGATATGCTTAGGATAATTCTCATTTTCTTTACAAACCATTATGAAGTGTTTATGAGTATATACTTCTGTAAAGAAAACATATTTATGAATATGGATTATATCCATAAACTGTTCAGTTTATGTTAAGTGTTTTACAAGTTTGGAATTATGTATTTCGATTCCTAAACTAATCTAGTGTATGCCATTGTATAGAAATAGTGCCCAGTATAAGGAATGTGAACTCCAACAATATGTACGATCCAAAGAGTAAGAAGCATCATATCTTTAACAGTATTAAGTCAACATTTAGAAGGGAAATAGTCGCCCATGTATTTCAACATATAAATAAATAATATCTTATGTTAATAAGATAAGTAAATAATTCTCTGAGTCCTATGACTTTGAAGGGAAACAAAGGAAGAAAATGATGGAAGAGATAAAGTTGGATAAAGGGAAGAGGGAAAAGAAGGATTTCCCATATGTGACAACCGTGGAAAGAATCACCTTGGTAAATCCTTGAAGGGAATGGGAGTTTTTTAAAAGTGTGGAGAAAAAGGACACCATGTACATGATTTCAAGGGTAAGAAAAAAGTCTCAAATGTACAATGCGTCATATGCAAGGAGTTGGGACACTACGTGAATCAATGTCAAATCATCAGAGTATCCCCCAAATGCTACTATTGGATAATAATAAAGTTATGATACTAAAAAAGATAAAGAGGAATGATTAGATTTCTTATCTTTTTATTAAAGTATTTTCATTTGAGTATTGTATTAATGATGTACATGTTATCAGAATTATAGAGTATATACGGATTGTACTGCATTACTATTTCATTACGGACTTCAGATTGTGTGGAACCATGAAAAATGACTCAATAACAGGTTAAATTTTTGAGAAATATATTGTTGAGAGAAAGATAAACCATAATATGATTCTGATATTGAGGTTGTGATTTTTGGAATAATACATTATTGATTTGGATAAATTATATTGGATATTCTTGACTACCTTGAAACTTATTAATGATTTGTATATTCCATCATTGTTAGAGATTACAAATTTTTTGGATAAGAGTATATCCAGTATTCTATAAGGAAAAAGGGAGCATGATTGTAATCAATAAGGTTTTGTGGTAATTCAGGATGTTGCAGTGTTTTAAAAGAATACATGATGAAGGTGTTCAGATGTTATTACATAGAAAAAAGGATCTTCATTGTGTTTAGCTTCCTTATAAATTTTGTACTGTGAGTTTGGATAGAAGAATTTTGGATAATCCTAGTTTGAGATTATTTTTGGATTTCCATAAAAAGGACAACCTACAGGTCGTGAGATAACCCATCATGATGGACAAAACTGTAGGAATCAAACCCACAACCATAGTGCGACAAGCCATTATTACATAACACTAGCCTACCGAAAGTCCCTAGTTATTATAAAATATTTTTCGTCAATTATATTGTATGTGTTACCTTATACGATTATGATAAATATTATATATTTTTTGGGTTCTATTATCTTTTGTAATGAAAGATGAGTTGTGGTAGAAATTAGTTGAAGGATGAAAGTATCCATGTAAATTATATATATATATACATAAATATTATCTTATTCTATGAATAAATTAATTATTAAACTTTAGGGAAGGGATATTAAAACCAAAAATGTGTTATCCTAGTACCTTATAGTTTGTTGAACTGATGATATTTTAAATAATCATAGATTGATGTCTTTGAGTCCCTCAATTTTATACTTGTTTATGATTGATGACTTAAATAACTCCCTATAAAAATTGACATTATTCTTCTAATTACGTGTCTATAATGGACACCAATGTTCTCCGATTCAAAACCCCAATTTGATTGGGACTTTCTCATTTCCCTTTCCCTCTTATTAAAACTAAATTTTATTAACCCTATTTCTGATGTTGGTTTTACACAAAGGTATTTTCTATTTTCATCCTTTTATTTTCGAAGAACATTTTAAAATTTCAAGGACACAATTTATTTATGGAGGGAAGAATGTAACACCCCACGCTTCCATGATACACTTCTCTTTGAATAATACAATAGTGTGTGTTGTATGCAACTCTGAGTTTTAACACACCACAAAAAGCAAACTAGCCATTATGAATAGTAATACCCACTTTTTAAAATTTTATAAATTTTTTCTTTCAAAATGGACTTCATTTTTGGATTCGGAATATCGAAATTATCCTAGGGTGAGTTTTTGGTATTTTTCTGAAAACATTAAATTTTTGATGAATACTGAAAAACCCTAAGTCATAGTTTAAAACTGAATTTTTATTTAAATATTTTTTTATTTTATTTAAATTTATTTTAGGTCAAAATAGATACATAATAACAATATATGTTCAATGTAATTCATTAGAGTCATTTTATAATAATTTTAGATATATAAAAATCTTATTGAACTCTTTACAGTCTTTTACCTACCTCCTAGGAGTACTTGCAAATTTATATAAAACTAAATTTTACCGCTTCTGTGAGTTGAATTTCAAAAATCTGAGAGACATGGTTAATATCAAGGAGTAAAATGTGGTTCAATATGATAAAAATAATTTATGGTGAATAGTAACTTTTTACATTCATTTACAACGGTTAAAAGTAAATAGGGTAATTAAGGGTAAATTGATATTATTATTACCCTAACATAGGTCCTAACTCTATTGGATAAGTATTATTCGACCAAAAACAACCTTAGGAATAAAATATGAACCTTTTTGGTCCACTTGGATATTGATTATGAAATTTATTATTCTTTAATTCAAAGAAGAGTTAAAAGTGTTAAATTCAATGTTTAATAACTAAACCATATTTAATATAACGTTTGACATAAAATGAATCAACAATAAATATTAATTAGAAATATAATAGGATTTCCTATATTATGGTATTTTATTTATAATTTTTAGACATTATATAATTAAATTTATTTATGACACAATGACGATGGAGTAATTACCATATTACTGAAATATTAAAATAATTGATATTATAAATATCTAAATAAATGTAATTTGAGTTTTTTGTTCAATTAAACTATTTTTCTAGGATAATATTACATATTAGGGTTGGTTAGATGAATTTTTTTCGATGTAATAATGCTGTTATGACTAAAAAAAATACCCAATAGTGTCAAAATCGACATAAAATAGTTTTTACAAATATTAAATTATTAGTTGATATAATGGTTCTAAAAATATAAGGATTGTCCTAAAGCCTTATATGATGATAGGTGTATCATTAATGAAAAAACTTGGGGTTATCTTGGAATTATATGATTAGTTTATTAACTATTTAATATAAAAATACAAAGAGACATGGTAAATGTCAAACAATTGAACTACGAGTTAAATCTTAAAGATAAAGTTAATATAGTGACCCAAACCTGTCTAAAACCTATTGGATGAGTTTTTTTCGATACATACTCAACTTATTACTTAAATAATCCATTTTTGAGCCATTAGAAACCGAAAATGATTTTATTATAAATAATATTTCTATCTTTTCCTAAGGTTCCCCTCACTCCTCTTATAAAATGGTACTCCTCCTCTCTAATTCACACCTTCAAAGCCATTTGGATAGGCTAAACCCTGCCCAAATATCCTCCCAACATTTCTCCCTTCATCCTAGAGTAATTCCTTTTGTTTGAAAGCCTACCTAAGGATCCATTTTGATCAAATAAAAAGAAAGAACTCGAATAAGAGGTAAATATTTCATCAACTCTTTCAAGTTCCTTTCTTCTTCCACTTCCTCTTTATTTGTTGTTTCCATTCGAAAATAATAAATCTATTATCTTCAATATAATTTGGTGTTATTATAAATATGTTACAAACATATTAATTATTCTATCCATCCATTGAATGGCATGTCACCATACGTGCGTACGTACATCTTACCGTCTCCATGTCGTGGTGTAATTGTTATTCAATACATTATTATTTTGACGGGTATAATAACGATGTTTAATTGATGTAAATAATAACTATAACATGATAATGATTCTTTATATATGATATACCATCCAATCCTACACCTTTAAGGAAATGATATTGTTTCTCGTGCATACGTACGGATTGCCGTCTCCATGACGCGATGAGATTTATTTCCAAGTTCACCATTCATCGAGGAATATAAAAATATATATTACAAATAATTATGTAATATATGACATAATAATTCTATTATATATATATGTGTGTGTATTTATTTATGTACTTACATGTATCTTATTCACTTACTTACGTTTAATACGATATGAAAACAGAAACAACGTTTATGCGTACATACGACCTACCATCTCCTTAAATGGTGTTTTCCATTTCATATATCTATCTATTCTAAATATTTATATTCTAAAAAAATATGATATATGAATCAAGGATCATATTATGGAAGTATTTAAATGATGATCTAAATGATATGGTCAAGAATAACAAGTAAAAATATGTACGATAAAGAAAGCAATTATTACCCGAAATGTTAATTTAACATGAAAATCAATATTAAATGGGTCATATAAAGTCATAAATGAATAATGTATGATATAATAAATATGAATATGGTTCTGGTATAATCTAATAACATATAATTGTCATAATACAGGAGGTTAAATGTACCCTTGACCAAAGGAAAGTGCAAGGTAAGGGGTTTTCATCTCACTCCTTATTCCCGTGAGATTCATGCTATATCACCAGAATTTCCTTTTGTGGAGTGTATGTACTTCCCATAATTGTATTCTTCATGTAATAAACTTTAATTTATGTGTATTTACATCTTCATTGTATGGTACATCTTTCATGGTGTCTGTGTTTCATAATTTACCAAATTGTTAAGGGTTTTTACTCAATCTCATTATTATCGGAGATTATTCACATGTAAGTATTTTATGGGACATAATTATCATTGATAACCATATTTCATAACAATGATTTCAACAGGAATATTTTAAGGTTTTATAAGAGGGTCTATTTAACTAGATCATCATTTTAAAAGTTTGAAAGATTTATCTTTCTAAACCCTTTTAATTAGTGTCCATATTTTGAAAATGATTTTAAGGATTTATTTATAGGGACATGAATGTTTTGAAATGATAATTCATTTCAAAAGATTCAAATTGGTATATGACGCTTTTATTGAAAAATCTATTTTAAATGACTTCCTTTATAAATTTTGAGACTTACAAATGATTTCATGAAAAAGGTGTATTTCACTCAATGCATTTTACTGGTCATTTTCATCTATGTCAACATCATTTGATGGATTTTAAACTTGTTTGAAATTGGTATGTTATGATACAAATCTTCCATAATGTATTTAAGGTTTTGTGATATGTTTGATAGTGGATGTGTTATTTTTATACCATTCATGGGTTATAGATAATGTATTGACATTTCTTATGATAGTTTTGATACGAATGTTTATGTTATATTTCTACCTTTTATTATGATGAATGTATTGGACTAGTATGTTCTGGGTTGAGGATTGGTAAAAGTAAGCCCTTCAGGTTGGGGTCCAGTTATAGAAGACACTCCTGGTTGGAGTCCGGTTACAGAGGCTCTCCGGGTTGGAGTCTGGTTACAGAGGCTCTCCGGGATGGAGTCCGGTTACAGAGGATCCTCGGGTTTGGGTCCAGTTACAGTTAGCCCATAGGTCCTGGCACAAGGCCATGACACAGAAATTAAAGTCCGGTATTATCCATTCCATAATTATGAAATTAGTTATTACATGTGATTATTCGACTAGTAGAATATCCTGGTGCATTTTTATTTGGTAATGTTTGATTTATTTTTGTTGTATTATGTTCAAGCTTATGTTTAAAAGGCTATTTTTTATAACACATATTTACTTAAATTTTTATAGCTTCCAGTAAATTATTTACCCTTACTGGGCATCTGAGATCACCCCTTTCTTATGTTTTATTTTCCTAGGATATGAAGAAGTTAGTTATGAGTGACTTAGAGGAATAATCTAGGAGGCTTGGATGTTTCTAATGGAATAAATTATAGTTGTTTTTCTTTTCAAGTTATAACGTTAAACTTCATGTATGTAATCTATTTTCCAAGACTGCTAAACTGATCGGTCCTTCAGGACCTGATTCCTTGTAATCATGCCAATGTATAAAAATAATGCACCGACTCTGGGCTTCTGGTGTTGGGGAGTTACATCTATACCCTTTGGTCATGAACTTCTACTTCCCAATACTAACGACACCCAGATTTTCTACCTCTATAATAATGGTCTCCCCCATGACCAAACTCAGTTGAGGTCCCTAAACTCAAGTAACATCCTTCGTTTGACCTCATCCTTCCCCATCCACTCTATGTAGATCATAAACATAGATCCCCAGAAATTGAAATGACCTCACCGGTAACTTCTATGGAGGCTTATAGTAAACCTGTCATCCCTTACCCAACCGAGCTCGAGAAATTACTAGGCATTGATCCAAATGATATCCATGAACCTTAGAGACAAAGATTACTAGTCTGAAGTCACTAAAAAATAACAAAAAAATTACTATCCCTCAACGTCTATGAAGTAAGATATTGAGGTTGAATTTCTATAGGTTGAAACGTCAAAGGCACTAGTACCTAAGACCTACCATTCAAAACAATAATAATCGAGGAACCCTATTAGTTCTACTCTCTAGGTAAAAATACTTATGATTCACCAAATTAATCACCTTCACCTTCTTCAAAACCTCAAGATAAGTTATCAATGTAAAATAAGTAATTGTATACTAGATTAAAGAAATGTGTTCCTCCTCAAAGTGTCTAACACGAGACTCCCCATCTATAAAAATACCCTATAAAAAATTCAAAAGGTCCTTGATCTTGATCCTAAGCTCTCGTACTAGAATACTCCCATGCTGAAGGGAGTGTAACTCCTATCTCTTTATAGCCTTCATGTGAAACTAATGGAAATATTCCCAAAACTTCTTGAAGTCGATCCATGAAACCTAGGCCTCCTTCCACTCACCAAGGTACCATTTCCACCATTGAAGTGCAAGTCCTTACATCTTGAAAAACTGAAAAGGGGACCCATTACTAATTCAGGGACAATATAAAACTGAAATAGATATCTATTTCCTATATCCATATTTCTATATACACATCAAAACACTACTCACATACTTCTCTAAATAATTATGTTAAAAGTATTGCAATTTTCTCTTCCACTAACCATCATCCTTAATCGGATCAACCCTTCGGTGATCGACTTGCTTGGCCTGATGAACCTCTATTGGATACGCCACATGAAGATGATGGCCAAGAGCCATAGATGAATGGGATACAATGATTTTCTAGCCTTATAGCGTAGAGTTTTGAATATGTTTTATTTAAATAATTTTAATTTATATAAAAATTCCCAAATCAAAATGGCCCAATTTAAATAGAAACAGAAGGCACCATAATGCATGTACATCATTCAAGTCACTATCATGCAAGAATTTACACATTCCATTAAACAACATTAGATTTTATTCATAGGTTCAAAGGACCCCCTAAAATCTCAGGTCCTAGCCTGCATCCCTGGCGTATATCACACACCAAGGTCGACTGCACTATTTCCATAGACAACCATTCAATCCTCATTATAACTAACTCAATAATAAATCTTAACTATCAATGTCACCTATGATACCACTCTGTCACAAATAACTACTACAAATATTTCATAATGTGGGGAGAGAGATAATGACCCATTTGGTCCTGCCTCTAGTAGTCCTCAAGTTGGAAACATGCACCGAGGGTATACAAATATCAAGATATGGGGGGAATTACCCGCTATAGTAAAATATAACCAGAAGATAAGATGAATAACAACATAGAACCCCATGGAATTAAATAAATGAAATCCAAAAAAACCATCCCACAATGCATGTATAAATAAAACAGATATAGATAAAGGTCTCCAAAGTAAATACTCAAAAGTAATGCTAATATAGCGAAACAAGAACTTTCCAAATTTATGAGCTAGTAATGTATAACATATTCCATGTAGTCTTTATGGAAACTATATTGTATTTATTTATCTAGGGTGATCATACAAGTATACTTAATAGGAAAACCAAACTCTCTCATGAATAGGGGAAAAGATAATACTAATAAACTCATGAGAAAATAGAAGAAACAAACAACACCTATACTGGTATATTAACAAAAACATCATCACCATAGATCAATCAACAAATATGTCATCCATGTATAATAATGTATTATGAAGTATATCAACAAAATGTACCTCACACCACATTCCCACTGATTTTACTCCCTCTCACCCCAATGGAGAACATCTAGCACTGCCACCCCTTCTATATAACATCACATCACATCCTTCTTTTAGACACAAGAACTATCACATAAAATAACATCTCCCCCAAAAACACTTGGGAAAACACACAACATCACATCTCATAACTTGTGTTGTAGGGTTTCATGAACATGAAGGACACCAACCTTGTTCTCTCCACCTACCATACATGACCCCCACCATAATCCTACTCATCACATCTCACCTGAAGACACATGGGTAATCACATCTCATCACATCACATCTAGACGACATCAATATTGAATTCTATCCATCACAACCATTGAATTCCACCATTTTATAGAAGATGGAATGTGGATGTGCAGGTAGACAACCATCCATCCTTCCACTTGGATATTGGGAAAACACCCCCAATATATATATATATATATGGGTATTTGAACAAGGTTCTCGATGTAGGTGGGGTCGGTATAAAAATCACGGGGAATATAAAATGGTATAAATATATAATATAAAACACTTAAGCCTAATCAAATGAGTTTAAAACCAAGGGACTAACCATATCACAATGTCACCACATCATGTCACAACCTCAGAAACATCCACTACAACTTCCAAATAAATAATAACAAACCACACTACACAAGAAACATCCCAAAATCCAAAACCCCTTTCAAAATAATACATTTTTCATATTTCAAATTATAATGCAATTTCATTCAAACACCCAATTCAGTACATTATTTATAGCCTATTTACTTTATATTTTATAACCCACCATTTAAACACACAACTTGTTCTGGTTTATTATAATTCATTTTATTATTTCCAGACCATTATCTGATTCTTGTGAATTCCAATACTACATGAGAAACTAATGTAACACATCATATCACTTAAAAAACTCTTAACTTCCACATACCAACAAGCTAACCTCCACTTTCATAGCCTCACTACAAAACCACACCACAACCGCCATCACAGCCCCGCTGCACACCTAACACAACATATCCACATTCCAATCCACACACCAACACAAACATGAAACAACACACATACACTTCCAAAAACACATGAAATTTTCTAGATTAGGCACAATGTCTTTTTTCCATTCCACCAGTTCATTTCAGCACGCTATTTCATAAACCATAAGATTTGGGGGAATCCAATTCATTAACCAAGTTTATATAATTATCTAATTAAATTTTAATTGAGGTCAATGACCACATAACAAGCATTCCCAAATTAACATCAAAATAGTAAAATAAAAGATATCCAAAACAACCACAATTTTCATCACACAATTAGCCCATATAATTTCTATAACAAAACCATATTAAAAAGGTAAAAGCATGATTTAATTCCCCTATAAGTTATTGAATTCTTTTAACTAAATCATTTATTTTTGATATTTTTGATGAATCAAATTCTGCATAGATAAACATAAACACCACTTCTCACATGATACACATAAAGGATAAATGAAGGAATTCCCTGCCTATAAAGGAGAATATTTTCACCAACCATTGAACCTAAAATATGGGATGTGTGCATATGTGGAAAAAACCTCCAATAATGAAATTGAACCAACACTGAAAATTGTTCCACAACACTCATAAATAAAATAATTCAAAACCACTCATCTCAAGAGAAATTAATTCGAAAATAATGAAGGAAGGATCTTTATATTAGAAATATCTGATTTGAAACTAGTGGGATTAGATACAGTTTTAACTGACCATTTAAGGAGGAAATTATCAAAGATATGTGGTATGATAATTAAAAAGGATCTACAATTTTTATAAATAGAAGATATAATTATCCTCTACTCAAATGGCTTTAAAATCCATTATTTATGGCATTAAAACCGTTTTCCTATAAAAAATGCCAAAAGGGAAACTAAAAATTTACAGAAAAATTGAATTCAATATAGATCTAACATAATTGATCTACCATTAGAACCTATCACCAGTTCAGTGATCTACAACTAGTTCAGTGATCTATCGCCATTTCAGTGATCTACCTCTAGTTTAGTGATCTACTTCCAATTCATTGATTTATCCCTCGTTTGGTGTCTTGTACAAGTTCACTGATCTACAACTAGTTCACTGATCTCTATCTAGTTAAGTGATCTACCACTAGTTCAGTGATATAATTCCTATTCAGTGATCTACCTCCAGTTCAGTGATCTACTATTGGTTATATAACTCTATTTCAGTGATCTATCTCCAGTTTAGTGATCTACCACCACTTTAGTGATCTACCTCCAATTAAGGGATATTGTTTTAGTTTAGTGATCTATCGCTAGTTTGGTGATCTACTGCCAGTTAAGCGATCTATGACCACTTTAGTGATCTACCATTGGCGATCTACCAATAGTTAAATGATCTTCCTCTAATTAAGTGATATCTCACCAGTTTAGTAATATACTACCAGTTTTGTGATCTATAGATTTACCACCAGGATAATCTACCAGTATTTATCCAATGTTAGAGATATAAAAATGGTGATATACTTCCAGGATCTACTGTAATCCTCTAAAACACCCATTATTTCCGCCAAAACACCTAAAAATCCTCTATTCCTTCACCAAACACCTCAAATATATCCTTAGACACCTCAACCCTATGATTTTCCATAACGTAATGGACCTAATGGATTATACCATTACAATGGTTCCATAATTTTGTTTCCTAGAATTTAATAATATAATTACAAACTCTTTCATCTTCTTTTCATGACCATTGAGTTTAGCTTAAAAGGAATCTTCTTAACTAAACAATTGGTTATCCTAAATTATCCATGACCAGTGTCACATTTAGGGTACCCATGTTTAGAAATAGTCCAATAAGAAACCAATTTGTGGAAATCCTAAATTACTAGACTAATGTAAATATGGGATTTCCAGATTGATGAGAGGACACCATAGTCATTAGACCCACCTCATCTTGAATCTAACATCAATCTTTGATAGATAATTTAATTTATAAATATATAATAACACCTAAACATTGAAACTAAAACACATCATCACTCCTTCAAATCTGATTCTAGAACAACCAATCTACTTTTTTTTCTTTTGTTCCATTCAAATAAATCAAACCTATATTTTCTTCTCATATTAATTTATTTTAAAAAAATTAATCCGTCTTTGAAAATCATAATTAAATTAAATTCACCATTTATATGGGATTATTCTATATATTTACACTATATTATTTTTAAATAAGTTATTATCAATTCTATAATTTTTATAATTTTTTTTAATTTCACCCGAGTTAAATTACGATGCACTTTGGGCCTATCAGATAAACTCATTTTTCTTATACAATTGGACAAATTAAATGGGGTTTTTAGAATAATAGAACCTATACATCATTGAAAAATATTTGGAGACAATATTTGGCTAGATCATGGTTGAAATAAGGGTTCTTTGGGAGTGTGTAAAAGTTAGGAAATAAGTTTCCATTTTATAATTGAGGGGAGTGGCACCTTTGTAAACATTATGAGAGTCAATATATAATAAATATATATTTAAAGGATTTTGGATCATTGAAAACCCAATTTAGATGATATGATAATTTATGGGTTAAATCTACTTAGATAATAAAATTTATACATGTTTGAAGGTATTTCAAGCCTTATCTATTTGTTTAACCCCTCAGTTACCCTTTTATCTCATATCATAGAGTAACATCTTTACCAGGGTAACTATTCAATATGAGTGATAAAAAATTGAACTAATTAATAAATTTTATAATGATGATTACAAATATTTAATTCATTCTGTGGTATTACGTTTCTAGACATATTAAATTTACTTTTAATATATGTTTACAAAATTGAATAAAACTAGTTTTTTTGGGAAATTTTCGTTTTAGCATAAAAATGATTTTACACTAAAATTAAGTATAATTTTGATTCACATTGAATAAATTGTATTATATTAAAACAAATGATACATATTTTACATTAAAATAAAATCAAAACTAAAAGTAATATTGTGAATTCATGATTAAAATAGAATAAAAAATAGTTTTTATTTGAATAAAAAGACTACTTAGATTTCAAAAATGTCAAACATTGATTTATATTTCAATAATTATATTTTTAAATGAATTATAATATTTATTAAATATATATTTTTCTATAAAATATATATTTTGTAATATTTAATTTCATTATTTTTTCATGATAATTTTATATAAGTGATAGAATTCAAAAAATATGTATTTTTCATTATTCACCTAAATATCAACTATTTTTGAAATATAAAAAATTTAAGATGATGTTAATTTCGATATTATAAGGCACAAAATTATTTTAATTTCATAAAATTATATTTATTAAATTCATAAATTTATCTTTTAAATCAGATATAAGTACAATGGAAAACTACATTATAGAAAAATTGTCTTTTCAAACATCATGTGCTCAAAATATTATTTATTATCAATTTATAGCTAATTTAGTGTTAATTTATTATTTTATAAATTGAAATACTTAAAAAGTGATAAATTTACTAAAATACATAACATTAAAAAAATAATTGTTTGTAAAATACACTTTTTAACATTGAAGGGATTTAATCATTTCAGATTAGTTATTTTTTCACAAATAAATAAATTTCATTAGTAAAAATAAAATATTACAATATTCAGATCATAAAGGATTGATATTATTATTTTAACTAAAATTTTATTATTAAAAAATATCTTGACTAAACTTAGTTTGATTTTTCATGTAACGTATGATATATAAGATAACATTATTTAAATGGGAATTTAATTTTGAAATATTGGGATGTTAATATATGTCCAATGATAAGATATTGTGTCAATATCTCAAAGGGATTCAATCAAAGAAGTTTATTATATGTGAATATAAAATCGATTTTCATGCTGTTATAATGGATTTAATCATCGATTTTGGGTAGGGGAATATGAAATTCTTTCCTATTATAAATAATCAACATTGTGGTGTTAATGACGTGTATTATTAAGATATTTACTTCCTTTTCCTTATACAATGTTTTTGTTGCCAGGTTTTTTTGTTTCCTTGTTATAAATATTTATAATTTATTATTATCATGATTTTAAATAATTTTTTATTTGATTTCATGGGGTAAAATTCTTGAATATTGAGTATTCTGTATATGATGTGTAACAATCCATGGGTTTATGTGTCAAAATTCCTAGGGGAAATTTGAAAATTATCATTATTATTTGGATCCATAGTTATTTGAATATGTTTTTTATTAATTCATGTTTTTTGTATAATTTCACAGGTCTTTTAAATGGTTGATCAATTTGAGTATGGATAGGGGAAACTATGAAGTTTTCCCTAAGAAACCACATTCTTTATAGATGTAGCCTAAGGGGTGATACGTAGATAAAGAATAATGTTTAAAAAACCATGTTTCCATATTTGATAAGTTTGGATATACCCTTTAGTATCCCAAAACATGGTTGGTGTAGGGTTTGAAATGATATGCACCCAAACCATAAATGGTTTCATGAGAGGAAGAATTCCTCACATGGTTATTACACAAGTTCCCAAATTGTGCATTAAAAAAATGTTCATGTGAATACAATTAACCAAAGAAAAATAAATACTTGAAATTAACTCATTATTATTCCTAACATAATCCCAATTGAACCTAGAATATTAATGTCCCTTCCTTTTCAAATTTATCTCCTTCCAAGATCGATTCAGATAAATCCAACTGTGTTGTTGATCAAGAATTGTGTCAAGTAAATTATTTTTTTTGTTCAGGTTTCTTATATATATATCTATATTTTTATGAGATGAATCATAGTTCTATAATGGTGTTTCCTAATATAAGGATTTTAATACCCTATAATGATGAATTATTGGATCATATATAGAATGATAGTGGAATCTATGTGTTAAAGATATCTTTTTAACTAGAGAAATATCTCTCATGAATGGTGGAATTGTTCCTATATGTTTTCATATGTTGATCTCATTATGTAATTTTTCTTCTTAAATATCATATTGGATCTCTATTACAATGTTTTATTGTTTGTGGATTTATTTTCATTGAATAGTACTAAATTCTCATCTATATTTGGTAAATATTTCATGATCTATTATTTAATCAACAATGGATCTAGTGAATTAGAATCCTCTTCTTTAACATATCCTAAAAGTATTTCCATTGAATCACACCATGAAGTTTGTGTTTCAATATCTACTCATCATTCCATTGAATATCATAGGGTATCTTTCCTAAAAAACTTCTTTGTTTAATCAGAACTAGTTATTGGCCTCCTTAACTTGTGAGCTAGATTTTCGTGGGAAGAAAATGTGTTTAAGGCTTTATTCCCCTTGATAAACATTCAACTAGGTCATAAATGTGTACGAGGAAGGATTCTCTTTATCATTTTAGGTTTTCTCATGTCTAAAAATTGATAGTGTTTTTGGAGTTGATAAAACTCTATTGATCAACATTGTGAATATAATATGCCTCTTTGATGGTTTCATGTAATGGTTTCAATTTAATTATATTAAACTGAACTTTGTTAATATATCATATTGTTGGTATTTTTCTATAATTATTTTGGAATAATTCTATTGACCTTCTTTAGGTGTTTTTTCAGGTTTTGGCTATGTATTGATGTCCAATAAGTCATTTCACAAGTATGAAATTAAAAATTAAATGTGAGTTACCATGTAATCATTTAATTTATTATCAATTAGTTATACTTAAATATTTTTTTCATGAATGAGCAGAACGTAATGATAATTTATGGTGGCCAACTGGCCATTGAAAAATTCGACAAAGTATTAGGGATTTTTTTGGATGGGGGTTTCCTTTGTTTGAGGTAGGTGGTCCTGTATACTATGCACCATGGTATTATTCATATTTTATTAGTATGTGATATGAGGTTGAACACCTTGGGAGAATGGAAATAAATTAATAATATATTATAAATAAAAATTAATTATTAATTAATAAATGATCCTTAAGTATTAATTAACTAATGCATCATTACATAATGTACATAGACAAAGTGATAAGGGCTACGATGGATCACTTCACACTAGATTTATTACAACCACTGATGGATGGGGATTAGTCAAAAATGAGTTCCTTAGATTAAAAGGACACATTGGGTTGTGTGGTTGTGCTTTATGATACATATATCCCATGAAAAAGGTCGTGCCTTGTCTAAAGACCAAAGAACTATTTATTGAATCAAAAAAGGGGTTACAAGAGATGAAAAGAAGGATGTTTTTTACAATCTTTATCAAAAAAGCTTAAATATATCAGAAGGAAGGGTGTCCAACCAAGTTAAATCTTGGTTGATACCCTTATTGGCAAGGGCATCTGCTACCATATTAGCTTCACGGTAAACTTTTGTGGCGATGTGGTGCATACCCATCAGCGAGTCAAGACCCATCATGCATCGAGTGGTGAGAGGCCATGCACGATGTGTCACACTCTTCCAAATGGCTTAGACAATGGTAGTTGAACTGCTTTCAATCCAGAGGTTCATCCAGCCTTTTTGAATAGAAAAAGTGACAGCATGGACGACACCCATCATCTCTGCTTCTAAAGCTAAGGAAATACCACATTCAGTAAAAAAACAATCCAAGGCATTGTCCATGAGAGTCTCTGATGATCGCTCCATAACATGTAGGACCTGGATTTCCCTTTAAAGCATCATCAACATTAACATTGATCCATCCTGGCATAGTGGAATGCAATAATACCTCAAAAGTGCGCATGGGTGGTTGATATAGGCCCTTAATCCAATGTTTATAGAGAATTTCAAAGTCTCCAACAGAGTTATTGCCATAAGATTTCTGAATTCACGTAGCCTCACGTGCCACAATAAGAATTCGAGCTTTACCTACTTTATATTTAATGAGCGTTTATTGAAATGTAAATCATTTCTATCATACCATATCACATGGAGTAGCTCGAAAATAGAAGTTAGGAAAATGTTTTTAATTTTCTGAGAGGAATCAAGAGCCACACATCCTTTTAATTTCAAGATGATAGATTCATTAGATTACCATCGACAACTAAAAATGTCAAAAATGAAATTCCATAATGCAGAAGAAGTAGCACAAGATAGAAAGAGATGATAGATATCTTCCCAATGTTGATTGCATAGTAAACATTTAGAGCATAATTTAATGCTAAAAGATTGGAGACAAACTTCATTGGGAATTATATTATGAGCAATACGCCAAAGAGGGATGAGTCTTATGGGTTTTATCCAAGGAATTTTAAAGTGTTGAAGCCAATCAAAATTATTTTTGATTCTAGAGAAATTGTGATTATAATAATTTTTTGTGTCAAGAATGCCATTGTGAGAAGGTTCCCAAACAAAGAATTCATCATAATTAGAGTAAGTGTAGTTATTAATAATATGATAAATTGTGTCTGGGAGATCATTTCTATGGGATTGAAGAATATCCTTAATAAGATATTTGTATTTTCAGGAGGAGAGTTGGGAGGAAGTCTAGAAATGAGAGGAGCACTAGTACAATTATCCATCCAGAAATTAATATTAGAATCAGAATTGACCATCCATCTAGAATTTTCCATAATATTGTTGAAAGAATGTTTTATAGATGGAAAAATCAAGGATGCAATATAATTGGTATTCATTTATTGATGTTTACAGATAAACCTTTGTTTAAGGAAATTAAGAGCATCAGATTTGAGATTGATAAGCCTCTAAGTGAGTCTATCTTGAATCACGTCATTAAAAAGCCTTAAGTTTTTGATTCCAATGCCACCTTTATCAATTGGTTTACAAAAAGTATTCCAGGGAATAGTGACATGTTTTCTTCCAAGAATACTTCCTGTCCAGAAATTTTTTTTTATTTAAGAGTTGAATTTCTTTAAAATGTCATCAGGACACTAGTAAATCATCAGAGTGTAGACCATTTTAGATATAATGGTTGAAATTATAGGAAAAATTCATCCTTCCATGGAAATATATTTTCCATTCCAAGAAGAAAGTTGTTTAATGATTTGATCCACAATATTGGTAAAATAGGCTGATTTAGGCCTACCCCAAAATATTGGGACTCCCAGATAGGTGAAGGGAAAAAACCTTCCTTAATACCAAGATTGCTAACAGTGAAGGATTTTTTGTGCAAAGAGAAGTTTTTTCCAAAGAAAATAAACGATTTATTCCAACATATGGCTTGACCAGAGATTTATTCATAATGTTATAGAGTATCTTTGAGAACCTAAATATATTTTTACCACCTTGTAAGAATAAGATAATGGAATCAGCATACATGATATGTGTAGGGACATTGAGGTTCTTGGCGGCCTGAATAGGTTTAATTTTATTCTTGCAGATAAGATGAGTAATCAATCTGATGAGAAAATCTTCAGCAATTACAAAGAGAATTGCTGAAAGTAGGTCTCCCTGTCTGACTCCTTTTGCGCACTTAAAGAATCCCTTCTGAGAGCCATTTATCAGAATGAAAATGGAGGCAGATTAAATAAATTCTTTATTGTATTGATGAAGGTCTCATTGAATCCAATATTTTGAAGAACTATAAATATAAAATTACAATCCATCGTGTTAAAGGATTTTTTAATGTCAATATTAATAGCAACATTTCCACCTCTAGTAACTTTTTTGAGAACGTAGGTGCATTCAGAATCAATAAAAATGAAATCTTGTATGGTTCTACCCTTAATAAAACCAAATTGGTTCCAAGAGAAAATTATTTTGCATATAGGAGCAACTCGATTTTCTATGATCTTAGAGATAATTTTGTAGAAAGTGTTAATAATAGCAATAGGCCAAAATTGATGAATATCAAAAGCATTTTCAATTTTATGGATTAATGTAAAAAATTGAGTATTTGTTCCCTAAGGTAGAATACCATTGGAAAAAAAGATCAAACATGTTTACAAATATCTAAGTGAATAGTCACCTAGTGTCGTTGGAAAAAACCATTGTTAAAGCCATAAGGACCAGGAGCACTGTCAGGGTTCAGACTGAAAATTGTATCTTTATTTTCATGGTCAAGAGGGATGCTGAGAAGATATGTATTATCTATATCATCAACCATGGAAGGAATAATATCAGTCATAAGGTCTTTATTGATAGTCTGACCATTAATAGTATTGTGAAAGTGATCAACCACAATATTTGTAATGGCCTCTTTGGAATCGATGAGAACATAATTGTGTATGAGAGTGGTAAGAGGTCTATTGACTTTCTTAATACGATGATGATTATTATAGAGTTAAGTGTTCTTATATCCATCAGTTAACCATTTAGTTTTAAACATTTGTTTTTGCATGTTGTCTTTAAGAGTTAATAGAGAGTTGAGTTTTATAGAAATATCTATTTCAGATCGAGGATCCCTGGTGAAATCTGAGGCAGTATTATTATTTTGAATTTGAGCCAGATGATTCTACAGAGAGGAGATATCAATATCAATTTGGGTATTCCTTATTATATACCAATATTTGAGATATTTCAATAGATGATTGAGTTTATGAACAAAAGAAAAATCATTATTTTGGTGTTTTATAGTATCCCAATAATCTTTAATAAAGGCAGTGCTGTCAGGGTCATCAGACAAAGCGTTATTAAATATGAAGGGAAGAACAGTCTTAGTGTATCTAATTATAATTCTAGTCAGAATAGGGTGGTGATTTGTGTTATATCTAGGCAGGGTAGTGCATGAAACGAAATCCCAATTATCAAGTGCAGTAGGATTTACAAAAGCCCTATCTAATTTTCTCGCCACAACTTTATTGTAGTTCCATCTATACCAAGTGTATTTAGCTCCTACAAGGTCAACTTCTAAAAGGTTTCTGTCCTCAATAAAGGTTCTAAATTCTTGTGAGGACATAGAAGAATGAGTTTGTCCAAGTGTTTCATTCAGAGAAAGAATGGAATTGAAATCTCTAATTACAACCCAAGGATCTTGAATATTGCTAGCAAGCAGCATGAGATCTTTCCAAAGAGGTCTCCTCTCTTGGTAACGATTTTTAGAATAAACCATAGTACAGAAGATATGTTTATGTTCATAGAAGGAGTCATAAGGGCACATTTGGTCGGAACTTTTGAGGAATTTTTTGTATTTTGAATCCTTACATTCACTTACTAGAGGTAGAGCAACTTGTTTCCTAACAAACCGATAGTTTGATAAATTATGGCCAGTGATCTTACAAACCTCACAAAAATGTGGATATATTCCCCAGTATAAATATTGATATAATAAATATATGATGATTGATACAATGAAACTTCTTTGATAGAATAATAGATATGTTTTTACTTATTGATCACATGTGTGTAATTGTAGATTATATTAAACAAGATGATATGTTATATTCTTTCGACAAGTACACTCTAATATGCTACATGATACCACATATTCCATTTAGACGTAAAATTTAGAAATGGATGATAGGTGGAACATCGTGTTATGATAACCCATTATATCATAAGTGAACACGAATTATCAAAATGATAACGATAGACCAAGAATAGGGTAGGTACATGATTCCATCAATTACAGACATACGACTATAGCTATAAGACATGATAAACTTGTGGTCGAACCTAAAAATTGATGTCATGATGATGTTGAGTAACATATTCACATGTTTCCCTTATGGGATGATCCAAATATCAATTCCTTGTGGATGCTAAGTAACATGCCCATAATCCTTATAGATAACTCTATTTACTCCCCATATATAATGTTATTTTTCTATATTTACGGAGAAAGAAGAAGGTATAGTTTAGGTTTGTGGTGGCTAGGTAAGCACATGACCATTCAATAAATAGGTGTTTTTTCCTATTAGTTTATTAGTAATCATATTATATGTTTTTGTGGTAATGTATTCAATTTATGAATTTTTTTGATCTTATCACATTCATGTATGATTCATTTTTTCAATTGGTTACTTGACCAATGTTGGTTCTATACTACTGAGTTGCTCTCACATCCATCAGGGGTTACCATAACAATTGGGTACCTAATAATCCCCCATTTATTGTAGGTATAGTTTGGGAGAAGTCTTGAGATAAATCACATTGGAGAACTTATATCTATGATTTTGGAGATCAGTATTAGGTCTGGTTTGGTGTTGGGTGAGGAGATTATTTTACAGTATACTTATATTATTTTTATACATAATTGTTCCATTGGGAAATCTATGTCCTTGTATTAATGTGTGACCATTAAGGTTTGATTATTTCACATTCTTCAAATACAAATGGTATGTTATTTATTATCCGTACTCTAATTATATACTATTTATATGTTTGTATAGTTATTTGATATTGTTTACACTGATTTGTTATATATTCTCCCCATGGTTTTACCTTATAACCTCACTACTAGTTTGTTGTAACACCCCAAGCTTCCACTGTATGCTTTTCTTTGAATAATACAGCAGCGTGTGTTGTATGCAACTTCGAGTTCTTACACAACACAACCAATAAACCTAGCCATTATGAATAGTAATACCCACTTTTCGAAATTTTATAAATTTTATCATTCAAAATGGACTTCATA